>PVIH01000062.1:532092-566105 GCA_004025045.1 Sigmodon hispidus | reverse complement strand
TGTAGGCAACAGAAGGATGGCTTCTGTTGTTGTATCCATCTTGTTAGTGTGTGACGTTTTATAGGAGAGTTGAGACCATTGATATTAAGGGAAATTAGTGACCATTGATTCATATTTCCTGCCATTTTTGGTGGCAACTTGTTTGTATTTCCTTTCTCTAGGGTATTCTTCTGTGGACTTATTGGTTGTTTGTGATTTCCTGGGTATATCTAGGGTCCTTAGGTTGGAGTTTTCCCTCTAATACTCTCTGTAGTGCTGGATTGGTAGATAGATATTCTTTCAGTCTGGCTTTGTCCTGAAATACCTTGTTTACTCCATCTATGGTAATATATAATTTTGCAGGGTATAGTATTCTAGTTTGGCAGCCATGCTGTTTTAGTGTTTGTATAACTTCTGACCAAGCCCTTCTAGCTTTCATCGTTTCCATTGAATAGTCAGGCGTTATTCTGATGTGTCTGCCTTTATATGTGAGTTGGCCCTTTTCTTTTGCAGCGCTTAAAATTTTTTCTTTGTTCTGTATGTTTTGTGGCTTGATTATAATGTGGCACGCTGACTTTTTTTGGGATCATATCTATTTGGTGTTCTGTAAGCTTCTTGTATCTTTATAGGCATTTCCTTCTTCAGGTTAGGAAAGTTTTCTTCTATGATTTTATTGAAAACATTATCTGTGCCTTTGAGCTGGTATTCTTCTCCTTCTTCTATACCTATTATTCTCAAATTAGGTCTTTTCATGGTGTCTCAGATTTCCTGAACATTTTGAGTTATGGCTTTTTTAGTTTTACTATTTTCTTTGACTGATATATCTATTTGAGCCACTGAGTCTTCCACTTCAGAGATTCTATCTTCCATCTCTTGAACTCTGTTTGTTATGCTTGTATCTGTGGTTCCAGCTTTTTTCTTCAGGTTTTCTATTTCCATCTTTGCCTCAATTTGTGCCTTTTTTATTGCTTCTATTTCAGCTTTTATTTCAGCTTTTAGTTCCTGGCATGTTTCTTTCATAGATCTGTTCATCTCTTCCACTTTTTTGTTTGTATTTTCTTCTATTTCTTCAAGGCTTTTTTTTATATCTTCTGTTAGAGCTTCGATGATCATCAAAAAGGAATTTTTGGTGTTGCTTCCTTCTGTTTCCTCTTCATTGCTCAGTTCAGGTCTTGTATTTGTAAGATCGCCACTCTCTTCTGGAGTTACCATGTTGTTCTTTGTATTATTATGTAATTTTTTGTACTGACGTTTGCCCATGGCTTCAGTGGTTCACGATTGGATGCTTCCTGGTCAGTTGTGGCACTCGGGCTTATGTGCCTCCTGTCACCTCTCTGGGCAGGGGCTGAATCTACCCTTCAGGGACCCCTGTAGTTGTCTGTTCGCTTGGTTCGATGTGGCGGTGGGTAGCTGTGCAAATTCCCTCAGCAGGAGCTGTGGGTGTGGTGACCGGCAGAGTTAATCTGCCCCTGCTCCAGAGTGTGCTGGGACTCTGCAGACAGCACTTGGTCCCGGAAATGGAACCAGAAGCTATGGGCTACTGTTTTCTACACCAGCTGTATAGATTTGCAAATTTGTATTTCTTGTTGTTTTGTTGTTTTAGACAAGGTTACTCTATGTTGCCCTAGCTGTCCTGGAACTAACTTTGTAGACCAGGCTGGCCTCTGCCTCCCAAGTCCTGGAACTAAAGACATGTGCCACCACACCCAGCCCACCTTGCACTTCTAACAATACTACAGAAGAGTTCCCTTTGCTCTACATCTGGGCCAACACTTGCTATTCTTTAAACAGCCAGCCTGACAATAAAAGATGGATCTTACCGTGCTTTGGATCTTCATTTTCTTGATGATTATTGATGTTGACTACCCCTTCCATCCTCATTGTGTACTTCACTGTCCAAAGGGGGAAAGAAAATTTCTATTCTGCTCTTTTGCCCAGTTTTTAAAATTTTACTACTAACCAATACGCTGTGGTTTTGTCTTGGATATTACTGTTCAGATATTTGCATTAGGTATGTGCTTCCCACATATTTACTCCTGTCTGTTTGTTATGTTTACTGGTTGACAGCTTTGCAGATGCTCTTAGTGTGAGCATCTGCATATGTCTGGTTTTACTTTCTTGGCTTGGGCATCTTTCCAGTGCATCTTTCTTGCTTCTTTTGCATGATGGGTGTTCTGGGGAAAGAGATTTATAGCTTCACCATCCCTTAATCCTGCTGCTTCTTAAGAGGTCTGGGACTCAGCTACACTTGCTTTTGTTTCATTTCAACCTTTTTTAGCTTTTTTTTTGTAATGTTTATCACTGATTTTTTTTTCAAATGTAATATTTTTGTTCATTAGCTTCTGCACTGGTTTCTAGGTTGTTCTAGAATCTGTATTATAGTATCTTCACAGGAGTTCATCCAGCCTGCAATTTCTTGCAAGGAGGCTCTCCTTTTTCTGAGTCACTCTCCAGCTTCCAGTCTCTACGTGTGGCCATCTCTGAGTCTTACAATATGCTCCACAGGCAAAAGCATCACGGTGAAGCTGCCTAGACTGTTGGCAGAGGCAAGTGCCTCCCAGTACAAGCTGAAGAGTGAGAAAATTGTCCTCCATATCTGCCTACACTCACTCCCGACTCCATACTCTAAGTCACTTCCCCTAAGAACTTCTATTTCCATTCTGTTCACGTTAATTGCTTAGCTATAGGTCCATTTAGTTATCAATTCACAGAGAAATAAACTCCAAAACAAATTTGTAAATCACACAGTAAGCCCATTGGTTAACCAACTAGAGAGAATAGAATCATTTCTAGGACTGTCACTGATGTCCAGCCTGGGGTGAATAAACATTAGTGTATGTCTCCCTAGGAAAATTCTCATAACACTGTTCTTTTAAATATAAGTATCCGTGTGCTTTGAATGAGGCTGGATCTAGCCTGCCCTAGAACCTGCCTTTCAAGGAACCTAAATAATTTCTTCTCCTCCACGCCATTCTTTGAGCTCATGTCGCCATTCTCCTGTGTGTGTCTGGAGGTAAGATAACGTCCACTTCCTTGGGTTTTGTTTTACTCTGCTCCATGACCTAGCAGTGGGAGGAAAACACCGAGCAAACTGATGCTGGAGACAGTAGTGATGGGTAGAATCTGAATCTTGCCAGCTTCTCCTCTGTGAAATAGGAATGCTGTAAAGGGCTTTCCTTTATCTAGGGTCAGCCAAGCCTCTGTCCTAGATACTCTTGGATTCAGCTAGATTTACTGCCTATTGTTTCAGTAAAGAATAAGCAGTGTCCAGGAAAAAAACACCTCACAGTAAGAGGGTGAGCATTCCAGAAGAAACAGTCAAGAGAGATCCTAGAAGCTCTACTGAATGACACAGCTGCACAGAGAAACCACCAATGAATCATTGCTCCTTAGAAAGTGAATACTCTCTCTCTCCTTCCCTCTTTACTTTCTTGTGATTTTCTTATGTGTTCTATTGCTTCCCTTCCCCCCATTATAATCTCTTTTTTTCTCCCTCAATGATCCTCTTTCCAGTTTAATGACCCACATCCACATTTGCACCCACATACATAATAAACATTAGAGCTTAGTTTGTTTCTCTCACACTCCATTTTACCAACAAACCCATACTTTGAGTCTATCTTCCAATGATTTCCTAGCATTTTTTGGTAAGCATTCTGTGAATACTTTCAATCTGATACCATCTGCTTGAAACCAACAGATGCATGGTCTCCTTTACCTCTTGAGGCAAAGATGGCCAACCCTCTAAACTTCATCTCAATGCTAATTTTCTCCTGCACCTGTGTTTCTCTGCCATCTTTGTTCCTTCCAAGCAATTCTAGAGATGGAGTCTTACTGAGTATTTATTCTCCAGCAGCCCACCTTCGCAGAGCATAGCTATGTACATTTCTTTCAATTTAGAGAACCCATGCCATATGATTTGACAATTCTGCACACAAGGACACGGGGTCCTAATCATTGTAAAGAAGGCACTATTGTCAAGATAATGACACTGAGATTTATTTTTATTTAATGAGCAGATTTTGATGTAATTTAATTGGTCACAACTCCTTAAAACAACTGATAAGGTTCCACTAAGGCACATTTGTCCAAAGATGATGATGATTAGGCTAGCATAGAACAACTTTCTCTCAACTTTGCTTTCCTACATCCTAGAAATACAAATTTGAGTCCCCTCTGAAATTTTGTTCAAATCCTGGCATGTCATCAGGAAAATATTAAATTCCATCTGCAAGAAATCCTGCACATCCTTCTGCAAGATAAAGATATGAACAAGGTTCCAACCTCATCTTCATCTGTGAGATACAAATAAATCAGTGAAGGTGAATATATTGCTTACTCTTGTTTCTCTGTGATTAAAACACCTGACAGATAAGTTTAGGGGGAGAGTTTATTTAGAGACATGATTTTAAATGCTCTCTACTGGGGAAGCCATGTGCTGTTTACAGGAGTTTTACCAAATCCAGTTTGTTGGTAATGTTTATTTTTTTTCTTTTGTGTTTTTTTTTAGTTTCTCTCTTAACTTTTATGTTGAAAGGTAGATGTGATGTGTTGAGTAAGCAGAATTATGGCAAATGGAATAGGTTTTTATGGTATACTGTCAATATTTGGAGACAGGCAAGGTGTTCCAAAGTCCTAGGATCCAGTCTTTGGGTTTTGGTAAGCTGGTACTGTAAACCACACATATCTTTTTCAGCCTGCCCTTAACTCAGACTGGGGGGCTACTGGGAGTTGGGGCTTCACATATATGGGGCTCAAGTCAAACCCCAGAGGGTCAGATTCTATTAAAGCAGTTTCCTTTAGGCACACCTCATTGAGTTGTATGATCTGGCACTGTATGTGACAAAAGGCCTTCCTGTACCCCTCTCCCCTGCTAGAAGTGCATTGGGGTATCTCCTCCAGTAAGAGAATTTGTGAACATCTGAAGGTACAACTCCCCGAAGCATGTGGGAACTTTGGTACTGCTTGCTTCCTCCACGGGTTTGTTTTTTTTTTTTTTTTAATTTGGCTGCGCTGAGCCCCCAGCAACTTGTCAGTTAGTCAAGATTCTCCTACATGCTATTGATTCCTGCAAGTTCCGCTGCATTAAAGTGACTATCCCTATTCTCTTGCTTTTCCAGCCTGAAGGTCAACAGTTTTCCCTGTCATTGGTCATTTCTGAAATGTCAAAGAGCTTTTGAGCCTTCCTTTTGCTCAGTTCTGTGCTTTTATAAGGATGAGCCTCAATTTCTAAGCTGCTTGCATATCAGATGAGAAGAGTCAGGTAAGAAGATGGAAATTTGAACTCTTGTGAAACTTCTCATGCTAACATCTAGATCAGAAATACTTGACATTTAGAAAGCATGGGGAGAGTTGAGTGGAACCATCCTCCAGAATAGTACCTCTCAAACTGTATTGCTGGAGGATTATTTTCCCCTAATTTATCATGCATGTATATTTTACAAAATATAATAAGATGAATTACTGGAAATATTTAAAAAGCGGTAATAAGTATTCAGTATTACGTGTGTGTCGGGGAGGGGGGTGCTACTCCTAGGCCAGAGGAAGATGTCCAGTGTCCTGCTCTGTCACTCTCTATTCCCTTTAGGCAGGCAGGGTCTCTCACTGAACCTGGTATGAGGCTGTGGCCAGCAAGCCACAGCAATTCTTTAGTCACTTCTCGTCACAGTATTGAGACACAGAACATGTGGCTACACTCAGCTTTCCATATTTGTGCTAAGGATTTTATCTCATGTCTTCATGCTTGTACAACAAGCTCTTACCCATTGAGCCATTCTCCCCAGACCATACAATTTTTAAATTATCCCTTTTAACAAACATAATACTGGTGTGTCAAATACTACTGTGTCTATAAATGTTTACTCTGAAGTTCTGTCTCTTTATGTCTTTAAAATCCAGGTAGATATTATTAGATAATGGGATTTTAAAATGTGCTTTTATACTGTTGACCATCAGTATATCCTTAATATCATCCTAAACTCCATAACTCCAGAATATATAAGCACTGAGGTTTACACTACTGAGATTCTCCAATTCTCGCAACTATGGTATATAAAGTTGTTACAGCTTCAGGATTAGCAAACACTGAATCACTGTTCCTGAAGGATATGCAGAATAAGGTTCCTGTGAACCTCATTTTGATTTGCTTTGATTTACTGATCAGCACATAACCTTGTTTTATGTGTTTGACATTTGTTGTTAACTCATTAATATTAAAAGCATGGTTCATAGTACTACATTGTATGCCTGATTGAAGCCTACCTAATGCACATATTGTTCTCATCAGGATCATGACAGCCTTATCCCACTCAAGAATACCAGAGAATTCTTTGACAGGACACGTAAAAACATTTTTAAATAGCAAAATCACCAAGTGGAAGCTTAACACACTAAAACATGGGACTGGTAAGTCCTGAAAGGCCTGTGGCTTATGCTTTGAAAGCCAGAACAAGCAAGAGGCTATTCTGTCAAATCAAAGCTGAGAATCTGGAAAGGGTAATCTTGGAATTTTTATCATTTTACTAATATCTGTGGATAACTGTGAATGTACTGAGAGCATGAAAATTGGGGGTGGAATGATGTCTTAGTGAAAAGTCTAAGTGACAAATATGGATTCCACAAATAATGAAAACTGATTGTGTATGCAGGAGGTATTTAAACATGTGTATAGGTGGAAAGTTTCTGTCCCACCTGGTCCCAAAGCCATTCAGCCCTAAATAAACATACAGAGGCTTATATTAGTTATAAACTGTTTGTCCTATTGCTCAGGCTTATCTTCTTACTAACTAGCTCTTACATCTTAAATTAATCCATAATCCTTATCTATGTTTAGCCATGTGGCTGGATACCTTTTCTCAGTAACACATTCTCATCTTCCTTCCTCTGGTGACTCCTTACTTCCTCCTTCTTCCATACAGAATTCTCCTAGTCTAGTTGTCCTGCCTATACTTCATGCTTGGCTATTGGCCAAGCAGTATTTTACTAAATTAATTCAAGTGACCCATCTCTATAGTATACAAGAACATTATCTCACAGCATTTCCCTCCCCCTTTTTTTGTCTGATCAAATAGGAAGGTTTTTTAACTTTATCATAGTAAAATTACATACAATAAAAGAATTATCAAGCAAGAGTTACTGTTAACACTATTCAGTCTATTTGTATCCAACAAAATCAGACAAAACACTCAATTATCTATCTTATCTTGATGAGTTCAAAGTTTCATATCTAATTTACCTTTTTATCATAACTAAGAAAAAATAACTATGACGATCTAGGCTTTGATTCTATTGAAGATTCCAGAAGAATGAAATGTTACCTAATGACAGAAACATCAAGCTGCCTGAAGAGTCACACAATGTTTCTCTGCAATGTAGGGACATCCAACTTCGACTATAGGCCTAGACTATCTGGCAGATCATTTTTAGAAGCAGGAAAATTTTAAGGACTGTCCTACCCTGTCTTGTCAGATTCAGCAGTCACTTTTCCTTGTGTCCACTTTTCTGAATTGGACAGAGTATTGTCAGCAGTCAAGGCAAAGGCGGTTTCTTACCAGTGGCTAGTTTTGCCACAAGGAAAATAAACTCCATATGGAGTTTCTTTGTTGCCCATCATCTTCTCTAAAGTAGATTGGTACTACAAGGAGCAGACATATCTTACAGTCAAGAAAAGCCTTAGGTTATTAAACATTTAAAATGCTATATTCTGTAGGTATCTGAAGATTACTTATCTATCTAAAATATAGCTTTGTATGCCTAAAAAACCAAACACAACTATAAGTTTGACTATTATAGGTGACTATTAATTTGTATTTCTTAATTATACATTGCATTTTTAAGTGAGTTGCATAAACATATCTTCAGCAAAAGTATAAATATACATACAGTATAACAAAATTAACTTTAAATTTATATCAATAAATCAAAATCCATACCAATGTATAATATGTAAGATTAATTGTTGTTTTTTAATTAAAGTAGATTCAACAATCTACCCTTTTATTCTATCATTTCTATATCCCTTTTCTTTTCAGAACAAGATCCCTGAATCTAATTTCTTTTGTTAGCTTTTATCCTGACTATTATCGGTAACAACTTGTAACCAACCCTCCTAAAATGATGATAAGTATCTATAATCCATTTTGAGTGGAATGTGGCCATAGTTTTCTAGACAACTTCCTGCTGATTGGGAACCCTAGTAATCTTTGGGGAACCCTGAGAAATTTTAGAATAATTGTTAAGTTTTGGCTGGAGTAGTCTTTGAGGCTGGATCATCTCAGCCAGCAACACTGAAACTGTTCTGGATGCAGAACTCATAGGAAACTACAACAGAGTTACTCTGAAACATTGGATCATCTGGGCCATCCATTCCCATCAGCCATTTTTCAAGGAGGTCTCCCTCAATCAAACCTTATTTTTCTTAACCCAGAATAAACCCACAGTCTCTCATTTCCTGTGGAAACAATAGCATAACCTCTTCTCCAAAGTAACATATCTTTTTACTTAAGTTTTGAAATCAAGTCATTTTCAAAAATATATTGGTTGGATTAACCCAGCAACATTTATAATCAAATATTTCTTAGGCAGCTGTTGCTCCTTCCTCAACAATCAAACAATTTAAAAACAACACAATAACATACTGTATCTAGACATTCTGTGTATTTTCCATCTTTAGGTAGCTTTTTAAAAATATATTACTCTACTCCCTTTTTAAGAAATTCATTATTTTAAAATTATATACTTTGTTATTATGACCACACCTTCTCTTTTCTCTTCCAAGCCTATGTATATTTTTAAATACACTGTAAACTATTTAGAGGGTTATCTTTTTATCTGAATCTGTCTTTACTGTATATCTCTATCTTTTTTCTAACCACATGAGCCTTTAATCTGCTAAGGGACATGACTAGGATAAAGCTGCAGCTTTGGTGGATGGCTCTGCCCTATTCCTTGGTTCCTTGAGAAGCTAGCGATGTCACCATGGTGGAGGCATGTTTACAGCCACTTCTATAAGTCACATTTACTGCTCCAACTCTGGAAAGTTTTTGAGTCCATGCTGCCATTGAGTACATGCCACCCACTGCTCATAAACACATTTAAGTCTTTGGTGACAGGGCCTCTCAATAGAGCTGCACAGTTTTTGCTGCTAACACTGAGTCAGGAATTGGTCTCTTAAAGGAGCTGTGCCTCTGCTTGCCTCTAGCAGAGTCCACTGAAGAAAAAGTCATTACCAAAAAGCCAAGTTTTTATGTGCTTTAAGTCCATTCTTAAGCTTTTGTCAGGTTTTATATGGAACTTTTTGCCAAATGTTGGGCATCACATGTAGATAGAAGTTTCTATCCTGCCAGCAATTCCCAAATATCTGGAAGCTGCTTTTCAAATAATTGATTCAGAAGCTTAATATTACTTATAAATGGTCAGCTGATCATTCAAGCATATTACTAATTAGCTCTTACACTTAAATTAATCAATAATTCTAACCTATGTTTAGCCACGTGCCTTGGTACCTTTTCTCAGGATGGCATTCTCATCCTACTTCTTCTATGTTGGCTGTTGACTTTTGACTCTGCCTTTCCTCTTCCCAGAATCTCCTAGTCTGGTCACCCCATGTCTACTTCCTGCCTGTCTACTGAAAAATCTTTTTAGTGTACAAGAGTATTATTCCATCATACATGTGTGTATGCATATATGTGCATGTGTGTCTGCCACCCCTAAAGAGGTTTTCAACTCTAGTATTTCCAAATCAGAGCTCTGTCTGCCTTCAACTGAATCTATTCTTATCTTTTTTTCAATCTTGGTAAATGACATTTACTGTTCTCAATGTCAAAAGACTTTGGAGTTCTTTTTCTTTTACCCAGAATATATCTCAAGTATGGTAACTTTTCACACACCTATCTGGTTCAAGCAAAACCATCCCTTGCTGATTTTCATTCAACAGCCATCATCCATCTAGTCTACGCTCAATTAAGAAGACAGATGCTATTTACAAAATGTATTGCATTGCAGGGTTCCAAAGCAAAGTTTTGATGGTTTTTTCCATATTAACACTTCTAAAATTTGAATAATTATAAATAGTAGAAGAAAAAAATAGTTCATAGGTTGAATGGTAACGTTTAAAACATTTTATAATTGTGTATTATTTTTGGTTGGCTGGATTTGGTCCATTTCATGCTGCATAAAATAATGATAGGTCATAAATTTTCAAGTATCTTAGATTAAATGAAATATGATAGATAAATTGTAGCATTTATCTGCTCAAAAGCTCATAGGAGCTTGCTACTTCATCCAAGTAAAGCTATAATTGGAGCATACTAGACCCTATTTGATAACATCTACTTGTCTGGGCTCATATTCTACCTTGTCGCCTACTGAATTCCAGCCATCTTGGTCTTCTGTCTGGTCCTCAAGAGAACAACTATGCTTCCGAGGCATCGTGACTCTTGCTCTACACACCACCATAGCCTCAGCTAGATCTAAAGCCTTGCCTTGCCTTGCCTCTAATGTCACCTTCTCAATGATTTTTCTTCTCTTTATTTTTAACATTAAAATTCATACTGACAATTCATGTAGTATCAGTCTTTCTTTCTACCTCCAGATAGTATATAAGTTTCTTAAATTTCAGCAGTGGTATCCAGAGGAAATGTAAGTTTCAATGACTTAGCATCGTCGTTAATGTCATAAGCTATGTGTTATCATTAACATTGTAAGCTGTGTGTTGTTTCTCTAATCCTGGGATCTTTGTACTTTGGAAATTTAATAAAAATTTAGTGAAAGTATCTTTAATCTCAAAGACTAGCAATGGTTCTTGAAGGACCATTCTGAGAGTGTTCATGCATTATCTGGGCTTTTTGTCACTTATGTGATAGGGTAAAATCATTAAGCTTATAGTCTGCTCTTTTTACTACCTATCAAGATAACTCTGTTGATCAGATGATATTTGGGGCTCTTATATACTTATCTATAAGCTTTCCTTTTTGTTTCTACATCTTTAAGTCTTCTTCAAAGCCATGGTTCCTCAAACTGGCTCTGTCAATTGCCATCTGTCCTTCCTCTCCAAGATGGGACACTCACCAACAGAGGCCACACACTCTATAGACATCCATCTAGAATATTATTGCTTGAAGGGCAATATCTGAAGTAAACCAAAACCATTTTTAAAATATTTATTTATTCATTTGTGTGTGTGTATGTTCATGCATGTGCACACACAAGCACCATATGTACTGGCCCTTGGAAGCCAGTAAAGGACATCAGATCCTAAAGCTGACATTAGAGGTGAGTGTTTGTAAAGTACCCAGTGTGTAGGCACTGAGAACTAACTGGGGTCCTCTGGAAGAACAGAACAGGCTCTTAACCATGATGACATCTCTTTAACCCCTCAGATCAAAATTACTCACTGGTATATTCATTAACTATTATGCATTTTAACACTGATTTTACTGTTGAATTATTCACCTGCTTTTCTGTGACTTAATGTTTTTGTATATTTTCTTCTTTACTTCTTCTCATGTCTGGCACATGACCATGAAATGCTCTAGAGATGTTAAGTGACTCTGTAGCAAAAAGAGTGCCTGTTGCTCTTGCAGAGATATAAGATTTTCTTCCTACCAACCACTTTGGCAGCTTACAACTGCCTGTAACTTCAGCTCCAGGGGATCCAAGACCCTCTTTTGGCCTCCACAGGCGCACACACACACACACACACACACACACACACACACACACACTAAAATATTTTTAATAATCATGAAAATATAAAAATATAATCCATTTATAGATAAAATAAATCCATAGAAAATTCCTAAAGATGACACAACCTAACAAAAGGATAGTGAGATAAATTATACTGCCAAAATCTCAAAAAAAAAAAAAGTGTTTATGCTCATAGACAGGATTGTCCCAATTAAATAGAAAGGCAAAATAGTTAGAACAGCCAAAACAATTTTGTAAAAGAATGAGGTAAACATAATTCTACTCAATTTTTAGATTTTCTATACAGCTCAGCAATCAAGATTTTATACTGCTTATAGAAGAGACAAAAGGAATGTAGAAAAAAATACAGAACCCAGACACAAGCCATACAGTTATATCTGAGGTAGTTTTGACAAGTAGAAAATTGTAGCTCAACAGGAAAAGGCTCTACTGTCAACAAATGGTGCTGGGATAATTGAATATTCATAAACAAAGATAATTAAAATCAACAGAAACCACAAACCTCATATAAAAATTAACCCAGAATGAATCTTAAATTTAGATATAAAACACAAAACTACAAGATGTTTAGAAGAAAACTTAACAGAAAATCATTGAGACCTACAGTTGATGCTTACACATGACACAGAAAAATGACCCCTAGAAGAAAACAAATTAAAATGAACTTCATCCAAATCAGCTTTTGCTAAATAAAATACAAGTTTATAAAAATGATGAAATTCAAGCTACAGATTTCAAGTCACATTTCTGACAAAAGGTCTGTACCTAGGATGTATTTCTAATTAGGAAATGAGAGCCAAGTGAAGACATTGCACTGATGAGGTATGCATATGGAAATGAGACAGGAACTGCTGTTCAATCCATTTGTCATTAGGTAAATGCAAATCAAGGCCACATGGTGCCAATGCAATAATACATATACAAATCTCCATACATTCCTATATAAATGTAAAACAGCACAGCCACTTCAGGGGGAAATAACTGGCTGGTTTATGTAAAGCAGCTAAATATATACCTACCTTGTGCTCCAGGAAAATTTGCATTTATGCAAAAATCTATATGCAGATTTTAAAACTGGAAACCACAAAAACACCCTTCTATAGGTTAATGGTTAAGTAAAAAAGTTTAGATAACTAAAATGTTAAATTTTGTGTTATAGATTTTTTTAATATGAAATATCAAGAAGAGACAGACAGACAGGGGCAGAGATTACTTTAGTCCAAACAAAATCCGAAAAACTTCTGTAAATGTATATGCACTATAACAAATGTTAAAGATGACTTAAGAAAGTTAGTGGGGAAATGTTACCAATGTTACCTAAGGACAGGCAGAAGAACAGGGTGTGTTCTGCTCAACGTTTCTTATACCATATGTAAAATGAAATTTAAACATTAAACTCTAGCTTTACTAGGAGAGATGACTAGATTTGGGGGCAGGGGCATTTGGGAGACAATGTGAAAATCTAGTTCAGTGTTAACTCCACAGAATCTATGAGGGTGACCCTAACAAAGATCCTAGTAATGGTGGATATGGAGCCTGAATGGGTCATCTTCCATAACCAGGCAAAGCTTCCAGTGGTGGGACTGGAACATCAATGCAGCCACAATACCTTCACTTTACAATTTGTCCTACCTACAAGATGTAACAGTGGTGCAGAACTTGAGGGAGTTGACAACCAATAACTGGTCCAACTTGAGGCTCTTGCCACAACTGTGAGCCAGGCCTGATACTAACTGGGATGGCTAAGAACCAGAAGCTGGATAGTCCAGAGACTTAAGATAGAACCAAACACTGCAAAAAAGAAATCAATGAAATTATTCCTAATGATAATCTGCTATATTCATAGATTGGCAGCTAGCTTAATCATCATCTCAGGAAGTCTTCATTCAGCAACTGATAGAAGCAAATGCTGAAACCCACAGTCAAATAGTAGGCAGAGCTCAGGGAACCCTGTGGAAGTGGGGAGAAAGGATTGTAGGAGCCAGAGGGGTGGAGGACACTCAAAAAGCATAGCCAACAGAATCAACTAAATAGGGCTCATAGGGGGCTACATAGATTGAATCAACAGTCAGAGAGCCTACATAAGTCTGAGCTAGGTCCTCTACATATATGTTATGGATTTGTTCTTGTGAGACTCCTAACAGTGGGAGTGGAGTTGTCTCTGATTGTTTTGCCTGCTCTTAGGACCCTTTTCCTCCTACTGGATTACTCACCCAGCCTTGATATGAGGTTTTATATGCCTAGTCTTATTGTAACTAACAAGGAACAATTCAATAGTACTGCAAGTAATCAAAATAAAGAAAACAAAACTTAAACAAGGAAAAAGAAAATCTATTTCTACTTGGTTCAAAACTTTACTCTTCACATTATTTGGGGTCGTAGGCAAGTATTTTCATATGGTGGACAGGCTTCCTCCCCATTATCCTAAGATTCATCTGTTCCTAAGATCCCTCTTACTGTGTCACATATACAGTAGAACTCCCTAGGCCTGAAGTGTGGAATCATATAAGGCTCCTGGATTGATGCCTTTGCACTGAACATTCTGGTACCGTGATCACTCCATCCTTCAGCTTTCCCCTGACAATATCCTTGTCTTCAAATCACCACTGTAAATAATTCACAGGATTCACGAAAAAACAAGTAGCTTTGGTGGGAAGAATCGGCAACTTTTGACTAGCTTTTCTAAAATAGGAATTCTTGCTGGTTGCTAAAATAAACATACAACCAGTATTCTAGGTAAGCTGTGGGATCTAAAGGAAGGGCCTCCATGAAAAGTCACTCCTCATTAGACAGGTAAGAATGGAAGTATCTGACAGTTGAAGTTCTACTGAGAAAATAGAGAAACTGGAATATCAGTGAAGAAGAGAAATCACTACAGAATATTTTGAAAATGGCTCATCATGGTCCAGTAGTGTTGCAGGCACATGAACCTTGTAATGGAGCTTTCTACCCCTAAGCATATGTTTGGAAGCAGCCTTAGCTCACAGTCCAGGGGTATACCCAACTTACTCACACTCACATAATACAAAACATCCACACTGAAAATCATCCAAAAGGCATAAGCTACAATCAATACAGACTGCTAAGTATGGATACAAGATCAGGCTCCATAATCATAAAAATATGTGAAGTCTCAATGTACCTAGTAGTGTGGAAAAGTGTTAGAACCATAACTAAGGGAGTCACAAAAGAAATGGCTTGCTATGCACTGTGTGCATTTCAAAAATGAGCACAACAGGATGAAAACAATAAAAAGGCAAATTCTGAGGCTGATAAATCTGTGAAGACAGGCAGGAATGGATAATTTCTTGGGTGAACATCACATCTGATGATGGTCTGCTCTGACCTCAGAGAAAGACCAACATTTCTACTTGGCCTTTCTCTGGTTTACATATTTGCTTTGTTGTTGCTTTTATAGCTGTACCTATGTTTCATACTGTTCTATGTGTTAAAGAAAAAAAAAGTCTAATTACCAATCTAAATCTGCTGCCACCTTTAATAAGAATGGCAGATGTGGTCACAGAATTTAGAGAACACCTTGATGGTTTGTCTCTTTTACATTTCTCATGGTGTTGGCTCACTGTAAATACTAATTACGTGCTCTTTGTGCTGCTGCCTGTGCATCTTGCTTGCTGTCCACTGATGTCGTCTGACCTTCTGCTTTGTAATTTTGAACAGTCAGCAGGAGGCATGAAATTGCATCAAGAGACAGTGTGTTATGTAATATTGTAAAAAATCAGATAGGATGACAGGGCTTGCAAAGCAACAAAATGCAAATGAGGCCCTTTGGATGTGAGAGTTGCCTTTAATTGGAGCAGGAATGTCACATAATCGAAGTTACCATGGTCTTGGGGGAAAGAGATGAAGAATATCTTACTCTCTTGACTCCCATGATCCTGAGCTTCATGCTGGCACTTTAATCATTTCCCCACCTTTGAATCTCAGCTCTGAGCAGGTGAAAACATAGTTTTGGCAAATGAGTTTTAGAGAGATTGTTGCCAAGGTTATTTTCTCATTGTACTGGTATAGTCACATGAACACAACCAAGTCAGGATTTGAAAATAGATCTCTAATGTCAGAAACCTTCTCTCTGCTGCCGTGTCAGATATGCTTCCTAAAAGTGCTCTGGGTGACTTTTTAAAGCCAGCTCTCATTTATCTTTTCAAAGTCACATCTAAGTTTTATAAATCTGACTTTATACACAAATATAGCCAGATAAATTATGTGAAATCTCATATCCATAAGCAAACAAATACAGAAAACAGGAAAGCATAATAGTGACAACAATATACATTTCTAGTGAAATATTCTGTGGATATAAGACAGCATACCAAATACAGTGTGATCATATATAAAGTACTTGCTCAGAGTCTAGAAGCAACATAGATTATGAAACTACCATGTACAAGCCACTTAACTTCTATACATAATTTTTCTAGCTAGAGAAAATTAATTACTCCCTACCAAACCAATCACATGCAGGGTCCACAGAAGTGAGATGAAAGAAACAGAAATCATTTGATCATCCTAGGAATACTTTAACAGTCCTGCAAGGCCAAAGGGAGAAGATGTTCACAAACATTGCATTTAGCCAGTGGCAACTCTCATCCCAGTGATACAGAACATGTCATCTCACTACATTTACTTATATTGGTCCCTTCATTCCTACCAGTAAAATGCATAACTGCATGGAAGATCACTTTCTAGATGATGACTAAGGAAAATGAATAAAGAGGAAGAACAAAGGTAGAAACATTGAACCAAACTATGGGTTCATATTTTCTTCTTTGCAGCTATATGTACATAACAGTGATGATTTCTTATGATTTGCCTAGTCTAAAGCTTAATATGAAAAAAAAATTCATTGGAGTAAGAACCCTGCTGACTATCCAGCCTATAACATATGCTTTGGTATTTCCTGTAATAACAGTGAGGGCTGGCTCAAACTCAGAACTCTCCAGGATCTCCTGTATCAGCAGCCTTTCAAGATGAACCCACCAATCAGAGCAATTGCAGGAGTTAGTGATGTAAAGTTCTTCCCCGGACAAAGTAACCTGGATCATGCTGGGTCTGTATCAGTGACCTTGGCCTTGTTAGCTGAGCTCTAACTGGGTGAGGTTATAGGTCCAGATGGTAGGAGGATAGAGAACGCTTTGCGGAAGTCATTCTGTACTTTCTGAAACTAAATGTTTTGATGGCATGCTCTGCCCTCCCCTGTCATGGTTCTACAGAAGCAGAAGAAGGGAGACAGATGGTGAAGCTGGAGGGATGGGAAAAAAAAAACAAACAAACTTAAAGAGAGGGGAAAATACTTAAAGGAAAAGGTTAGGATTCTAACCAGTACCCAGAAATGTAAACAACAATGGACATATAATTCTTGAAGCCTGAGAAACTCCAATAGACCTTAGTCATTGTGGTACAAAGTCTGGCTATCAAAATGAAATATCCCTTCAATAGAGCATATTACCATCAAAACAAAATATAACACATGATTAGAGCAATAAATATTCATGAAATTTCCCAGCCATAAAATATGTTGACGGTAGAGAAAATAGTTTCTAATCTATGATCGATCACTTGAGATTTCCAGAGTTGGAGGAATCAGGAGCAGGGCCCCAGGCTGGCTGGAAACATCCACTGCAGCAAAGATGGAGGTCTTCCAAACCCTGTCACTAAGGAAAATTTCAGAGCTGATCTATAAATAGCCCCAGCAGAAATGAGGCTCAGCAAGAGTGCTGTGGCCCTGCATGCTGCTGCTGTGGGAATTCAGCTCTAAACATTTCCTTCTTTCCATTTAACTTTTATGGACAATAGCAAAGAAAAAAAAAAACACAGGAAAGAACACAAAAGAAAAAGAGCTAAATAAATGCACAGCTTGGGAGCCCAGGAGTGCAATGCTTGAGCCTCCCCACTCTCCTGCATCTATGGAAATACTCCTTATGATGCTAAGCAGGGTACCAAGCCATGCTTCAGAGTTGGCACCTGATGCCTGCTCATTCTGGGGCCACAGAGAGAGGCTAAGTCCACCAATTTAGTGCCTTTCCTTCTAGTGGAGAAACCCTAAAGCTCTTCCATAGATTTCTTCACCTAAGGCCTTCACATGTAATTAAAAAATATTAAATCTGTTGGAGTTTCTATTTCAACACTCTTTTTTCCACACATCACCATTTTTTTGCTACTGTTCCCCCAAATCTCTTCTATTCTGTTTTGAAGGGCTTTCCACCAAGCTACTTGGGAATATTAGTCTAAATAAATGGAAGGATCAGCTTCAGAGGAATGGCTGTGAGAGAGCTCACAGGATACCATTCCTATAGGCAGTTTTGTCAAAGTTGTTTCCTTTAGAAACATTAATCCTGGAAACTGTAATTGTGTGGATTCAGTGGGAGGGGACACTCACTTAAGTAACTGCCTGGAATGCTGTTCCTTTAGAGTGCCTTGGAAATTCACAGACCCAGAGGTTCCATGACCTTGTCTTCAAGACTAAAGAAGCATCTTGCCAGAGCCAGCTTCCTTCATCTCTGCTCTTACTACCTCCTGAAAGCAAAATCTGAATGCTCCTTCCAATTAATATGTAAAATCACTGGAACAAAGTTATACTGGGCATAATAAGATGATATAAAATTCACCTGGGAGATTGACTCTGTAAGAATACTCAATAGAAGTTTTAATGATATCACCCCTGGGAAAATATCAAAGCATAAAATAAAACTGTATTAGAGAACCATATAAATATAGATAAGCAAATCAATCACATAAAGAAGAAAATGTATACAGGACTATGTATGTATATGTACATATAAATTATAAATTTAAAATATAAAAATGAAATATATTAATAGAATAGAAAATGCTACTGCACAGCTGGATATTGTAGCCAACAAATAGCAGGGTTATATTATTTATCATGTATTTTATATAAAATTAAACTCAAAATACAAAAATAATAATTTGAAAATATAATTAATTTATAAACATCACAAGAAAATTCAAGGTAGAAGAAAAGAAAGCTAGGCAAGCCATATGCCCAACCCTCCTAAAAAGTATTAATATACTTGACTGTATAAATTTTAAATCATCAGTACAATAGGATCATTGGGATTGGGTTATAAAAGCCCTATGGAGCCAAGACAGGCTTAGAGAAAGAGTAGGCACTCCAAATGTGGATCTAGTTTCAAGTCTAGAAATGACCCTTCCCCTTGTGCGCAAGACTACAGTTTTGTTTGTCCTACTAACTGTTGTATGAAGTTTCTGGCCTAAACTTTCTGGTCTAAACCAGAGGTTTGGACCCACTCTCAGCTCCCTGCCACTTAGGCCCAAATAATCACACAGATGCTTATATTATTTTTCTGCTGATTGGCCTAGGGCCCAGGCATATAACTTGCTAGCTCTTTAGTCTTAAACTAACTCATCATTTTTATCCTGTTCAGCCATGCGGCTCAGTACCCTTTCTCAGCAGCATTTTTTCTGTATCTCCTGGCAGCTCCAGTGACTCTGTGGTATCTGTTCGGCTCTGAGATCTTCCCAGAGTTTTCCCTGGTAGCTCCATCCATACTTCCTGTCTGTCTTTTGCCAATCAGCAATTTTATTTAACCAGTAGGCAGGACAATTACAATGCAATCACATAATCCCCTACAACTAACCATATTACCAACCAAAGGACCTAGAACAGTGGTTTTCAAAGTTCCTAATGCTAAGACAGTTCTTCATACTAACTATAATGTTATTTTTGTTGCTACTTTATAACTGTAACATTTCTACTTTTATAAATTGTAATGTAAATATCTTTCTGATTATCATAGGTGACCCCTGTGAAAAGACAATTTGACCCAAAAGGGGATAGTGACCCACAGGTTGAGAACCACCGACATAGAAGGAGAGGCAAACTCTAAGACCTCAGTTGGCTAATCCCTTCTGTGTAGTTTGAAATAATTCTAATATTGTTTTTAGCCCCCCTCTGCAATGATTTGAGATCAATAATGTCCATAGAAGAAATAAACCAGCAACATGTACACCTAAGTCTTTCAAATATGCCTATGGACATCAGATCTGAAAATACCCTGAAATTTAGTTCTTTTCAATCTCAGTGGCTTCAAATCTTGCACACACAGGGACCCAGATAGATATATACCTGAAAAAAGACCCTATAGAAAGGCCAAAGACCTCAATCTTCACGTGGCTCCTAAGACATCTTTATAAATTGACTCCAGCTCTTGTCCTGTCTTATCTTCCCAAGATCCACCAAAAGGCATATCAGCTCATATCTCCAGAGGAAACTGGACAGGGCTCAGTTTTAGCTGCAGTACCTAAATGACCATGACTTAGCTGCAGCCCGTCAGAGCCACAGTCCAGGACCAATGACCCAATAGGATCTGTCCCTGGGAACCAAGAGAAACCACATGTAGTTTTAATCCTGGCAACAAGCTCACGATCTGTAGATGTAGAAATAGACTATTATCCCATTATGAGGCTCACAGACAATGGTGCTGTATGTCTATGCTCCTGATCCAGCCCACTCAGGACCATGTAGGAACCACACACTGAAGGTTCTGGTAACAAGCTAATAAACTATGGACCCAACAGTCACATGATCCAATTCAAACTTATTCGCCCAGCCTTTAATGTGGCCCCATGAGCATAAAAACCCCTAAACAAAAGGTTTTTACCTATTGTGATAGTATGAATGGAATTGACCTCCAATAAACTCATAGGGAGTGGCATTATTCGGACATGTGGCTTTGTTGAATTAGGCATTATTGAAGGAAGTGTATTTGAGGTCTCCTTTGCTTGAAGCTCCACTCAATATGTCACTCAAGGTACTTCATGTTGCCTGTGGATCAAGATGTAGGACTTTCATCTCCTTCTCTAGCATGTCTACCTACATGCCACCATGTTGAACCATGATAATAATAGACTAAACCTTTGAAAATGTGAGCCACCCCCATTTAAATGTTTTTCCTTTATAAGAGTTGTCATGGTCATGGTGTGTTGTAGGAGTCACATTGATTCAGACTGTGTGGCATTTGTGCCTTGAGGAACCATGTACAAGACATGGCCAGACCATTTTAAGAGCTGGTGCATGCAATCTCACTTCCTGTTTGTTCTCTTTTGCTTTTGGAGAAAGGACCAGACCTCCTTCTGCCACAAAGAACAATCCAGCCTTCCAGGAATTGCCCAACTGTTTAATATTTGATACCAGTGAATGTTTTATATAAACCCTTAATAAATATTAATCTTTTTATATAATCAGTTGCTAGTGATTAATACCAACTATATCTGGTGCCCAACATGGGACTAATCCAAATAGAAGACCCCTACCTTCTAGATTATGCAGAGGATATGGCACAGGCCAATACTGAACCAACAAATATAGATCCTCAAGGGACAAAAAAGGCAACCCTTTAGTATCAGAAAATATCTCTTAACCCCCAAATCACAGGTCTCAAATTTAAACATGATCCAATCATCCCCAGTCATTGTAGAGGAAACTCCTCCCCGGGACAAATAGAAGATACAGTGCCTAAGATAAGAAATCATACTGTACTGAATGACAGAATAATTTTAAAAAAGAAATCATAATTTCCAAGAAAAACTATAAAATGAATATTCTTGCAGACTTCAATAAACGATCAAAAGCCAAAATTAAAAGTGCAAATAGATAAATTATTATTCAAGGTTTGGTGAACACTGGGGCTGATATATTGATCATAACCCCATAATCATGGCATCCAAAATGGCCTCTAAAGAAGGAAAATATTCAATTTCTAGGGAATGTAACTGTATCTCACGTAAAACAAAGTATGAGATGATTTCAATGCATAGAGCCAGAAGAACAGGAAGAAAGGCTAAAGCCATATGTGACTAATTAGCAGTGAATCTATGGGGTTGTGATCTCCTACAGCAATGGAATACCCAGATTAAAATTTTTCCAAGCTCAGACACAAACCATAGACCCATTCATGTTTTTAAGAATAATATTATAAGTTATTATAAAAGAAAAAAACAACCATTCAGGTTTGTAAACATGGCACAACAGCTGTTGAACTTTCAGAAGTACCAACAGCCCTACCCTTAAAATGAATGATGAACCAGTATGAGTTGAACAATGGCCTATGATTAAGGAGAAACTAGAGGTTTTAGAATGGCTGGTTCAGAGGTAGTTAAATGCTTAACATATTGAAGACTCTACTAGCCCATGGAATTCTCCTGTATTTGTTATTAAAAATAAATCTGGAAAATGGAGAGTGCTGACAGATTCAGCCAATAGGCTCTGTACAGCCTGGAATGCCCCTGCCCTATCATAATCATTTACTTAATTTTTTTTTTAACTATACTTCTGTAAGAATAGGACAGGGAAAAATTTGTCTTCACAATATTCACTTATAATTTTCAACCAGTTAAGATGTTTCAATGAAAGGTTCTGCCACAGAGAATGTTCAAAAGCCTGCCCTGTGCCAATATTTTGTGCAAAAACCATTGCAAATAGTTCATGCACAATTTTCAAAATTTATAATTTACCATTATATAGACGATATCTTATTATCAGATTCAAAGTCAGATATTTTAGAAAAGATGTTCCTAGAAGTAAAGTTTTGATTCTCTGGGGACTATAAACAGCCCCTGAGAAGATACAAAGAAGAGATTCTATTAATTATCTAGGGTATAAAATAAAGATATAAAATATTAGGCTACAGAAGATACAACTAAGGAGAGATTGATTGAAGACTTTTAATGATTTTCAGAAATTGCTAGAGAACATCACTAAATAATTACTGTCCATTATTAGGACAGAAAAGCATAAACTATTACATTTAGATAGTCTCCTAGAAGGGGATAAGGACTTAAATGGTCCTAGAGAATAATCAGCTGAGGCTGAGGAATAATTGGCTTAAGTGGAAAAGAAATTATGAGGGACATATATGGATCATGTGAATCCAAAGCTTAACTGCATTCTGGTTATGTTACCCTAGATTATCCCCAATAGGTCTCCTGATGCAGAGGGAAGATAGTATCTTAGAATGAATATTTCTGCCACATAGGCCAAGTAAAAAAATAAAAACATATGTGGAAAAGATTTCTTACTTGATTTTGAAAGGAAAATTAAGACTTCATCAATTGACAGGAATGGATACAGCAGAAATTGTAGTACCTTTAACTAATGAGAAAATTTCCTATCTATGGAAGGATAATGAATACTGGCAAAGAGCTTGCAGTAATTTTGGGGGAGGGATTAACAACCCTTATCCTCAAAGCAATAGAATAGAACAAGTTGGATCATTCCTCACATTGTACTTCTGGAGTCCTAATATTCTATACTGATTCAAATAAATCAGGAAAGGGATGATATAAATCAGGAGACTTAAGTAAAGTGATTCTAAGCCCTTACAATTCTGTACAAAAGTCAGGATTGTATACTATTCTTTTGATACTAATGGATTTTACAGGACCCTCCAATATAGTTACTGACTATCAATATGTGAGCTGTTTTACATATTGAAACTGCTGACTTTATTCCTAAAAAAAACAAAATTAACTTCATTATTTATACAATTATAGGAAATTATTAGAAATAGAGATTATATATATATATTATACATATAATACATATCAGATCCCACATGGCTCTACCAGGTCCTCTAGCACACAGTAATGATGAGATTGATTGGTTATCAATAGAAAACATACTGGAGGCCTCATAATTTCATACGAAACACAATAATAATAGCAAAGAATTTTTTTAAAAAAAATGTTTTTCCATCATTGGCACCAAGCCAAGTAAATTATAAAGAAATGTCCTACATGCTTGTTTCATAACACCATTACCTGCAGAAAACAACTCTAAAGTTATACAAAGAAATGAGAATGGCAGATATATGTGTTTTATTTTGCAGAATTTGAAAAATTAAGATATGTACACCCTACCATTGGTACTTATTCAGGATTTCAATGGGCAACTGCTTTGAGCTCTGAAGAAGCTGATTCTGTAACTACATACCCTTTGAAAGGCATGGCCATTATGTGCATACCTGTACAAATTAAGACTGACAATGCTCCAGCATATATTTCCAAAAGATAAAAGTTTTTTGAATATTATATAGTAAAAAGACATCACAGGTTTATCACACAGTCCTACAGGATAAGCAGTTGTTGAAAGATGTAATCACACCTTAAAAGAGATGTTTCATAGACAGAAAGAAGAAACAAAAATGCAAAGATAGATTACATAATGTCTTTCTAATCCTAAATTTTCTTAATGATGACTAGAAAGAAACAACAGCTGCAGAGAGACAGTGGATAACAGAAAAAAACTTCTGAGTTAACCAACCTGTGTACTTCAAAGATGTGACCTTAGAATGGAAACCAGGATATGTGCTTTGTTGGGGATGGGGTTTTGCTTTTGTTTCCACAGGAGAAGGAAAAACTATGGATACCATCAAAATTAATAAAGATTCAATTTGGAAAAAGAGACACTTTTTAAAGAGAAAAAATAAAGACTTATCCACTGATATGACAATTTTATAAGTGGTAAGGAAAACTCATTTAACAAAGATAGGGGCAGATTTTCATTTTTGTCTTTTCAGAAAAATAGAAATAACCATCTTCAAGAAGTTAAAAGGACAGTGGACACCCAGACATCTAAGGATTGAAGAAATCAATTCTCAAAGGTTTACTAGCAAAGGAATATCAGGCTTATTGGTATCAATATACTCTACAGAGTAAATTTTCCATTTCTTTACCTTTTAAAAAACATAACTGATTCATTTCAAGCTGGCTTTGGAGCTGGAATAAGTGGCTTTTCATTCTTTAAACCCAAGCTTATAGATTACCGCCTAGTGTAGGACAGAAGCCAGCTAATATATAAGGACTATTATTATTGTAATTTTATTTCTAATTCTATTTCTCTCTGTACTTATCCTTGACCTTTTGAAAACATTTTTGTATACAATTCTCTCCAAAATTTTAAATTTTCCATGTTAAGATCGCTGTTTAAGTTTTCCACATTAAACGACAAATTCTCTTAACAGTAATCTCTAAAGCATCCAGAAAGAAGATGGGGCCACACACACACACACAATGGTTCTATCTGGTTTGTTATGATATATTGTTTAAGTTGGTGTACACCACTCAATGATTGGTTCTGAACTACAAACTCTTCAGTACAGTTGCAAGTTGGCTTACTATAATTATCCATTACATTACACCTCTAACCAGAACTTCGCATAGCCTTACCAAGTACTCTGAGACTGGCTACAGATGTTACAGTCAGTCCATGGAGATGTCACCACTGTTTTAGTATTTTACAGGATCCCACAGAGATACCATCACCCTTAGACAACAGGAAGCAGTTATAAAAAAGATTATGCCCACCTCCCAATAAATTTTGTCTTCTAAGACATCATTCTGCTAGAGTGTTTAGAAGTTATCTTTGGATTGAGAGTCAAACAATAAAAAATTCAGAAATCCTTTTTAAAGATAAAAAAAGGGGAGTAGATGGGACAGATATAGGTAGATGATTGTATATATCTGTAAACAATTTAGCCAAGGAGTAGCCAAAGACAATTTGCACTCATATGGTTCTTGTATATTAATACAAATGTGAAATTATTTTATATCAGTTTAAGATAATTTGAATATTGATACAAATTTAAACCTATAACTCTTACATTGTGCATGTTACTACCTCTGTTTAATATATTTTGTACATAAATGCATATTAAGAATATTATTGTCATTTGTACTATATTAATTCTACATCTGTTTAATTGTATTTGTCATACTATATATATTTTTCCTATCTCTAAGATATTTTGTATATTGATTCATATTAAGGATATTGTAATTTTGCACTACACATTTCTACCTCTGTTTAAGATGTTTGTATGATTGTCATGTTTGAAGTCTTTGTTCCCAAACTGTACATCTATGTATATATTATCTACCTTTGTACTGTAAGCCTTAGTCTTTGGGTTATCTAAGCTGATAAGAATTACAGATCATAGTTACCTATGTTTGTCATTTAATAATCATGTTAATTAGGTCTTCCAGATATATAGTATAACATGATGGATGGATAGGCAATCTTCAAACACTTCATAGACCTAGAATATATGGCATTTAATGTTTTTGTTATTCAGAATTTGGCTACAAGAGACACAACTGCTGCTGGAAGCATTGTTTCTTGCCTGAGATGATGTTGGGCATCAAAGACACTACAATTGGAGTTTGTCTTTCTTGGCAGATAATGGCCTGTTGGGCAAAGAACTACCCTTGCCTTGACTGCTGACAGTAAGCACACTGTCCAATCTGGACAAGCAGAGCAAAAGATAGAGACTGCTGAAATTTGCCAAGCCAGGATAAGACAGCTTCTCAAAATGTCCTGCTTCTGAAGAGATCTGTCAGATATCCTAGGCCTGTAGCCAAAATAATTTGAATGCTTCAATATTGCAGAAAAGCTGTGGCTGACTGTCTAGGCAGCTGGCTGTTGCTGTCTTCTCTCACTGAATTTTGGAAGTTGTTTTCTTGTACTTCAGCTTACTCAGATAATATATTTTCCTTCTTAGCTCTTAGATGGGGTTAAAGACTAGATAGTTAAGGTTATGACCATCTCGTATCTTAGCCAAGAACATTTACGTACTAGATTCATATTATCCAAGATAAACAGCTTCAGAGTAATCTCTGTATATTGCCACTTACCAATATTCTGGACATTTAATATATGCTTTGTGTTTGCTGTTCTTGTAGTTTGATCTTGTTCATGTTACTTGCCTTTTCCTTCTCCTGGAAATTACCTTATAAATGTTTCTATTGTATATAGTTTTACATTTATGTTTAGAAGGTTTTTATTTAGACAAGAGGGAAAGATGTAGTGGGAATCAGGCGTTATCACCTTGACCTACAGGTGTGGCCTTTGGGCCTTGAGGACCCATGTATGGGCGAGGCCAGACCTGATGCATGCTGTTTCTCTTCCTGCTTGTTCTTTTGTGCTCTTGGAGAAAGGACCACACCCACTGCCTCTGAGTGGACCAATCCAGCTTTCCAAGAATTGCCCAACTGTTCAATCTCTTATATCAGTGATTGTTTCATATAATCACTTAATAAATATTAATCTTTTTATATAATCAATTGCTAGTGATTAATACAAACTATAATGGTGTCTCTTCAAAGCAATAGAAACCCTAAGACACCTTCCAGAACTAATTTGTAAGATCTGGGGGTGTTTGCATTTTCAAATGAAAACAGCCAGCAGCAGCACAAAGAAATTGATAATGAAGAATTAAACAAGCTTGATGCTGCCAAAGGAAACTAACCATGCTCCAAAAAAATCTATAAATAACCTGTATGCCTTTTCAAACATAATCCTAAATAAAAAGCTAAAAATCAAGGAAACAAAACAGAGACATTTTGTCAACTGACTTTAACTAGATGGTAGTGAATAAAGAAACTTATACAATTAATAAACAAGTAGGAAAAATATAAGACAGAAGCAAACAGAAGCTCTGGAGCTGGAAAATACCAGAGAATTATTAACAGCAGACCTCAACATGGAGGTAAAAGATTGACAGTTGCTTTGTTGCTGCCGTGATAAACACCATGACCCAAAGCAACTTGAGGGAGAAAAGGATTTATCTCGTTTGTATATTATAGTCTATTACCAAGGGAAGCCATGACAAGAACTTGGTTCTGAATAGAAAGAACAAACCTGAAGCTGAAGTGTAGGGTGGAGAACTTGAAGATTATGCTTGGAAACTAACTACAAGAATATAGTCCTAAAGCAATGTGGCACTAACAAAGGCAGTCATATTTACTAAAGGACTAGAAAGACAGCCCCAAGAAGAGCCCATCCCCAATAAGGATGCCAAGACTGTAATGGGAAAGGAGAGTCTATTAAACAAACAAAAGAATAAAATTAGGCCCTGACCTCATAGCTTATAAAACTTAATGTGAAACTAACAATCTCCTTCACAGAAAAGCTAGAATAGACCCTTAGAGAAAACATTGGGGGGAAAAACTTCCATGACCTTTGATTTTGGTGACTATCACTCAAAACACATAGGCAACACATGAAGAATAAATTGGGCTTGGTGTGCTGCTGTGGACAGTATCCAGAGAGTGGAAAGGAGCCTATAACAGGATGAAAATGGTTATATATAATACCTTCGATAAGCAATGAAAGTCCAGGCTTATAACCAACTCACAAACTCAAAAATTAAAGCTTCTATCTAATCCAAAAATAATCATTGTGAAACCTCAGTCGAGCCCAAGGCATATGACAAAAGGCAGTTTGTATCCCTTAAGTTATATCTTATCTAGATTTCTTCAAAGAAATACAAATGGACACTAAGCATGAAACGATGTTCAGCTTCATGCTGTCAGGGAAATGCAAATCCACTACAGTAAGGGACCATTTCACACCCAAGATGGCTGCTACAACAATCATTTTATAAAAATAAAAATGAATGTTGTCAAGAATATAGAGATCTTGGAAGTCTCATGCATTTCTAGGGAAATGTGCAATGAGTCAGCTACTGTGGAAATAGTTTTGGTAGCTTCTCAAACTATCTAAACATAGCACCACCATATGACTGAACAGTTTTGTTCTCAACTATGATTCCAAAAGAACTGAAGCTGGCACCATGCACAGATAATTCAATATCAATCAATTTTCATGTCAGCATAATTAAAAGACAGTAAACAATAGGAACAATCCAGATGTCAATAAATAGATGAATAAATATACAAATGTAACAGAAACTTATCTACATGTAAAAGAGAAAGAGTGCAATAGTGATGGATCAGTGGGTAAATCACTTGCTGATCAACCTGAGTTAGAATCCCAGAACCCACATAGAGATGTGTGTTATTGATGGAGACAGAAAAATACCTGGAAGTATGTGGCCAAATTAGCCTGGCATATCCAGTATTGGCAAACAGAAAGGAAATGTTTTGCCTCAAACAAAATGAGAGGCAAGGACCAGCATCTGATTATCCACACATGCACTTACATGCAGACACACACATACTACAACATCATACATCTATATCATACACCAAGACTCAAAAACATTCATACATGCCCAAACATCATAGACCACATTCATAGCCATACATACATGTCTACTTCACACATCCATACTCACAGATACACAGACACATATTTCACACATATTATACACTCACAATTACAGACATAAATACAATATACCCCCAATCATAAACATACATACCATATACCCACAGTCATACACACACACATCATACATCCACTTTTATATACATACACAATACACACACAACATACATCATATTTATAAACTTACTCACACATACTTATATCATACAGCCATACTCACAGACATGCATAAATTAAATCTACATCATACACCCACACTCATATACACATCGTGACTACAAATAAGAAAGGAAAGAAATTTTGTCATATGCCACAATCTATAATATAAACAAACATTAAAAACATTGTTCTGAGTGAAACTGAACATTATTCCACTAACTCAAAGTATTAAGAGTAAACAATTTTAAAGAAACACAAGCTCAGTGATGGTTACTCATGTCTGGGAGCAAAGGATGTGTTTTTAATATGCTCAGAGTTGTTGGAGCTTGTGAAAATGTTCTGCATATGAACAGTGTTGATGACTCCAAAGAATTGTGGATGCGTCTAAGGACACTGAATTGTGCACTTAGAAATGATTAAAATGATACATATTCTGTTACCTATATTTGACCACAATTTTAAAAAAATGATTTGAAAGGATGATGAGTATTAGGGAGATTATAATAGATGCAGGTGTTGAAGAGGTATAATAAATTCTACCAGGTACCATTTGTTTAAAAATAACAGTAGTATCAAGGCAGGGGTTCAAAGAAATGATGAGGTCATTTGGGTTATAGCTCTATTCTTTAAACTGTCAGAAACATTATTGGTGCAGACAGCTTGCCTCTACCCAAGATTTATAGCCCTGGCCCAAAGCCACTTTATAAAATAAAGACTATCCATAGACTTCTCAGGAGATAACACCAGAAGCAATAATCAGAATTGTGGGCATAGGAACAAGAGTGAAAGGATACAAATATATTAGGATGTAGTTTTAAACTTGAGACGTTGACCTTGGCAACTGTATTTCATCTAGACATCTTTCTAGTGGTGAGACTGAGTTCAAATTTTTCATGATCATTTGAAGGGCAAATAGTTACATTTTTTATCAGAGCTAGGTTTTGTGACTTCTCATGCAAGAGATTCTCCACTGTGCTACAGGAATAAGTTTTTATTCATCTGGATGCATGTAAATGACAGTTTGGGAATTAAGCAACATAAGGTCATAGGATGACATAAAATAGTCAACTCAAAAGTGCTGAATGACACATGAAAATTAGCTGAAGTTAAACATCACTGAATTTTAAAGAGCACAGATCATCCATGCAAACACAGCAACCAGGAGGAGGCTATCAGAGCAATAAGCATCCATTCCCAGAACCTACACACACACACACACACACACACACACACACACACACACACACACACACATAACTGGCCACATCTGACCCTTGTTCTTCATGAGTCAGTCAAACCTCTCAGCATTAACACTAAATAGATTGCTTTTCCAGTCCATGTGCTTTGCAGGGAAAATCTGCTTGTCATTCCCCCACCTATTTTGGACAATTTAATTTTGTTATTTTCCCTGTTTTCCCATAGGCCAAACAGATAAAAGGAACATATTTCTTGCTACCTCTGTTACTTGGAACTAAACATCTCCTTTCTTGGCATCAAAAACTGTTTAAAATGAAAGATGGTGTATGCCTGGCATCCCAGCACTTAGGGAATGGAGGCAGAAAATTTAGGATTTCAAGGTCATCCTCGGCTATATGTGAGTGAGATGCCAGACTGCGTTACTCAAGACCCTTTCTCAAAACAACAACAGTAAAAAATGTTTAGAAAAGATGCTAAAGACCACTTAAATTTAAAATATAAGTAGCATTCAAGCCTACTCCATATATTTAATAAAATAAATTAGCTCACTCTTAGCTTTCTACCTACATACTGTAATTAATCAGACTTTCCTACTAGAAGCTGCTTTTCATTTTTAATTAAATTATATCTTTTAATATCTGTCTATTGATTTATTTGTGCCCCTTCTGTTGAAGCACAATGTAACAGTTTCATTCACATGATGTCTTCAAATATTTCTCTAATTTTTGAAAGACCCTCTCTCCATCTGATTTTCCCTTTTCTGAGACAAGAAGTGGTCCAAATGCCTTCAGTAACTTAGAAAAGGACATTTTAAATCTTTGAATATCCCTGACATTTGCAATATTTCCACGGTCACTTTAAAAACTATGTACAAAGCAGACACAGCCCTTTCTCAGTATAATCTGCACTAAGAAAGAAAAGGGATGCAGGTATAGGTCCTCCATCCCATTTCCCATCAATGGCTACACAGTGCTGCTTCCAACATCTCACTTCCTCTTCATCTGCATCCCCATTGTCCTCCAGAGCCTGTGCATGCAATTCATCCTACCTGGGAAAAACTTTTCCTACTGTGGAATGCCAGTGCTCATGCCAGTGCTCTAGTCTTCCTTCCTTCTTTGGGGAAGGAAGAAGCTAACTCCAGTCCTTCCAATAAACTAATTCAGAAATGGCTCCCAAGCCTTGAGAATTCACAATTTATGCACATAATCAATAACTGTCCATTAAAGAAGACCAGCATCCCTTGTCTCCCAAAGACTACTACATGCTTTTCTTTATGCTTAGAAGCTATAATGTCAAGTTTTCCCAACACTAGAATTGCTCATACTGACCATCCTCTGCACCTGTAACTTTGGCAACCCATCACTTTTCCTGTAGAACTTCTTGTCCTAAAATTGAGCTATCTCCCAAGAGTGATTCAATAGACCTTTGTGTGACTGCTGGTGCTATTGCTGGAGTAGTTTTTCTAAAAGTTGTTCATGAATTAATTTAAAATCAGAACTAAGAAAAGTGTGAATGACTGCAGGTTCACTCACCTCTGTTAGTTGTATGCTATGAGAAAGTTGGTAAAAAGATTATGAGCTTCAAACCCTTTATTGTAGAATAGCATCTATCTATAACGTTGATATATGTCATAAAAACAGTACAATATTTAACAAAAAAACATATCTAATTGGTAACTACTTTGCAAATGCTAACATGCCTACCTACCCTGTCTGTTCTATATAAACACTGCCCCTACTCACACACATAAAGGACTCTAACCTCAAGGTGCTAGGAGGATTTTATACTTTTCCAATTATATTAATTTTCATACAAAAATTATAAAAAGCTAAAATAAGGATCCCTACAAGAATTTCAAGTTAAGATAGCGTTTCTCCACAAATAAGAAACATTCCCGCCCCTCACCAAAGAGCTTCTTTTCACAACAGATGGGGACTATTCCAGAAAGACACAACTGGTCAATAAAGCAGAGAACAAATGACTAGAGGGTGCCCAATCCCACAGGAAACATCACAACTCAGCCCTTACACATAAGGCTCAGGAAGCATCACAGAAGATGGGCAGAAAGACTGTAAAACCCGGAGGCTCAAGAAATGTGCAGCAAAACTGGATGTTCAATATATGACAGGCAAGTTTCACCCATAAATCTCAACATGGCTGATAAAACAAAACCTACACTATGACAACAATAGTTGACATACCAACATGGCTGGGGAAATTGCACAGAGCCCCACACCCCAGAGGAAGAACTACAGGCAATTATAACTGCAGGGAGAAAGACAATTAGCCTTTCCCAGAAGGAGCTCCTACCATGAATTTGAAAGAAAAGGGGAGGTGACATATGAGGAGTTGAAGGGAGGAGTGATGTAATTATATCTTAATTAGATAAAATAACTGTATTCCTGTAACTTCTAGTTCTGATAAGAGTTTTAATATTCATCAAAATTATTTTCCTATATTTCTAACCAAGAACCCCTTAGTAGATTATGTAAAATGACTAACCAAATAACAGTTCCCAAAATATTTTCCCCTAGGAACAAAACCAAAAGACATAGGATAAAATTATATTAAAATACGACCTATAAGGTCCACTTGGCATTTTAATTTCTTTACGATCATTTTTCTTCTGTTTCTTTACCAGAAAGACACAAAGAAGATGGAGTGGAGGGGACCTCTATCTTCTAATTGCAAATCCATCACATAAATTATTGGCAGATTCCCTTTTGTTGGATGAGCTAATGTAATCTTCAAAACTCCCAACTGAGCTAATGTGATTACACTCAGTTCCCATTAAAGAGGGATTGCCAGGGGCCAAGCCCCTGCTCCTGTCCTGCCACAGGCTGGGTCAATAATGGCAGAAACAATAGTAGCTGCTCAATACTGAAAGCATCATCGTCATCAGACTGTACATAGAAGGCAAAGCTATGTGGAGGCTGAACTGCATTGCTTATGGAATGCCCAGAGTGATGAGTGTCAGCATCCTAAATATTGCAAAGCCACAGTACCAGATATGATAGACTGCAAAGGTTCAAGCCCCTGTGTATACACAAGGAATCCAGGACCTCCGGAGGAAAGCCCACTTGTTCCATTGAGTTTGGGAAAGGCCCACCTATGCCATGATATTTCCACTCATTATATCCATTTCATAGAAGCTTCTAGCAAAACTGTAGCTGACACTATCAAGGTAGGAGGTTATTTGAAGGTGCACCAAACATTTGTGCAACAATTATGGAAACAGTATGGTGATTACTCAAAATATCAAAAACAAAATTACCCTATGACCCAACCAACCTACTACTGTGTATTTGCCCAAAAGAAATAAAATACAAAAAAAAAAGAAATAAAATACATTGAAGAGATACATGCAAACTGATGATCACCATAGCATTATTCACAATAGCCAAGACAGCATCAACCTAAGTGTCCATCAGTAAATGAAGAGACAAAAGAAAGTGTGTGGGGGGGGGGGCTATAAAATATTATTCAACCAGAAAAATGAAATCCAGTTATTTATGACTAAAGAAATGAATGAAGAGGACATTTTATGTTAAAAGTGAAATAAGGTAGGGAGGTACCTAGTCAAAAACCCATGGACGTTAAAAGTGAAATAAGGTAGGGAGGTACCTAGTCAAAAACCCATGGATGTTAAAAGTGAAATAAGGTAGGGAGGTACCTAGTCAAAAACCCATGGATGTTAAAAGTGAAATAAGGTAGGGAGGTACCTAGTCAAAAACCCATGGATGTTAAAAGTGAAATAAGGTAGGGAGGTACCTAGTCAAAAACCCATGGATGTTAAAAGTGAAATAAGGTAGGGAGGTACCTAGTCAAAAACCCATGGATG
>PVIH01000062.1:506364-531992 GCA_004025045.1 Sigmodon hispidus | reverse complement strand
GAGGTCATGAACCCTAGGGGTTTGTGTGGCTTAGCTAAATGGGCATAGCACCAAATTAATTAAATCAATAAAAAATTACTTGTAATGGCACGTTGGCTCTATCTGGTACTCTATGAGACACAGTTCCTTCTTGTGTCTCCTTTAATCCAGCATGGATGAGCTCAGTACCTCAGTGCTGGTCTCAAACTGCTGTGGTTAAAAGACTATTGTCCAAAGATGATCCTCACAAAGCCATCTCTCTGGATAGGATACACATACAAAATGGTGACCTCCAGGAACATTTGGGATCCCACACCCTGCACAAAATATCCCAGAGCAATTCTTTGGCATCATGCACCAAAGTAGGCTTCTCTGGCACCTCTTCTTCTTTGCTCTGGCCTTCTCATTTCCCTCTCCACACTGTTCTCTTTCTGAGTCCGTCTAGTCTCCTTGTGTGTGTATTTTCCTAGACTTCTTTATCACAGAATTGCCTCCAAGCTTAATATATATCTGCCTCAAAGTCAATTCCCTATCTAATTCAGTGAATGTTACTAGAAAAATAAAAAGTGAATACATTAACTGCTACTACTTGGATTTTCAAAATTGAGAATAATTGGTTAAAGAATCACAACATATCCTGGATGGGTTGTTTGTCATAGAAATTACCCAGAGATGATTCAACTTCAAGGAAACAACAGTCAAGAAAAAGTTAGGTGACAGACAAGAAGCCAGTGTGACAATGTTTGATTGGTGGATCAAATATTAGTCTTAAGATGTAAGCCAAAAAGAACTGACCCCAACTAAATTAAGTTTGTAAAATAAAAATAATTTAAAAATTAAAAATGGCTTAACTGACTTTTTTTAAGCCATCAAAGAATTCAATTAATTTAATTTAATTTGCACTGAAAACTGAGGAGTGAGTACCACTGAAAACAAAGCCTATGATAAAACTTGCACAAATGTCACAAACATGCTGTGTTCCAGCTCCAAATGACAGATTTAAACCATGACTGAGGTCTAACAAAGGGCCATCGTTTGCAGCACATGATATCACCTTATGAATTTTACCCAGCCTTCAAAACATGGAACCTTTGGCAGAGACACTGATCGGTGGGCACAAAATTTCAGTTAACACAGAGCAGTAAATTTAGCAGATTCCTCGTACCATGTAGTAACTGTGGTTCATAACAATCTGTTACATTCTTTAAGAACTGCTGAAAGAGTAATTTGTGTATCCTCACACACAAATCATAATAATGAGAGGTACTACATATATTAATTAGCTCAGTTTAGCCTTTTCAATGTGGAGAGAGATACAAAATATGAAACACTTATTTTTTTCTTTTTTTGAAACTCATTTTTTTTATTATAAATAAAGTCACATTTTCTATCCGTGTATATCCCTATTCAAGGTTCCTTCCCCCTCCCACCCCCTCAGGTCACTCTCTCTTCTCCACATCTCCCCATCTCCTCCACAGCATGGGCAGGAGGTTCCAAGGTCCCAATGTCCCATTGTCCCAATGTCCCAATATTGCTCAGTTCAGCTCCCACTCCTGGCAGATCCAGTCTCCTCACCCCAACATCGAGACTGAGTCAGGTGTTCCTCTAGGGGGAGTGGGATCCAAGGTGTCAGTCCAAGTTGTTTCAGATCCCAAGCTGTTCAGTGGTTGTGGTTTGCAGCTTGGACATGCTTTGCTTTTTGCTTTGTTTGTTTGTTTTGTTTTTTTGTTTAGAGTCCACTAATGGGTGAGTACATCCCCTGCTTATCTTTCTCAGTTTGAGATACCTCACTCAGGAGGATATTCTCCAAATCCATCCATTTGCCTGCAAATTTTAAGATATCATTTTTTTCTTACTGCTGAGTAGAACTCCATTGATTAGATGTATCACAGTTTGTTAATCCATTCTTCAGTTGAGGGGCATCTAGGTTGTGAAACACTTCTATGTGTCAAATAGTTTGTACACTTAAATTTTTAATCTTTAAAACTCTTACAAAAAGTAGCATAATTCTATTCCTAAATCATGATTAATTTGTAAACTAATTGATAGTTCAGGGGCTAGAGTAATGGCTCAGTGATTTACAGCATTTACTGCTGTTACAAAGAACCTACAATGTGGGTTCGGTTCCCAGAACCCATATACTGTCTCAGAACAATCCATTGCGCCAGTTCCAGGGAGTCTGAGACCCCCTTCTGGCCTCCGTGGGCTCCACACAAAGCACACACATTTATGCTAGCAAAAATCCCTCTCTCTCTCTCTCTCTCTCTCTCTCTCTCTCTCTCTCTCTCACACACACACACACACACACACACACACACACAATCTCACACATACAATATCACACACACAATCTCACACATACTGTGTCACACACACACAATGTAAATAAATCTTTTAAAAATAAAAGTAAGTAGGTGCTCCCCATAACTTTCCACTGAGCTGTGGAGAAGGCACCAGCCCGAATCTCTAAGTAAAGCAACAACTAAACTGTCAACATCTAATCTATTAAGATAAGAAGATGTAGAGGAAACATGAGCTGTCACCTGTTTTCAGCTTTGGGTGTGGTGGATAGAAGCTCAGGCAGCTTCATATGATGAGCATATAAACACATGCATGTGTGTGTGTGTGTGTGTGTGTGTGTGTGTGTGTGTGTTATATTTTTGACATGCGCCACATTCTATCTAAACACTGAGAATGGAGTATTTCATGGGATGAGCCCCACCCAGCCCAGGTGAGGGCTTCTCAGCAGGGGCCGAGAATACACCAAATACCTTTGATGAAAAGCAGTGGCATATAGAATGTGCCAGGTATGATTTAGAATGTGGGGGACAAAGCTGATGTGTTTTCCCTTCTTACCTAAGCTAACAAGTGAAGTCTCAGTGAGGAGCCTGCTGAGATTTTTTTTTTTTTTATTGTTATAAACGCAAGCAAGCTCTCACAGTATAGTAAATTTAAAAAGCTATGTAGAGAGAATCTCCTACTCAATTGTACAAAAATCCAGTAGCCATCAAGTCATAGATAACAGGAAAAACAGGAATAGAAAGATAATGGCTTAGATTGGGGGTGGCAAGAACCACAGATCCATAAATGGCCGTGGGCAATTGTCAAGGTTATGAGCCTTGTCTCCAGCTGCCCTTAATCCGTCTTTATTAGATTCTCTTTTCATTTGCTTTCCTAGCTCCTCTGTGCTCTCAGCCTGTCACCGGGTCACCTTTGGTGCCATTTCTGCTTTCGTGTTTTAAAAGTGGGTCCTTTCATGCTGGAGTACTTAGAAGGAAGGGTACTGATGGCTGTGATTTGCTTTGAAATGCATCAAACAAAACAAGATAAACTCGTGGTTGGATAGCTCGATGGATGCGTGATAAAGCCAGCACCGTGAAATATTAATGGCAGTACCTAGAGACTGGGGATGGGCAGATTCACTTTTTTGTCTGTAGGAAACTTTTTCTATTAAAATGTTGCAAGGATGGTAAGCATAGAGGGCTGACTTTGACCAGTAAAAAACTATTCATTTGTATTCTGGGTTTTTAAGTCATAAACTTCATCTCCTATGTTTTAAAAGCTGCTTGTAACAGGAGGATGTTACAAGCTCATCTTATATATTTCCTGACCTGAAACAGTCCATTTAGTGACAAACTGTATCAAAACAATATTCTTGGCACTCAGGTATGTTCACAGTGCCAAGGCACATCACCGTTTATGACCTTTTACTGTGACCTTTCACACAAAGATATATGGTGACAGGAAAAGAGCCAAAAATGGACGGACTGTTTCTATATATGTCCTATGAATCCATGGAAATGCTCCTCCCTCAAATGAATACCACAGGGCTTCTTCTTCTGTCCCCTGACATTTGAGTATTGTCTTATTCCATGGGAAGATTGTTGCTTTTCTATTACTGACGTTTGGCTACATATCCAGGTGCCTTTTAAATGTGTGTGTTTATGCCCCCAGATCAGTGCTGGCCTCAACCTTAGTCACAGAAGCTCGCTTCTTATTGGTCAAAAAGGTTAATGCAGGGTCATAACCAGACAAAGAATAAGTGGTTGCCTGGAAAAGGACAGAGAATTACACATTATAGGACATTGCACACATGTAGGACATTATCAAAAAGTGAATAAAATTTTAAAGAATGCTGGTTTCCCTGGTCACCAAAGTGACATATTGAAAAACTTTCCATCCTTCTATGCTCTATCACACCTTGTACAGTGTGAGAGACATCACAGTGACTCAGCCAGCATTGATGACTTGAGATGATAATCCTTTAAGTCTTGTGTGTGTTCTTCCTACACCCTCTTTCCCATGTTTGAGACACAAAGTGTGGGACTGAGAAGATGGCTCAATGGTTAGGTTCTTTGTGTGCAAGCTTGAAGACCACAGTGGGATCCCACAGAAGCCACCAGGGAAACTAGATACATAGGCAAGTTCCGCATTTGGTTGACCGACTTTGCCTTATAGAGAAAGATGAAGAAAGAAAGGAAGATAATTCCTGACATCAGTCTTGGGATTTGATATGCACATGTACTGGCATGCAAACATGTACTCCCACACATGCAAACATACATACATACATACATACATATGAGTTTGCATGAAAATGAAACACACAGATCTTTGCTAACACTATTAGAGAGTAAAGTGTCTTCTCTGATACTCACCTTCCTCTCTCTCTCTCTCTCTCTCTCTCTCTCTCTCTCTCTCTCTCTCTGTCTCCTCCTCCCTCTCTTCCCTCTTCCATTTACCCTTAGAGCTATATGGTTTATGCTCATTACTTATCCCTGAAGTTAAAGTTCCCCTTGTTGTTTTTTCTGGAATATTCTTTAGTAGATCCTTTGGAAAATACTCATGGAAGCAATATTTCTTAATTTGTTTTATGATGATCATAGTTTGAATTTCCCAGTTTGGATTATTTCCTGGGATATAAAACCCTTAGTTCACATTGTCATAAATAACTTAAATCTAGAAAATGATTTCTTCTACAAAAAAAATTGTTGAGAAGCCTGAAAATAAACTGTTTTATCACTCAAAAATAATGTTAGTTTGCCAAATGCCCAAAAGACCCTTTTTCCTGGTTAAAGTTCACTGATCTCCTAGAACATTATTGGTGTGAACATTCCAGATCTGTATCTTCAGGTACCTAATACCCTCACAGTGTTGGTATCAGCTACAGCAAAAATTATAATGGACTAAAGTCTATAAAATTACCTTTAAAATAAAAAATTTATAAATATATATTTATAATATAAAATATTTTAAACCTTCAGAGTAAAAAAAAAAAGGAACTAATGATTTCAAAAATGGGGGAAATAATCTGACTTTTTGACATGAACACTGGGTAACTACATAGTAGGTAAGAAACAGATACATTCACACAAATATTCTATTAATGACTGAAAACCAAAAAGACTGAAGCAGAGCATTACCATTCTGCATATAGGTTTAGTTTAGAGCCATCAGAATCCTTCTGGCACCCTTGAGGGTGGCTGCATATGATTTAATAAATCTGTCATCATAGAACAAATCTTCTATGATTTGTTATGGCTATGAGTAAGGTAGGACAAGGTAGTTTTAGCTGAGAGAATGCATTAGTTCCCTTCATTGTTCAGAATAACCTTCCAGTTCTTCTGAATCTGTCTTCTGAGGGCATTTGAATTCAGCTCTGGTCTATCAACAGTGCCAGCAATGCACCAGCATGTCCAGAGACTTCAAGTACAGGATTCCAGCCATAGTGACCTGAAAAAGGGGTAAAGCCTACTAAAGAGCCAAGAACCTAAAGCTTAACAATGCCAGCACAGATAAGAGCTACAACTGAGAGTTTTCCATGGGCAGCATTCTGCCAATCTCATTTGAGTCTCAGGAACTCTGGGGGCACATACTATAATTTTCCCAACTTAGAAATCAATTGTGAGTGCCTCCTGTGTGGTAGTCTGTTGCTGAAACTTTCACACTTTAAAAGAATGAAGTTTTACTCTTGAGTTTCGTTGGTGTTGAGTCTTGTGGAAATTCAGGAACAATAACCATGGCAATAAGAAAGATGGACATGGATCACAGGAGCCCAGAGACAGGGTATGGAGGAAGCTGCCAGCCATTGGCCACTTATCTTACAGATATGCCCAGGTGTGATGACTAATCTTGGCTACCAACTTGACAGACACACCAGGGAAAGAGGGAGCCACAATTGAAGAATCTCCTCCATCAACTTGGCCTATGGGCATGTCTATGGGGCATTTGCTCGATTGTCAAATGACATAGGTAGTATCCCTAGGCAGATGGACCTCCATTACGTAAGAAAGCTAGATGAATGTGAACCAGGAAACAAACCAGTAAGCAGCTTCCCATTGTAATTTCTGCTTCAGTTCTTGTCTCCATGTTCCTGCCTGGTTTCCTTTAAAAATGAACTGTCACCTGGAAATGAAAGCTGAAATAAATCCTTTCTTCCCCCAAGTTGCTTTTGATCAGGTGATCTATCACTGCCACATTAAAGCTAATTAAAACACCAGGGAGAAGTCACAAGTCCCTTTCCTAGGAAAGGTTTGTGTGCCATGGGAAGAGGCAGAACCCCATCTGCACCCCCAAGATTGAAGAAAAATAAGGAGGAAGATTTATGATTTGTCTCAATCCCAGGATCAAATGCTTTCAGGATGAAGAATGAATTTTGTAAGCGATGGTGTTACTGTTGGGATTGCCCATGGCTCCCAGCAACTCCAGTTTCCAAGCAACTCCCCCCAACACACACACACACACACACACACACACACACACACACACACACACACACCACATACACACACATACACACCACACATACACACACACACACACACACCAGTTTTTCAGCATGAGGTAGTCTATGACAGATTAGCCATGTCTATTATTTAAAGATGAGCAACAGAAACAGCAATATAGCATTAAAATAAGACATGCCAATGGAAAAAAAACAGCCCAGGACATCGTGGAGGGAGCATACAGCTGGAAGGCATGTCCTCTAGGAAATACTTCTTTACACTCTCCAGGAAAAGAAAGGTCAAAATGAGTACAAAATGAGACAAACGACAATGTGGAATCAGTGAAGGGAAGAATGTGGATGGGGTGGGCAGATCTCTGTACCCATGTGATGTTGGCTAACAAGAAATTCTACCAAAAGCAAAGACGCATGTGGTATAGAAGCACAATACCGAAAACAGATCATCCTCCAAAGTGTGACCAGTGGGTGTATCAGAAGATCAGTCTTACAACCAATGACAAAGAATCTCCCGTGCTGAAGACCTACGCCTGTAAATTGCTGAGCAATGTCCTACATCAGATACAGAGGACAGAATCTGGGAAACATGGTAACTCTTGGATTGGTGTCACCAACTTTCTCTTTATTTCAGATATGAAGAAAGAAGAGAATAAGCTTCCTGCCAGTAAAGGAAGAAACAGCAGAGCTAGTCTCTCAAGACTTCTCAGTGACTCTAGCCAAATCAAGATGTCTTTAGGGATGTGCGCGAGCAGTACAGCCAGGGCTTGGGAATTTTGATGCCAGCCACTTTGTCATTTATAGAGAAAAGCCCTTGAATGAGCAAGGGTTCCGGAAATAACCTCCATCCCTGATCTTCCAGACAAAATTAATTGCAAAGGACTGAAAAAAAGTCAACAAAAATAATTAAGCCCCTGGAGGCACACACTGCCAAAGGCCAACCTGAGTACTGGAAGCATGTCACAATCAATCTTCAAAATGTGCAGTCAGCAGGGAGAGGTGGGCTGTATCTGTAAAGTGCTCACTTAGGACACATGAGGTCTGGGATTCATGCCTAGTCCTGGGGGGCAAGGGAGAGGGAGAGGGAGGTTATACCTGTCATTCTCGAACTGGAGAAACAAAGGAGAAGCAAAAATTTCAGGTCATCATCGGCTGTTTAGTGAGGGGGAGGCCAGCCCAGGCTTCATGAGACACCTTTGACTCACACAGAAATGTATATATGTACGTGTACATAAGTATATTGTGTTTCTGTATGCGTATGTTATGTGCGTACATATGTGTGTAAGAATGTGTATTTATGTGTATATATCTGTGCCTGTGTGTATGTGTGTTCTTGTCTGTATATGTTTGTGTATGTGTGTGTTGTATATTTGTTTATGGGTATATATGTATGCATGTGTTTAGGTATCTATTTGTGTGCATTTATATCAGTATGTGTATGTGTATGTATAGATGTCCTTTTGTGCCTGTATTTATACCTATGTGTATATATATATATATATATCTGTTTCTATAGGTGTATATGTGCATATAAGTGCATCTGTGTATATGTATAGGCATGACTGTGGATATGTAGAAGGTATGTGTGTATGTATATCCATTTCTCTATATGTTTACATATGTCTATTGTGTATATGTGTGTGCTTGTACATGTGCATATGTGTGTGTGTTTATGTGTCTGTATGTGTATATAAATGTATGTGTATATATGTTAGGCTGTATCTGTGTATATATATGCATGTGTGTTTGTATATGTGTATGTGTGCATATGTGTGTAGGTGGGTATATGAGCATATATATGTATATATCCTTGTGTATGTGGCTGTGTACTTGTGTGTCTATGTATATATGAACATGTATATTTATATACATGTACCTGTTTTGTGTATATTTGTGTGTTTACTTGTGTATCTAAAGATGTTTATGTATAACTATGTGTGTGCATTGTGTGTGTACATGTATGTATAATATTATGTATGTGTTATGTGTCTGTGTATATGTTTATATCTATGGATGTGTGTTAGTTATTGTACACTTGCACACATCTGTAGAATTTAGGGCAGGTATTTTTCTTGTGCATATTATTTTTCAATTTTAATGCTTTCTAAGTTATAGCTTTTCTTTTCTTTTTCTTTCTTTCTTTTCTTGTGACAGTGTCACAATTTAGCCTTATCTGGCCTAGAACTCACCGTGTAGAATAGGCTGGCCTCCAACTCACATGGATACCTTTGCCTTTGTCTCCTAAGTGCTGTGATTTTTTTTTAATGTTTCAAAAGTAATAGTAATAAATCAGTCAAAATTTCTAAGATTTTCAGACATTAAAAAGGGGGATGAGAGGGTTGGAGAGATGGCATGGTGGCTGAGAGCACTGGCCTCTCTTCCAGGGGCCTTGGTTCAGTTCACAGCATCCACATGGAGTCTCATGACTGTCTGTAATTCCAGTTCCAGGGATCTGACATCCTCTTTTGCAAACAATTTCTACATGTGGTTCACATTCTCAAGCAAGCAAAGTACTCATACACTTAAAATAAAATAATTTTTTAAAGGGAAGGACAATTTTGAGTTAGTAAAAGTCTGTTTACTTTTTCCACTTAAGAGTTTCATTCTTGGTGCTGATGACTCACAACTAAAACCATATTTTCTTTAGGAAAGGTGCCATGGAGCAGATGCAGCTTCATAATAACCAGTCTTTGAAACTAAAATCTCAGTAACTAAAACAGGAAACCCAAAAACTGAAAAATAAATATCTTATGTAGAGGGCATGAGATCTTGGTGCTAACGTAAGCACCAGGGAAATCAGAAATGTTAAGCACACAGGCTTGTTTCTTCACAAATGGTATGTATATACCTATTTTCCACTCAGAAGGCTGGGAGTGGGTGTGGTTAATAACCTGGTGACCTTTGCTATCTGTAGGACCTGACCACAGCTAAAGCCCCTAGACTACTAGGTTAATCCCAGACTTTTCCTCCCTAGATCTTTAGCCCAACTCTGTTTCTCAGTCAATAGAGAAATCTATCCTTGAGAAATATATCACATGTACTTTGCTGCTCAGTGACCTCTATGCTATCTGTATGACTGAGATCACACCAGGTCCTAAGCCCTTAAGCTATAGAACCCATCTTTATGGTAGTGGTCACATGTACTTTGCAAAAGAGTTTCATGTAGTCACACCTTAAACTTTATTGTTCACATACGATTGAGATAATTGTTACCAGAAAAGTTGTTTTCCTAAAATTGTATTGGACTTAAATGTTATACCCTGGCTGAGAAATCCCCCAAAGGGACCATCAGAGATGCAAACTCTCCAAAATGCAGAAGCAAGGTTTATTGAAAACAAATACAAGCTGAGGCAGGGACCTGTTTGAGCACAATGTTATAGCTGAGGCTGGAGGATGTACCTGTCCCTCTGCAAGCTGAGTTTTTAAAGGCAAAAACCACATCAATTGGGGGTCTCAGTATGGATACAATTCTGATTAGCTTGTTTTTAGGGACTTTACAGAATTCCTCTGTTATCTTAGCTGGCTATTTGTCAAACCTTTTTCATACACTTGGTGCTGCAATGTTCTGTAGTTAATCAGTTGCTATTAGATGGCCCTAATCTATCTCCTAGCTGGGACATTCTGACTTTTTACTCAGTAGTTCTGAGAAACTCGGGATTGTTTCAAGCTGGGGCTTGCTTAAAATGGAGGTGCTTTCCTGGTTCTTCATTAAATATGTCTCAAATAAACTGCTCAGTGTCAGAATCTAGAAGTTTGAACTAACTGACCAAGTCATGTTAAACTGCATTTCCTTCTTGTTTTTCACAGATCATTCCTCTACCAGCTGTAGCATTTGCAGGGACTGCTGCAATCTTAGTCCATTTCCTGGGCTATTATCAAATCCTACAGACTTGTTAATTTAAAAGGAATAGAGGGTTATTTAGCTCATGGCTCTAGAGCCTGAGAAATCCAAGAGCTCCAGGAACCTAGGGAGTAATAGAGTACCACCAAGCAGAGGGCTCCATGTGCTAAGACAATGGACCAGCTGGCCCCACAGTGCTCACATGGGTACACTGGTTGCTGTACTGCCCATCCATGGCTTACCATACACACACACCTGCTGTTTTACCTTGTCACAGTGGCTACATTGTAAACTACTAGCAGGTGACCACTCAGGCCAAAGCCTTGGGGAGAATGCTGTTCCCCCAGACAATGGCTCTGTTGTTGCCATTAAAAGTAGCTTTAACTGAATCTCACTTTTCTAATAAAACTTGATTTGAAGGCTAGGGTGGAAAGCTGTGAACTCAGAGAGTTAGAGTAGTAATGAGCCAACTTTCTCTCTTTGCTGGAGTCTCCGGAAGGTACTCCTTTCCACGCCACCCCAACAAAAAAGCCCACACTATGTTCCCCCTTGCTACTTCCTGTCTACTAGTTGCTAACCCTGCCTCTCTGAGGGTTAGCTTAATTTTCTTTAATTAACCCAAATGCAACACATCTTTATGTAGTTAGGCAGATGCAGCATAAACAAATGTAACATATCCTTGCCTAGTTAAACAAATATGTCACAACACAATACATGCACTAATCCATTGCAGTGAATAGAGCTCTCATGACCCAGGCATCTCCTCAAGCTCCCACCTTTGAATATTTTTAACTGGATCATGTTCCTAACACAATTTGGTGGAACATTCAAACCAAGGTCAAAATCAAGAGACTCTACCAGGACATAAGGTAAAAGTACAAAGATGTGTAAAATTTGAGGGAAGTTAAGAGACTTGAGCAGACCATAAACTCATTAAGAGGACCTATACCTAAAAAGACAGGGAGCAGAATGGAACAGAATCTCTCAGTGTGGTGGCTGTAAAGATAAAAAGTCCATAGGTGAAGTGCCTGTGGCATAATTATGAAGCTTGAATTTGGATCTCTGTCCCTCACATAAAAGCCAGGAGAGTGGTATGAATATAAGACCTGCACTGGAAGAGGTGAATCCTGTCAGCCAGTCTCACTGAAACAGGAAGCTCTGTGGTGGAAATGCTCTCTGTATGCTGTAAATAAAGGACTAGTTTGGCCTATGTAGAGCACCGTAGAAGTGGGTGGAGAATCGGAGGACAGGCAGGTAGGAGAAGGATGGAGTTAGTCAGTCTCCATCCAACCCCCAAGAGGAACAGACATGTAAGAGGAACACAGGTGAGCCACGGGCCTAGCCACATGGTGGGTAGATTAGTGGAAATGGGTTGAATTAAGATGAAAGAGCTAGCTAGTAATGTGCATGAGACATAGGCCAAACAGTATGAAGTTAACATAAGTGTCTGATTCATTTCTTTGGGGGACAAAAGCTGCCGCGGACCAGGTCACAAACCTCCGGGCCCAAACAGGCACCAGGAAATCTTCTACAACAAGCTCCAGTGGCAAAGGCAGAGGTTGTCTCAGAAACTAAGATGGAGAACAAGGAAGAAAGATATCCTATCATCAACCTCTGGTCCTCCACACACACAAGAATGAGGACACCCAAACACAGACATGTCCATACTTGTATACACTAACACACACACACACACACACACACACACACACACACACACACAAGAAGAGGCATAATACCAAATAATACAGGAAAAGGTCTTGGAAAATTTGAGAGCTACAAAGGTGAACAGTATTCTAAGGTTCCAGAGAGAAAAGATCACCTACAAAGAATAGCAAAGTGCTTCAAGTGCTGGAGGCAAGGCAGCCAGAAAACAGAGCTCCCACAACGTTAAAGAACAATCCTGTTGCATTTAAAGTATTCTAGGTTCCCACAAATCAAGACTTTTTTAAAAAAAAAAAAAAACATCTTAAATATGAATTAATTTAAATGTGGCACAGCTATAAAATGAGGGGAAAAAATGCTGTATTACTACAATCCTAGGACTACCTAACCATCTTCTATTACTCAGATGCCATGTGAGGGGATATGATTCTAACACAAAATGTAATAAATATCCAACAAATAAGCCATGGTGTATGGACTTCAAACTTTCAGAATTGAAATACAGATTTAAAGGGGCTTATTATGACTTGAACTGATCTTTCCTCTACTCAGTAAGAAAACACTGGCCCCTAGTACTTCAGAATAGAACTGTAGTTGGGTGTAGATCCATTAGGAGATAGCAAAGTTACAGTAAGACGCCCTAACCCAATCTCATATCTGTGTCAGGTGTGGTGCCATATTCCTGTAAACTCAACACTAAAGAAGTTGAGGCAGGAGCATTTCCACAAGTTTAAGGCCATCCTTCCCTACACTGTGAGTTCAAGGTAAGCCTAGACTCACAGAAACCCTGCCCTAAACAAACACAAAAACAACAACAACATATTTGGGCATACAATAAAGAGACCAGGGACCGAGATGCATAGAGATACACATTGGGAGAGGCAATCCTCTTCTAATGCAAAGGGAGAAAGCAGCCACCTCCACCATAGACGTCCAGCCTCCAGATCTGTAAGATAATCAACCACGATGGTTTAAACCACCCCATCTATGATACACTGTCCTGACAATGTTAGGAAACTAATACATGGCTCAAAACTGAGAAGATATATCAAACTTCATTGGATATAAAAAGTGAGCCTGGTTGGAAGAAGAAGTAAGGACATTGCTACTGATTCTAAACTTCTCATTTTAGATAGTGGGAAACCAAAGGTCACTGTCTAAATTTTGTGTGACAGTAACCAAAGCATTGAGCCTATTTGTAGAATTAGGCTGCAGCCTTGAAGCTGATGTAGCCATCTCTTCCCATCAAAGATTTTTTTTCAGGGGGTCTTGGTTGACCAAACCATATTAGCCTGGAAGCAATCCACAGGTTCTCATCTTCTGTGGAAACAAAGGCAGAATCTCTTTTTCAAAGCAACATAATCTTAGAACCAAATTACAAAGTCAAGATACCTTTAAAACATATATATTTGCTTAACTTAGCAGCCTTTGCAATCAAATGTTTTTCTGCAGTTACCTCATTAACAGTTAAAAAAATTAAAAAACACAATGATGACCACAATCCAGACTCTGTGTATTTTCCACCTTTATGTGACTTTTTATATTTTAACTAATCTAATTCTCTTTTTTAGGGACTTTTCTTTTCTCTCTAAAGCCTATGTATTCTTTTTCACATGCACTGTAATCCATTTAGAAATTTTATTTGAATCTGTTTTATTGTGTACCATTAATTATTTTCTAACCAGAAGAGCTTTTAAATTGCTTGATGGTAGAGCACTGCCTTGACTACTGACTTTACCCAGCGTGGCTTTTCAACATGGCAGAGGCACCGGAGTCATGCTTATCTTTCCAATTTTAAGAAGCAATATTAAGTATTCTGGAGGTACTTACCACCCCAACTCTGGGGAATCATAGAGTCCACACTGTCATCAAATAGAGTACTGCAGCTGCCTCTCTTGAACGAACTCCATTTAAGTATTTTCCACATATTTTTTGCCACTAAGCCTGAGTCAGAAAGCCTCTCTTAAAGGCACTGAGCATCTGCTTTCCACTAGCAGAGTAGTCCCAGAATATGCTGCTACCATGAAACCATCTTTGACTCTGTTCCCTTTGTTTAATATAAACAGAAACCTTAAATCCATCATATATAGACAGCTTGTTGCTTATACTGAGTCTTCTGTGAGACTTCAGGACCTGGCCTCAATCCAGCTTCAATTGTACACCCCAAGCCCACTGCCATTTTGTAGTTCAAGCCCAAACCCTGAGGTGTCTCTGTACCATGACCCCATCAAAGACACAACTCAGAACCTGCTTTTGGCTCCGTTTCTGTGCTCTAGCTTTCTTGGGATTTATGTGGGTGTCCAGTCCCACGTTGAAGCATCATCTGTAGAATTAGGTTTCTGGCCCATTCAGCTGGTAGTCCACACCCAAGACCTGCAGTCCCAGAGAGACTAGCCCCAAATAATCATCAAGGCTTATATTAATTTCATGCTGTTTAGCCTATGGCTTTGGCATATTACTAGCTAACTCTTTCATCCTAATTCAACCCATTTCCATTAATCTGCCCTGCCACATGGCCTGTGGCTTACCTATTTCATTACATCTTGCTTCATGGGTGGCTGGATTGTGTCTCTCTTGCTCTACCCTTCTTTTCCTATTTATGCTCCAATTTCTGCCTACTTCTAAGGTGCCTGCCATAGGCCAAAACAGTCCTGTTATTTAAAGAATGATATTCACAGCATACAGAAAGACATTCCTATGTAACCTATTAAACCTACAAAGACAATCATGAGAACAGTCAGTTAATAATATAATCATCAATCATGAAAAATAGGACAAAAAGGATGAATGAAGGGTCTTGGGGATGGAGTAAAGCTGCAGTTTTCTAAAGCTGGAGTCAATCAACATGCATTCAAAAAACTGTGTGTGTGTGTGTGTGTGTGTGTGTGTGTGTGTGTGTGAGAGAGAGAGAGAGAGAGAGAGAGAGAGAGAGAGAGAGAGATGCATGTATACATGTTCATGTGGAAGTGTGCACCTGTACATGTGAGTGCCCATCTCTCCAGGACTCAGCATCTCTTATGTATTGAATTCTGTTCCGATCATACTAGATCCACTATTGATCCACAGACAGAAACTGCTTGTCCTTGGTGACAATACAGAAAAACATGACACACAACAGGTCAGAGGTAAAGAGAGGGAAATAGCCAGGTCAGGGTCACCTTTCAGGAATACAATAAGCCTGGGTCTGGGACAGTAAAGGCACAGTGATCTTGCTGAGAGTACATGAGAGCTAAGGATGCTCATACCAGAGTCCTTAGCACACACAGCAAGCAGTTGTGGGGAGGGATCTAGGGGAACAAAGACAAGGAGCCAGCACAGCTATGAATGACACACTGGCTAAGTCTTTCAAGGGCAGCACATGGGTTAAGAGGAAAGTCAACATGTTAAAATCAGAATTGATTTGATTTTTTGTGCAAGAAGAACTTAGGTGTGTGCATCTGTGTGTGTGTATGTGTGTGCCTGTATGTGTGTGTTCATATGTATGCATGTGGAAAACAGAGAAAAATATTGGGTATCATTCTTCAGGTACCAGCAACATTTCTTTGTTTCTTTGTTATCTGAGCCCTTATCTCACTGGCCTGCAACTGGCTAAGCAGACTAGTCAGGCTGGTTATCGAGCTTCAGGAATCTGCCAGTCTCCACCTTCTCAGCCCTGGGGTCCAGCACCCTGCTCAGCCTTTTTAATGCTGATTTTCGATCGAACAGTGTATTAACCAAGCACCCGCAATCCCCGCAGTTGAAGCAGCTTGAAATTTTAAATGGTGGTATTCAGACAGGTCTTGCAGAAAAAAAAAAAAAAAAAAAAAAAAAAAAAAAAAAAAAAAAAAAAAAAAAAAAAAAAAAAAAAAAAAAAAAAAAAAAAAAAAAAAAAAAAAAAAAAAAAAAAAAAAAAAAAAAAAAAAAAAAAAAAAAAGATGATATTAGGGCAAAGGTATTCCAAAGAATAGGATTCGGGCAAATGTCTAATGCCAGGAGCAGACCTGAGGAGTGCAGGGCATTTGGAATGTGAGGACTCAGCTTTAGACTGTTGGAGTTGTATTTCACTGGCTGACCTCCCCCTTTGTCCAGGAGTGGTGATGCACCTGTCCCAGGGCAGTCATTCCTCTATAGACAATACACAGCTAAGTAAAGAAGAAAGTAAGAGGGCTATCAGACCCCGGCATACTCTGCAAGGAAAATGAGAAAGGCAAGTGGAAAGGCAAAGATGGGGAAGTGGGAGGCTTTTCCATTTGCATGACAATGACGGAGTAAGTGGCATTTGACTTGCTGTTAAAATGACAACAGAGACAGCTCAGGGGAGATGAGAGAGGAAAGCTCAGGCGGAGGCAAAATGGACACAAAGGTTGGGAGTGAAAGCCTGCCAGAGGTTGGGTGTGAAAGCCTGCCAGAGGTTGGGTGTGAAAGCCTGCCAGAGGTTGGGTGTGAAAGCCTGCCAGAGGCGGGGACTAATTCATGTTTTGTTTTGTTTTTTTCACTTAAAACAGGGAGGAGCTGTGAAAAGAGGCTTTCCTAAGAATCCAGCCACTGAGGAAGACTGAGAGAGGACACTGGAGTTTTTGTTGCTGTTTTGTTTTGTTTGATGGAAACAAAAAAAAAAAAAAAAAAAACACTTCAGAAATATTTTTAGTTGAATAACAATGTTAAAATATGTACAGTTGGATTTGAACAGCAGCAGAGCAAAAGGAAACTTTGACACTTTTCCTTCCCTTAAATCAATGAGAGGAACCCATAAAGATTAATTTAGAACCTTGAATAATAAAATTTTGAAATGTTTACACCCTTACGTGTTTTGGAATTATAAGCTGACACATGAACTTCTGAATTCTAAAAAAGTTCATGTGATATTTTTATTATGTTTATTTATTTTACTCTGTGTGTATGTGTGTGTGTGTGCACTCATGTATGTGACAGGAATCACTCACATATTGATTTCTCTTATTTCTGGAGACAGGTTACATCGCTGAACCCAAAGCTAATCATTTTTTGCCGTGATGCTGGCCCACTGCACATCCCATGAGCCTCCGGCCTGTCTGCCTCCACCCTGGTACAGAAGTGCACGGGCACAAGCTTTCTGCTGGGGATCTGAACTCAGGCATGATCCACAAGCTTGTTTGCCACTGAGCCATCTCCTCAACCCTGTTTATTTAGGCAGAAGATTGTAAGTTACTAAAGCTAGAGAACAGAAAAGTTAGTGAGATTGGTTTTGAACTACAAGAGAATGAAAGGAAGTCTTCAGGGTAATGGCAGAAACTGGAAAAAATCAGAACTCTTGTGGCTGAAAGTAAAATCGAGGTGGATGCAACTAGGGAAGAAACAAAGGGAGGAAATTGCAGCTGAGAGAGCAGAAAAAGGGAAGGCAAGCAAGCTTTTACAAACCTGAGCCAGTTCAAAGAAAGCACTGGAGGGATGCCCACTGCTTCCCAGAGCTGTATGATGCCACGCACACATTTAAAATAGTGCAAAGTCTATAGTTTCTCTAAGAGTCAAAGCCCTTCCTGACCTGCCATTCATATGACACAACGTCTTCAGAACTGGGAAGTGTTCAGGTTTCACATAAGGCATCCATTATTAAGTAAATAATTAATGGGACTCATATCATCTAAATACACATTTTGAAATGCAACAGATACTGTAAAAGCGTATTGTTTTCTGCACCAAAGAAGTCCAGCTTTAAAAAGAAAAGCAATGTCACCTTGAAAGAGTGAGAACAGCTGGATAAACTAACTGCAGTCACATTTAAAAATAATTGGCAACATGAACAGAACTCTAAGGAGACCACAGACAAAAAAATGGAATAAGAACAGAGAGGTGGGAGGAGGCACATTCCATAACAATTTGCAGGAGCATAAAAGGCAGATCATTGGTAATAACTTTAAAAAACATGGCACTTGTCTTAGAATTGAGGTAATTAGTGGTTACTAAATGATAAACAAATAAATCAAGGTAGAAAATTAGAGTCACAAATAATCACAAGTCAGTAGCTACATCTATTAACATTTGATAATTCTCTCCCTCTGCACATATTTCCATGCATGTATATAAATATACATATTTATTTGTAAAATGTGTTCCACCTAAAGTATAGAACAGGCCGTAATTAGCACTTTGTAGATTTGTTTTTCACTTTACAAAATATCATACACATTTTTCTCTGCCTTAATTATTTCTCTAAAGTGCATTTAGTCATCATACTGTTCAACTCATTTGATATCCTGGGTGCTACTTAAATACAAGCTATTCTTAAACATTTAGAATATTAGCTTGGCTGCATTTTTTTTCAGGGTTGCTACAAATACATTTATACACTTCAGTCAGCTCTAATTTCCATAATACTGACACGAAGCTTATATTTCTCAAAACATATTGAATAGCAAACTAATTCCTATCTCTCCCCTCCACTGCCAAAATAATAATTCTATAGTCAAATATGTTTAAAGAAATTTTCCACATGTACATTTGCACATTTAGGATGCTGAGTTCTGTAACTCATCACTTTTTTTTTTCAGCTTCTTTTGTGCAAACTGTTTAAATTGTTGGGAATCTTTCAGAGTCATGTACAACCACTAAAATGCCTCTGAAATGCATATCTTAAAAATCAGAGAAGAATAATTGCTACATCAGAATGTAAGTGATCTCCAGGTTCACGGTATGTATTACCAAGCCTTCTAGAAAGAATCAGTGTGCACAAGACTGCCTGTATTCAAATTAATGGCAGCAACTAGGGTGATTTGTTTGCTTTTGCCAAGTTCCTAAGTAGTGAAGTCTGAGGCTCAGATTCACTGTAGATACTTAGCTAATCCTTGCCCCACATATATTGAAGATGTGTATTTCTTTCTGCTTGTGCAAATTGCTTATCTTGACCTTTGTCTATTTGTTCTATTATATTAATTAACATTTTCATTTGTTAGAAATAAATCCTTACCTATATGTAACATTGGTATTTTCCTGACTTTTATGTTTCAAATTTTGTCTCAGGTTGCTTCTCTTGCAATTGCCTAATGGTGTTTTACAGTTTTCAGTTATTTCTTTTTCTGCAGATGTAATTAGCTAATTGTTCACATGTGAGTCGTGATTTACCATCTTTGCTGAAGACTTTTACTACCTAAGCAAACGAAGCAAGCTTTATACATTAAGCTGAAAAGATATATTTCAACTGGAAACCAAGTCCAGGAGCAAAATGCTCCAATCAATATATTTCTTATAAAAAAGATCTTATTTCCCACAAAAGCAGCAGCACTAGAAGGCTTCTAGGAATGGACATTATATATAAGACCTTTTGGACAGTACTATAAAAGTTAATGTTAGGATATAACAGGAGAGCAGAATAAATCAAGAGATGTTTGATGGTAGTAGACAGGAAGACTTAGTATCATAAAGATATCAAACTTTCCAATTTAATCTATACAGTTAATTAAATCATACTAAAAGACTCAAGAATTTTTAATAAAACTTGTCTGAATAATTTTAAAGGGATATGAAAAAATTAAGCTATTAGAATGTCTAAGAACTTGTAAACAATAAGGAGAGATCATTTTATCTAACAAATTTGAAGACTGATCATAATGGTTTTTATACTTATCTTATTGGTCTAAATAAGTAAATCATTGAAATGCAATGAAGAGCCTAAAAATAAGCCCTCATGTGTGTCACTAAGTGCCATTTCAAGTTATTAAAGAAAATTTAGCTATTAATTAGTAACTAAGCAGGACTGATACAGAAATTTCATGTGTTGAAGGCTTAGGGATCATTGAAGAAGAATGTAGACAAAGATGTATGGGATTGTATCTCTTAGAAAAGTCAGAAAAGCTTTACCTGTGAAGTCTCCTCAACATGGCTACCTAAACATGACCTGAACAAGGAAGACACTGAAGGACATGCTAACATGTTCCAGGAGAGCTCAAGAGGCCTCAACTGTAGACAAAGAGCCTCAGGCAGCTAAGAGATGCTGAGATGGGGAGAAACAGTCTTCCTCAGGGAAGGGCTCCTCAATTGGTTATCTAGTAACAAATGGTCATCCCTGAATCTTATACATACAAGTCCTATTATACATACTGAGAAGGTTTTACTTATGCATTTGGGAATATATACATATATGCATGTGTGTATATATGTAACAACAATTTTAAAAAAAGCAGACATGAATTTAAAAGAGAGTGAGGGGGTTGGGAGGGAAGAAAGAAAAATCAGAAAAGATATAATTATGTTACAATCTTGATTTTCTAATTATTTAAAATGCAAATAGGTCATTGATATAAAATGGAAGCTGAAAAATTAAAGGATACAGAATTTCTTCCTAACATAGAGATAGAGTACTTTTTAAAAAATAGAATGAACTCTGTAAATGGGGAGATCATCAGAGTGGGCATGATTCTGAGAGGTCTGATATCTGAGTTTGATGGGGTGCATGATGTAAAAACATCAAATAATAAATATATATATAAAAATTAAAAAAAAGAAATATTATGATTAATATTAGGCTTTCACTGGCTTTGTAATTTTTAAAGGCTTTGTTTATTTTTTTAAGTTTTATGGAATTATATGATATGTATTTGTCTTAGTTTTTTAAGTTATAGTAGAAATCTGTAGTAAGTCTATATTTTCTTGTGGTTGTTTCTGTTATTGCTGTGTTTTATTTTTAGTATGGAGTATTTTATTAGTATTTCAAGCAGGTTACAATGTATGCATTTGTTAAAATCATTCATTTAACTTAGGTTTAATTTTGCTATCTAAAAGCTCACCAATTTTTTCAGAATCTTTAATTTATCAAAACAAATGTATACTGTATGATTTTCTGGAATTTCATTCATATCTGTCATAATGTTTGTCTTTCAATTTCTAGTTTTATTGAAGTAAGTCTTCTCTTTTTTTGTTTAATTTGATTAAGAATTGGCCAATTGTGTCTAATCCCTAGAAAATTAATTAATTAAAAAAGAAAAAGATAGAGTGAACAACGCACACAATTTATTAGTAAAAACTGCTAATTTTTCCAATATGGTTATACTGGAATTTATAGAATGTCATAGAAGTCTTAGGAAGAACATTAAACACATTGACTGAAGCTTTAATGAGCCTATTGGGATCCACTGCAGGCCATGTCCTCAATGGCTCTTTCAAAGGATGACCCATGCTCACATAAACTATAGAGTGATGACTACCCAAACAAAATGTCAACTGCATTAACACAGTAAGCCACTTCATAAATATCAGGGTGATGGGGATGAGATGGCTACTTCTAGCTATACCAAGGAGTTCAAAGCTCAATTTAAAAAATAATAATACATTTGAGGGGAGGTTAAATACTCTACTTAAAAACACAGTAAGAAACCAAGCACTTTCTATCATTGACATTTGGGATGGGTGTGTGTATGTGTGTGTGTGTGTGTGTGTGTGTGTGTGTGTGTGTATGCACGTGTGTGACATATATGTGTGTATACATATATATGTATATATATGTGTGTGTATATACATATATACACTTTTTTGTGTGTACACATGTGTATGTGTGAAACTTTGCAGGTCATAGGTCAATGTATTACTTTATTACTCTCCGTGCTATTTTTTGAGGAAAGATCTCTCACTGAACCTATAGATCACTGATGTGACTGGACTAGCTGACCAAGGATCCCTTCATACCCACCCCCCAATCTCTGCTTTCCTAGCACCAGGATTAATGATGTACCTCACCACATCCAGCCTATTACATAAGTGCTGAGAGGGTTCTCAACTCAGCTCAGCATGCTTGTACTGCAAGCATTTTGCCAGTTTAACCCATCTCACTACCCAGCAAAGTTTCTTTAAACAACTCAACTCTTAGCATCTTCTATAACTGAAGTAGGAGCAGACAGTTGCTGAGTTAAAGATGCTTACAGTTGCTGAGTTAAAGATGCTTACAGCCTTCTGTTTGTAAAATTTAAATGTGTGATGAAGAAAGAGAAGACTGTTAAGAACTGGAAGTGTGACTTTGAGAGATTATGTCCTAATCCTGAAGCCTCATGTCCTTGTCAGGAGAGGTAAACCATCATGCCACTCTCCAGTAAAAGTGGTCATGACTTGCTTTGAGTCAGCACCATGCCATCACTGGATAGATTCACCCCTTATGGGAACCATGGTGCTGATTATGTGCCACCTTGTTGCCCTTCATTGATTTCACCTCACAGAAGAATTGATCTTGGCTTTCAATAGGATCCTAATCACAAAGTCAAACCAGAAAGAAGAAGCCTTATACATCAGAACAGCTACTCACATCTACAAATGCAAAAATATAACATAAAGTACCCATGTGGGGATGATTTCAGAGTATTCCAGCTTTGAGACAAAGGCATCTTCATTTCAAGAATGTATTATCATAGATGCACTGACAAATTCTTAATTTGACATTTCTGTTTTGGTGGCTATGGATAGCTCTAAGTCTTTGATCAGATTCAGTTAGTTAAATTCACTTATGGTCAATTTAACAGATAAAAGTGACAAGCTGTGGGACTGCAAAGATGACTCAGGTGTTATGACCTCTTGCTGCTCTTGCAGATGACCTGGGTTTGGTTCTCAACACCAACATGGTGGCTCACAACCATCTATAACTCTAGTTCCAAGGGATCCAATAACTTCTTCTGGCCCCCAGGGACACTGCATGCATGTGGTACACATTCATAAATGCAGGCAAAAAACCTATACACATATAATAAAAATAAATAAATCTTTCTTAAGGAAAAATACTAAGTGTGGTTGTAGTATTTAGGAAGATTGGCATGTTTCAATCGGCTTATAATGAGTAATAAGTACACCCTCCACTAGCAATGTTCCCCAAGAAGAGATAGTTGATGTAAGATATCTTTCTGTACATTGTGAATTACCATTGGATAATAAAGGAACTGTTTTGACGTATGATAAGCCAGATTATTAGCAGGTAGGAAATCCAAACATAGATAAAGAGGAAGAAGGGCAGAGTCACAGAGAGATGCTGCAAGCTGCTGCCCAAAGAAGCAAGGTGTAAAGAAACACATTTAAACCACAAGCCACGTGGCAAGACATAGATGAATAGAAATGGGTTGAGTTAGATGCAAGAGCTAGGTAGCTATGAGCCTAAACCATAAGATAAACAGTTTGTAGTTAATATAAGCATTTGTGTGATTATTTTATAAGCATCAGTGGGGCCATAGCTGGGAAGATTTCTCCAGACCACAGGCCCAGATGGGTCAGAAACTTCTGGCTACAGATAGTGACTATCCTTCACCAAGACACTGAAACTATGTTAATGATAGTCCTTGAGTCATAAGTGAATACTGGACATTCTTTGTTAATATGAAGCTGATGGGACCACAGAGAATTTCACTTAGCTATGAGCTAAGTGAAAAATGATCATGAAGATGAATAGGACCATTGTTGTGGCTATCCAAATAACAAAAGTATTAAGCGGAAAAAAAAAAAAACAACTTGATTGGCGGAGGTTTTCAGAAATGGCTAATGGATCTAAATACCCTTGGAACAAAAATAAATAAGTACCTCCTCAAGACCCAACTGATATTTGATCCATAAAATCAAAAGAACGTATGGTCAGTTAGGTCAGAGGACAGACTGATGAATCCAAGCCAAGCCGCATTGGCTCCATTTTCATTAGTTCATTATCCAGAGCATTCTGGGTAAAAGAAATGTTTCTCTGGGGAACTCTAAGCAGAGCAATTCACTAGGGGAAGGAGGAAGCCCTAGGTTTGAGAATAGTAATATGTGAAGGAGACAGAATAAGGTTTTTAATGAATGCCATTGACAATTTCATATTTTAGAAGGTATAAATACCATCCCAAAAAAGAAAACATAAGAGATCTTGAAAATTTAAAACAATTTCAAATTTCTAAATTGTATATATTTTTAAGAAGTAAAATTGCATCATTTAAGCTGAGTTATGTAATGGGTACAGTTGTACAATGCGTGAGTTTGACAGTTAAACCAGGGATAGCTAACATTTGTGTTGGCACCTGCTTATAAGATATGCTGAAGGGATGAGGGCAAGATGATTATGAGCTAAGTATTTCTCTCAAAGCAAAATAAAAGCAGTGAACACAGACTATATATACTGTCTTGTATATATACAAGAAGAATGAATATACTGGTATACTGGAAGGTAATTTCTTTTTCATTACATGAGCTGTGTATTTTATTTGGTATGCTCTATTTCTAATTCCAGCATACAACACTGATGTCAATAAGCTCTTAATCAGCCAAAATTCTTTCTTCCTTGCATGTTTTATTTTATTTTTAAAATTTTATTAATTTATTTTTACTTTTTGAGATAGAAATATAATTATATCAACCCCCTCCCTCCCTCCAAACCACTTCATATATCCCCAGCCCATTGCTCTTTTTTCAAATTTATGGCCTATTTTCTTCAAAGAGTGTCGATAATTATTTTCCTCTTCACAGAGATGGTTACTTTTTTTAGTCTTCATTGTTTTTTCTTGATCTTTCAAGATATCAAAAAGTCTATTTTAAAACATTGATCATTAATATTGTATTTATGTGTGATTTTTTTTCTAAGTAAGTCTGTGTATAATTTTTTTTTTTTTAATATTATGTTAGGACCCTTTTGCTTTCTTTCTTCCTTTTTTTCATTATTTATTTTGTATTTATCAAAAAAACAGTAAAATGAATTTAAAATGTGGAAAAGTTAACAATAACTATAAAGAAGATAAAAATCAAAAGCATGATTTATCAAGGGTGATAATGCAAATAAGATTGCTATACATATATTTACTTTGTGTTCAGCTTTCCCTCTGGACTTTTTTTTTTTCTATCGCTGTATATCCCCATTCAAGGTCCCTTCCCCCTCCCACCACATCAGGTCATTTTTCTTCTCCACAACTCCCCTTCCCCTCCCTGGGCAGGAAGCAGACAGTCCTATGGTCCCACTGACCCAATAATGCTTGGATCAGTCTCCACTCCTGGCAAATCCAGCTTTGTCCTCCCTCCCTCAAGAGTGAGTCTGGTGTTTCTATAGTTGGAGTGGGGTCCCAAGGGTCAGTCCGGAGTGTTTCTGATCCCAAGCTGTTCAGTGGTTGTGGTTTGCCGCTTGGGCATGCTTGTTTTTTTTTCTTGTTTGTTTGTTTAGAGACCACTAATGAGTGAGTACATCCCCTGCTTATCTTTCTGAGATTGTGATACCTTGCTCAGGAGGATATTCTCCAAATACATCCATTTGCCTGCGAATTTTAGGATTTTTTTTTCTTACTGCTGAGTAGTATTCCATTGTGTAGATGTACCACAGTTTGTTAATCCATTCTTCAGTTGAGGGACATCTAGGTTGTTTCCAGGTTCTTGCTATTACAAATAATGCTGCTATGAACATAGTTGAGCTAATACCTTTGGAGTGTGAATGTGCCTCTTTAGGGTATACACCCAGAAGTGGTATTGCTG
>PVIH01000062.1:244464-506264 GCA_004025045.1 Sigmodon hispidus | reverse complement strand
TGGGAGATTGATTCTCAATTTTCTGAGAAATCGCCATATTGCATTCCAAAGTGGCTGAACAAGCTTACACTCCCACCAACAATGGAGGAGTGTTCCCCTTATTCCACATCCTCTCCAACATAGGCTGTCATCTGTGCCTTTTATCTTAGCCAATCTAACAGGTGTTAGGTGGTATCTCAAAGTTGTTTTGATTTGCATTTCTCTGATGGCTAAAGATGAAGAGCACTTTTGCAGATGCCTTTCAGCCATTCGTAGTTCCTCTGCTGAGAATTCCCTTTTTAGATCTGTACCCCATTTTTTGATAGGGCTATTCAAGGTTTTGGCCTCTAGATTTTTGAGCTCTTTATATATCTTAGAGATCAGTCCTCTATCATTTGTAGGGTTGCTGAAAATCTTTTCCCATTCTGTAGGCTGTCGTTTTGTCCTATTGACAGTGTCCTTGGCTTTGCAGAATCTTCCTAGCTTCAGGAGATCCCACTTATTGATTGTTGGTCTTAGTGTCTGTGCTACTGGTGTTATATTTAGGAAGTGGTTGCCTGTGCCAATTTGTAGAAGTGTATTTCCCACTTTCTTTTCTATCAAGTTCAAAGTGGTTGGGTTTAAGTTGAGGTCTTTGATCCACTTGGATTTGAGTTTTGTGCAGGGTGACAGGCTTGCATCTATTTGCATTTTTCTGCACACTTCCATCCAGCTATGCCAACACTATTTGTTAAAGATACTATCTTTTTTCCATTGAATATTTTGGGCCTCTTTAATAGAAGAAAATTTCTCAATGATAAAAGTAATATTTATTTCAATGATTGTCAGATAATAAAAACAAAAAGAACTATATTCTATAAAGAGATAAGTGGACATTTCAAAACCCCCAGAACAAAGAAAAAACCATATGAAAATCCTCCCTCAGCAGAACAGGAATCAAACTGGTAAGTTAATCACTAAGGAAAACAAGAAACTTTGTGAACTATCTATTTAGTAACATTGAGGGACAGGCAATATGAAGAAATTATATTATACATTTCTTAAGGAAAATTAGGTGCAAAAAAAGTCCTACACATAGTCAAATCACATGCAAGAAGGAAAACCCAGACGATGTAGATGTCAAGAATTTCAGAAAGGTCAATACTTGCAGATTATCCCTGAAAAAGAGATATTTAGGATATAGAAAAATATAAAGATAAATTTAAAAAGTCATGAAAAATGGGGTCCCTGTGAGCTTTCAAAAATGTAGGAGATAAACTAGCTAATCCCATGGTTAAGACTCATCATCAAAATATAATAAAACTTAAACAACATTCTGCACCAAAAATAATCATCCTGAGATGCAATTTATCCCTGCAGATAAAAATGAGCAAGCCCTGGAGAGGTAGGAAAACTGCCTCCGAGAAATGGAAATGTCAGCTGCATGCCTAGCTGTGGAGGTAAAAATGGCTTTTCCGGGTGGCAGAAATCTGAAGCTAAGAACTGACCCACTGTGGAAATTGGATGTCAAATTTGCGACTGTGGTTTTGTATCCATTTACAGCTCACTGTATTATGTTCTTCTTGGCCTAAACCTGTAGCTCTTTTAGAGTCATAGTCCACAGCTATGCTGAAGGGTGAGATGAACTGCTCCAGGCCATCAGAATGGTACAGAAAGTGAGAAAAACAAGGGAGGGGGAGAAAAGAGACACAGAGGAGATGGACAGAGGAAACATCAGAAGCCCATGAGTTACACCCCTCAAGCACTATGTTGATGGGTTGAGGGGACTGAGTATTTGATAAAACTGCTGCAAGCTGCATTTTGTGCTGCAGAAATCAGCCAGTGTACAGAGGGGCTGAATTCCTGCAAGTTGGTGGGAGTTTATATTGGAGAGAATAAACAATACCAAAAGGAAGTGTAATCTACTTTGTGGCCACAGAGTAGTAACATGGAGAACTTAGGGGCTACAGGAAGAAATTTTACCCGAGTGCTTGGTTAATTATTCAGGAAGCCACAAATGCCACTCAGATCTCATGACGCTCTCAGAAAAGTGAAACTGCCCTTTCTGTACTCCGTGGCTCAATTAGGAACACCATTAAGTCAAATGGAATTAGATTCTCATCAATATGAGGCTGCCAGAGAGACCTCCAGCATCTCCATCTGCTAGGATCATATCAATCTAATTACAGGCAGACAACATAGGTAACACCAGACTCTGGGCATCTCACTGAAATGCCCCTCAGATACCAATCTGAATTAGCAGAAAGCTAAGAGCTGGTGAAAGGGAGAGCCACGGGGCTCAGGGAACTGTCTCAGGGTCTCACTACTTGCTCCTTATCAGAAGGAAGTGAATCTCAGAGAACTAAAGTGACTTTCTTAAACACTGGCAGCCAGATCATAAGAAGTAATGAATAGCAAAATAGCATTAATTAAAATGTCTAGTATATTTTATTATATTATTAGACCTATCAAAGATCACACAGTCATATGGTACCAAAATGAACAATAATCAAATGAATCTCTCTCTCTCTTTCTCTCTCTCTCTCTCTCTCTCTCTCTCCCTCTCCCTCTCCCTCTCCCTCTCTCTGTGTGTGTGTGTGTGTGTGTGTGTGTGTGTGTGTGTGTGTAGTTTAGATTTATGTTTTACTCCTTTGCCGTTTAAATGTAATGTATTATAGAGGTATTTAGTTCCTTGACTACACTGCCTCATGTACACGGCACTAATTTTTCTTTTATTTAATATTTCATTTATTCTTTGACAGTCTCATGCATATATAAAATGTGTCTTGATCACATCCATTCATGACTCCCCAAGACTCCCTTTAACATTATCCCCTTCCACCTTTAAAAACAAAAATATATGACTGAGTCCAATTATCAATGCTTGCATGAACACAAGCAAGCTACCCAGCAGCCACATCCACCCACCCCCAAGAGTCACAATTGTCAATAGCCCCCATCTGTGCTGAAGCCTCAGGAGTCCCTCCTGAGGACTTCCATGCTGGAATTTTGATTGCTTGATCTCATGAAAGTAACCACAGCTGCTGTGAGTCCATGAGTAAAACAGCTATGTCTCGTTCAAAAGAAATTTCACAGCATTTCTCCCTAGCTGCTGGCTCTCATATTGTTTATTGTCCTCACTCTACTCTACTCTGAGCCTCATGGAAGTTGTTATAGATGTCTCATTTAGGGCTCAGGACTCAACAGTCACCTACACATCAGCATCTTGACCAGTTATGCTTCTCCACATTGACCACTGCTCACCACCTGTAGTGAAAATCTTGCAATTGACAGCTTCTGAAAGAAAGGGAGGGTCAACTCTTTATGAGTATGACCCCTAGTGGGTTGCCCATGCTCCAGTGAGTGCTGCACATTCAAGAGAATATGGGCAGAACAAATTGAAGAGCTTGAAAAAACAAAACAAATAAAAAACAGGGTGAAGTTGGTTGGGTTGCAAAGTGGGGGTAGATCTGGGAGAGGTGGGGAAAGAGGACAAATATGATCAATATACAATGTAGGGAACCATCAAAGGACTAATAAAATTGAAGAGAAAGAAGCTCCTCTGATTAAGGTAAAATGCAGTACTAATTTAACAATTCCCTCGGGTCTGTTTACATTCCTTTATGTTCACCTGTTTTGTCTATATCTGAAAGGTTTTAAATCAAAATTCTCTTGCTGTTTCTTCTCTCCTGAGATAAAATTCTACTTATACCACTGGGTCTTGTTTTTTTGTACTTCAGAGTAACATTCTCTAATGTAAATGAAAGGTCATTATCCAACCACAGTGCTGAAGATATCAGGGATGAAAACTTGGAAAGTCTATATCAGTGGTAGTCAACGGGAAAATGGATAAAGAAAATGTGGTACATTTATACAATGGCATATTACTCAGTGGGGAAAAATGATATTATGAAATTTGTAAGCAAATTGATAGAACTAGAGAAAACTATCCTGAGTGAGGGCACCCAGACCCAGAAAGACAAATACAGTATGTACTTACTCATAAGTGGATATTAGATGTAAAGCAAATAATAACCAGGCTACAACCCACAGCTCCAGAGAAGCTAGGTAAGAAGGAGGACCCTAAAAGAAACACATGGATTCCCTAGTGCGTAAACTAGGGAAGGAGGCCAGGCATAGAAGGGAGAGAGGGAGATGGAAACATGAGAGATCAGGATGGCAGAGTTGGGAAGGGATGGAGTGGGAGAGCAATGAAAGAGATATCTTGATAGAGGGGGGCGTTATGGGGTTAGGAAGAAACCCAATGCTAGGGAAACAAGTGGAGAGACCTTATCCTATAATCAGATTGGTGACCACCCTAATTGTCATCATAGAACCTTCATCTAGTAACTTACGGAAGCAGATATAGAGAACCACATCCAAGCACTGGGCCAAGCTCTGGGTGCCAACTTGAAGAGAGGGAAGAAGGAATACATGAGCAAGGAGGGCAATCAAGTTCATGATGGGGAAACCCACAGAGACAGCTGACCAGCTAGAGAGCCTGCATTAGACCTACCTCAGCCCTCTGCATGTGAGTGATAGTTGTGTAGCTTGTTCTGTTTGTGGCCCCTAGCAGTGGGACCAAGATCTGTCCCTGGAACGTGAGCTGACTTTTTGGAACCTAATCTCTATGGTAGGATGCCTCCCTCAGCCTTGATGCAGCAGGAAGGAGCTTGGTCTTGCCTCAACTTGGTGTGCCATGCTTTGTTGACTTCCATGGGCCTTATTTTTTCTGAGAAGTAGATTGGAGGAATAGAAAAGATGTGGGGTGAAGGAATAGGATAAAAGGAGGAAGGGAAATTCTGGTTTGTTGGTATGTAAAATAAAATTTAAAAACTATTTTTTAAAAAATAAGAACCCACAGGATAGTATATAAGATAACAGGGTCTGTCTGGATTTAGGTTTGGACCTAAAGGAACTGAGAAAGAGAAATTAAAGTGTTTTATGTGATTGTGGTAGTTAGTAATAACTACTCATCTGAAAAAACCTAGAACCACTTAGGAGAGGTACCTCTGAGCATGTTTGTGGGGAAGTGTCTTGATTACATTAATTGATGTGGGACTCATTCTGACTGTGGGCAGAACATTAACTGTTCAGTGGAGACTGTGAGCTGAGCACTGGTGAGGAAGAACTTGTTGTTCAAGCTCTTACTTACTTGGCAAATGCCCTTGTGTAAATTGATATCTTCAATTCCATGTGTTTGTCTTTTATGGGCACGTAAAGATCACTAGAAGGATTCCCAGACATAGCAGAATTTTTAATAAGGCTGCTTCCTTTGTTCTGGTCTATAAAACTGAAACATCATGTGCTAGGTCTGTGTGCCCAAAAGTAAATTCAGTGGTACCCAAAGTAAAAAGGAGAAGATAAGCCCATCTTAGTGAAAGGGTATAGGTTAAAGACAGAATGCTAATAATCAGCATCATTAAGGATGAAATACCTCTGTGTAAATAAACTAACTTTAGTCCAGTTCTAACTGAGCTAGACAAAAAGAAGTAAATATATCTCTAGAAAATCCTGTTGAGATTAGATGTATTCAGTGTTTTGTTTAAAAAAAATGGACTTCTTAGTCAAGTTGATATTAATGTGATTAATTGGTAAACAATCTCTTTGCCATATGTTCATGAGCAAGAAGGTGTCTAATTACTCTAAAGTGCCATCTCTTTAGACATAAAATAATACATTTACATTTCTCTTTGTTGTAAGTATTAAATGAGTTAATTTATAAAGAGCCTGTACATTGGATACCAATACCCTATGCTGGTCAAGAGCTGTTTTGTAATGTCCTCTCTTTGATTACAAAGCCCTACGAAGTTGAAGTTAACATAAATTTCTTGACTGAAATATCTTGCCATTGAAAATCTTCCTATAACAGCTGGAACAGTTGGAATTTTTTTTAAGTCATAAGAAAGCCCTCTGCTACTTTATGTGGTTGAAAAATATAGGCGTTGGGTTGGAGAGATGGCTCAACAGTCAAAAAACGTGTACTATTGTTCTTCCAGAAGACATAAGTTTGATTCCCAGAACCCATGCTGGGCAACTCACAATCATCTGTAACTCTGCATCCAGGAAATCCAATGCCTCTGACTTCTGAAAGGCACCTTTACACACACACACACACACACACACACACACACACACATTTTAAAAATGTCAACAAAGAAAGATATATAGAGATATTTGAAGGGGAAAATTATTTGATTATATATATATATTAATCTCAAAAAATTAAAGAAATAATTTCTAGGGGGAAAGGGGGAGCAGTTGTGGGTATAGGGAAAAATTTAAAATAAAAAATTAAAAGAAATAATTTCTAAAGTATCAACATTAAAAACACCTTATGCCTACCATAATCTGAATGATTATATTTCCCTAAAATCCTTATGCTGAAATTCCAACCCCCAAAGATGATGATGTTTTGTGAAGCCATTTGAAAAGTAATTTTTCCAGGGCTGTCCTTTGTAAATGTTACCAGTGCTCTTGTGAAGGGGATTCCTGGAAGTTAGATGATCTCTTCAAACAAGTGAAGAGTTGTAATAAGGAAACATCTATGAATTAGGAAACATAACATCAGCAAATGCCAGATCTGCCAGCATCTTAATCTTGGACTTCCCAAAATCCAGAGTTATAATACTATTTTATAAGCTACTGAATGTATAGTATTTTTTTAGAACAGCCTAAGTGGATTAATATACCATCCTAATAAGGATGATGACTTTCCATCACTCTCGAACATATCAGTTATTGTTGAGTACTCATTGATGTTTTTAAGAACTGAGACCGCTTTAAAAAGAAAAACGACAGTGGACTCAAGATATATCCCAATATGAAGTACCCTGACTTCCCTCTTCTCTTTCAGCTTCATAAAGCATCAAATATTGACATGATCAAAGAAACAGAATAGTCATAGAAGCAGCAGAGATGGGGAAATTAGGAGCAATAATAACTGATATATTGGCTATGCTGAAGACAAGATGTGAGCTACAAACTACAGTTTAAATTTCAGTTTTTCAAATATACATGGGAGGCTTGCCCTTTTCGGGAGAGAAAGGAGGAAGAGTGGATGGGGGTGAAGAAGAGGAGAGGTTGGGGAAAATGACTGGGAGAAGAGGAAGGAAGGAGAGAAAACGGGGTGGAAATAATCAATAAAAGTAAAATTTTAAAAATTCAGCTTAGGGGCTTGACAGATGGGTTAGCAATTAAGAGCACTGGCTACTCTTCAAAAAAGACCTGGATTCAATTCCCAGCACCCATATGGCAGCTCACAACTGTCTGTAATTCCAGTTCCAGGGGATATGACACTTTCATACCAATGCAAATAAAATAAATTTAAATTTCAAAAAATCAGTTTTTCCACCAATCCTTAAAGAAGATGTCATGTTCCATCTTGCAGATGAAGAAATCATTGTATGTGGGGTTAGGCATTGTGTCTATGTTCACACATGTTACTTAAGGCCATAGAGTGAGGATTTGAAGCCAAATATTCCTCATTGAAAAGCACGGGAGATTTCTACTACAAAGAAATGTGAAAAGAGAAGATGCAGCTATCCTCGAAGGTTGCCAGGACAAAGGAAAATATTCAAAGAGATGTTAGCTGAATGGTCACATTGCATGATCTTTGTGTTTTGTACTTTGCAGACTTTCCCTTCTATGTTTCAGCTGGTGTGGTCATTCCCCTGATTATGTCCACTTGCAGTCACTGAGCAGCAGCTCTGGTCCTCTGGAAACATCTTCATCTCCCAGCACTTCTAACACTATCTCTCTTTCATACTTAGTCTTGCTGAAAATCGTAGACTTAGCATTCTTGCTTCAAATCTTTGGCTCTGGCCTTCCCCATATGACCTAACTCTGACTCAAAAGCCTGTAGCCAAGTCAAGAGAGACAGATTTTCAAAACATCTTTAAAAAACAGGTCTATTAGTCACTTGATTTTGTTCATGCAAAAAAAAAAGCAGCAATTTACAGAAGAAAGGGTTTATTTTTGTATCACAGTGTGAGAATGCTATTTATGCTATTCATGATGGCAGGTTAAGGCATGCCAGCAGACATTGGTCACATCATATCCTCAGAAGGGAAACAGAGAGTTCAATAATGATGCACTTCTAGCTTTTTTTTGTACAGTTTAGGACCCTAGCCCATGAAATGGTATCATCTACATTTAGGGTGGGACACCCTACTTCCATTGACTCAACCAAAAACTCCCCTTACAGGTATACTCAGAGGTTTTTTTTTTTCCTATCAAGTTCATGATCAATATAAATGTCACAGAAGGATGGCAACATTTCTATAGGAAATTCTCAGAGAAAATCTAGTGCAATGGCCATAATAGAGCAAAATGTGTTTTCTTTTTTGTTTGATCTTTGGACATTGATTAATGGCAACTTAGAAGACCAAGTCACCTCTTGACTTCTGAAATACTATCATGTTTTTAGTTTAACCTATTGGAGACCCTGTCTACATTCGTGAAAATCCTGAGCCATGTGATTGCTCAAGTGACTTTTTAAGAACAGTAGAATTCATTTTCCTGGAACCAGGACCTTCTAGTATGGTTGTGCTCCTTTGGACATTGTCCAGAGTCTGCCAGAAGAAAATCACTCGAAGGCCACAGCCTTTTATCCAGAAAATGCTCTTTAGTCACAATGTGCCCAAAAAAGAAAATAAGAAAATGATTTTAATAATCTCAATAGAGAATTCCATTCTAAACAACTCTGTACTCTTTTGGAAAAGACTATTTGAACAATAATACCATCTTCTCAGCCTACTGAAATCTGATATTTAAATCATCACCTTTAATCTTCTAAAGTGCTTTATTTTATTTACTGTATGGCTTTATGTTTAAAATCACAAAAAGGACTGGGAAAGTAACATTACAGATTAGAAAGAAGAGAACAGGAGGTGTGGCATGATGTCTCCAAGTCCACAGAGCTTATTAATGGCAAAGATAAAATGAAAAATTCAAGGACTTCTGGAATTATTTTACCTCTTGGGTTGCTCATTAACTCTGACATTTTTATTCTGTTTCTACAAAAGGAACCATTCAGAGCCTATTCAATGGATAAACTTCCTATTTCACAGACAAAGATTTAGGAAGTAGAGCTATATTTACAAACACATACTGTCTGTTCAGCAGCATGATGTGTACTTCTCATTAGAAAAGAAAAATAAAACAAAATGAAACACATAAATCAGGAAAAGTACCAAATGTTGTCAGGGATGAGATGCTGGCAAGAGACTGAGTGTAGGTGTCATTGTGTGTCATCCTCAATCCTGGGGATGATCAAATCAAGCCCACCCCTCATCACTCACATCCAGCCCATTGTCATGCCACATTTTTTTCTTAATTAGGATTTCTAATGCCTTGACAAAATGCAAGCTGAGGAGGAAAGGGCTTATTTGCCTTATGCTTTCAGATTACAGTCTAATATTGGAGGAAATCAGATCAGGAACTCAAGCAGGGCATAAACTGGAGGCAGGAGCTGATGCAGAGGCCATGAAAAAGAGCTGCTTACCACCTTGCTTCTTCTAGTTTGCTCAGCTGCTTTCTTATAGAACCTAGGACCACCAGCCCAGGGATGGAACCACCTACCATGGGCTGGGTCATCCCCCACTGATCTCTAATTGAGAAAATGCCTTACAGTTGGATCTTATGGATTCATTTTTCTCAACTGAGGCTCCTTCCTCTCTGATGACTCTAGCTTGTGTCAAGTTGACACACAAAACCAGCCAGTACAGCTCACCCCTTGTCACCTGAACAGACAAACACATCACTATTAAGCTACAACCCTTTCTTCCCTGTTCATCTCAAGATTTCACATTAAAATCCAATAATTTTAAGTCCTGTGGTCTTTACAAATTCAAACACATTAAAATTTTAGTCTCTTTAAAAATATCCAATCTCTTTTAAAAGTTCAAGTCTTTCATTTGTGGGCTCCTTTAAAAATCAAAATTAAATTAAATACTTTCTTCAAGAGGGAAGAACCAGAGCATAGTCACAATATGAACCAAGCAAAACCAAATTCCAATATAAATAACTCAATGCTCATTTATCTGTGTCTCACTCATGATCATCTGGGCTCCTCCAAAGGTCTCGGGTCACTTCTCCACTCTGCCCTCTGCAGCACACACAGCTTGTCTTCTAGGCTCTGCTGGCTCCACTTCATTGCTGCTGCTGGTCCTCCCATGCTACTGAAATCTCTAAAATGCTTTGCACCTCTGCTGCAGCTGGGCTGCATTTTCACCAATAGCCTTTCATAGACTCTCTTCATGGTGTCAAGCTTCACCTTCTTTGCATAACTCCTTTAATCCTGGGTCTTCAGCTACTGAGGCTGCACCTTCACCAATGGCCTCTCCTAACCTCTCACAGTGCCAGCCCTCAGCTTCCCTCCATGACCCCTTCATGCCTTCAAAACCAGCACCATCTTGGTGATGTTTACCAAGTGTTGCTGCCAATATGAGGTACAGCCATAGTCACCTCTGTACTCTCAGGAATCGCTTCCCAGAAGATTTCACCTCAGAGATGCTAGTCTCTTCCTAATCCTCACTAATTTCTTAGCTCCAGCTGACCAGCATCAATTGTCCCAGTAACATAAGGGTTTCACTTTAGTAATTCTGGTATCTTGTTAATCACAGCTGATTCTCCAACTCCAACTAACCAGAACCAGGGAATCTTAATTTAAAATGACAAATGGCCATGATAGAGTCTTTAAACTTCCCTCTGAAACTTCACAAGCCAGGCCCCCATCCTCTGCACTGCTCTCAACATTCTTGTCTTACAATCTCCCACAGAACATTTCCAAAGAGCTCTTGACACTCCATGGCTTTTCTAGTTCAAAGTTCCAAAGTCCTTCCACCATCCTCCCAAAACCATGGTCAGGTCTGTCACAGTAACACCCCACTACACTGGTACCAGTTTGTCTTTGTTAGGTTTCTATTGCTTCAACCAAACACTATGACCAAAAAGCAAGTTGGAGAGGAAAGAGTTTATTCAGTTTATACTTCCATATTGCTGTTTACCACCAAAGGAAGTCAGCATAGGAACTCAAACAGGGTATGACTCTTGAGGAGGAGCTAATGCGGACGCTATGTACGGCTGCTGTGAGGACCAGCATTCAGCAGCATGGGGCTCAATGGGGATCCACAGAGTCTTGGAAATCAGACATTTTTATCTGAGGGAATAAGAGAAAGACACAAACTCTCATGGTAGTTCCTTCAGACTTTCTTTATTCTTCTTATTTATTCTCTACATTTTCCCTGGTTTTCTATTTCTCTCATTCTTGATTTTTTTTTCCTCCTAACTAACTTTAATTTTTTCCCTTACAGCTTATATACCCCAGAAGAATCTTTCAAGTAATATAAAAATTATAATATGGTTACATTCTATTTTTAAGTGAATGATTACAATGAATAAAAGTAAAAGCAGCATGTTTTCCATATCCCTTACACTTTACATGATTAAACATTTTATAAATTACATGTGGAAAATAAGTTGTCCCAAGAACCCACATAATTTATACCCAGTCAACTTACTATACATTAACAGAGTGTAAGCAAGCAAGATATTTTTCTTAGCCAATTCTTTTGCTGGTAGGCAGCATTTTGCAGTTACAGAAAAAGAACCAATTATTTCAATTTTTTATCTCAAAAGGTAATCTTATAAAAAAATCTTAGGAGAATCACAAATCTAAGGTTTTATATATAAAAAAGAATCAGTCATCTCTATTTAAAATCCTCAGGGTATGTACTCACTCATCAACAGTTTGTTTTTTAAATCAGGAAGCTGAGGGCAGAAATGGGCACAAGGAATTAATATCATCCCATCCTAGCAAGAAAAACATGTCAGCTAATAATAATTGGGCTGCTTTGTTTTTATTCCCTGACCTTAATGAGCCCCTCATTCAGCTATGTGCTTTTCTTAAACTTCAGATTGTCTTCTCGTGTTTTTCACCTCAAAGTTATTTCACAAAAGCATCTAGTCTAAGCTTGAGTTATATTCAAAATTTTGTTTCAACTATGATGCATTCCAAAACCTGTGGACACATCTCCCAACATTAAGATTTTAAAAATTTAAGAGAGCTAGGCTACTGGAACTTATTTTCTTAGTCATTAACCTAAGGCACAGTCTATACAGCTCCTAAACTGAAACCCATGTGTTCTATCTGTGTGACACTTCCTTGTTTTATTTTTTATCCTCTGTAGCCTCTGTTTTATGAGGGGTGGGGGCAACATTTATCCTACCTTCACCTATGTTAGTGTTTCCACTAAACTTACCTCTATAATTTCTTACTATATTATCAAAAACCGTCAATTGTCAAAATCCTATTTAAAGTAACACTACTATTGTATAAAATCACTGCTTCAGTTAAACAGTGTAGCTTAGGAGGAAATCGTCTTCATGATAATCCATAGGTAAAAATGCCCAGTAGAATGGGATATTTCCAAGAGATGATCACACTGCATTAAGGGATGTGGGGATCTCCCCATTCACATCATGGCAAATACTAAAGAAAATGGCAGTGGTAAACAAGCAAAGACAGAGCAGCAGCAAGAAACTTTCAGGGGCTGAGGATCTTAGGTCCTTGCCTAGCTGAGATTCACCCATCAGGGTTTTGTGTACTGGTAAACCAATCCTCTGAAGTTGGTTGCCATTTGCTGCTCCTCTAACATAGCCGCCAGCAGCCATGGAGGGGTATTGCTAACTGGCTTGCTCCTCATGGCTTGCTCAGTCTGCTTTCTTATAGAACCTAAGACCACCAGCCCAGGGATAGCACTACCTACCACAAACTGAGCCCTCCCCCATCAAACATTAATTGAGAAAATGCTTTACAGCTTGAATCTCACAGAGTATCCTCAACTGAGGTTCCTTCCTCTCTGAAGACTCCAGCTTATGTCAAGCTGACACACAAAGCCAGACAGTACACATGCCATTGACAAATTTACAGTGCATTGCTATCTTTTAACTGTGACTCCTTGGTACCAGGATCACTAACACATCTAAGATTTCTATCAAATAAATTTTCTAAAATTTACCCAGGCAGTCTCCCTCTTACTGGTCTCTCTCACATCCATTATCTATTACTCAAGCCTATGAATTTGGCCCACTTGACTTTCCTCATTATGCACCATCAATCCTCTCCTGCCTTCTACTTACAACTCCTTCCCACAGTTTCTAGAATTCACTGTCTTCCTTCCATGGTTCTTCAGATACCTATTCCAGATGTGAATGAAAACATTCATGAGGAAAGAACAGAGCTTCTGGCATCCCCTGTTCTAGTCTCATTCGTTTAGACTTTGGCCAATTGCTTCTTTGATATCTCCCTTGATCTTTCTGCAGTAGATTATGTGCTACTATTCCATTAAGACATAGTTTCTGTGGTGCCCTGTGAGCATCACCTTGTAGACTGTATGTTACAGCTCTCCTGCATTCTAGTTTACCCTGATGGTAGACCACATGGCAGTACCTGTCCTCTAAAAGTAGGTTCTGAGTTAGACCTTTTCTATTAAAGCACTGGGATTCCCGCAAGATGCTGACATCTTTCTGTATTTATGTCTCTTCTGGTACTTTTTATCCTTTTAATGATCAGGGAAAGAAAAAGAAAAAGAAAAAAAATGCTTTTAATGCTTTTAAGAGCACATGAATGAAAGAATCAGAGCAGCATGATACCTGGTTTCCCAAAGAAATCAATGCCTGCTAAAAATACCCCACATGAAATACCCTGAATAAACCACTTGTAGTTTCAGGGGACGTCTTTGGGAAGCACACGGGCTTTAGCTGTGAAGTCTTGAAGAGATGGTTTCTAAAGTGGAAAGGGAGGGGTTTTTTCCTCTACACAATAACTTAGCTAATATCATGTGCTGAAGCTAATGTCTGGGCCTTCTTTTCCCAATTAGGCTGATGCTGAGCGTTCTACTGCACTTCCATTGACAGCGGACTCAAAGGGAAAACTTCAGAGAAGGGATAGATGAAAAGACAGTGCCACTGACACTTCAGGGCTCATTGGGTGGTTACAGAATACTGTCATGGCCTGAAAACACATAAAGAGAAATAGAGGGAGCACTACAGAAAATACCTATGGATTTGGGAGAATTGATACTGGGAGGCAGATTCCTCTCCTGGTTGTCAAGTGGGGGATGAGTTGCCAACAAGACCTCATTCCATTGTCCTGGTTCATTTCCCCATTGATGTCTCTGCAATGACTATTTTAACTCCTCTCTAACTAGCTAAAATCAATATTCACCCCTTGAGTTCTTGTCCATGTTATTGAGAAAATAAGGGCCCTGTTCTCTGGCTGGCTACTGTACCCTCCACTACTCTTCCTCCTGCTTTGTCACAATTTTGTTGCCGTGTTTTGTCGAATGCTCACTCCATTAGATCATTTTTTTTTTACCTTGCTTATAGACTCCCATCCCAATACTGTCTCCAAGTTTGGTTGAGTCATCTCTCTAATGCAGAAACTATCGAAGTAACATGGAACAGAGTCCCAACCAAGGTCTGCACAGGGCTCTGCAATCATATATGGAATAACTAAAATCTGTGAAGGTCTGTAAAGCAGACCTGCACAATGAACAATGCTAAGGCATGCTTAACCATCTGTAAGAAAATGATAACAGATGGGAGCAGGTGGATTTCTAACAAAAAAAATGAATAACTTCAGAAGCTTTCAGTACTTTGTTCACTAAAAATGATTGTTAGTCTTCTCCAAGGAAAGTGTTCCAAAACTCTTAGTGAATGCCCAAAGCCATGAGCAGTATCAAGCTCTATAAACTGAAACCATGCAAGCAGAGAAGATACTCCTCCTATTTTCATGTCTGGGGTGTGTGTGTGTGTTATTGTTGTTGTGTGTGTCTGTGTGTGTGTGCATTCCATTAGTTCCATGATTGCTTTTTACTGGAATGTAGAAATGCAGGGTTTCTATGGCATACGAGGAGAGAGAGAGAGAGAGAGAGAGAGAGAGAGAGAGAGAGAGATGAGAGCTAAAATGTCATCAGGGTTGGTTCATAAGTGGAGTACACATTGGTTATGTTCTCATGTATGGTATCATGCAATGAGCTCAGACCCAGTGTATAAATAAAAGTGATTCAAGATGACATGCCCAATTTCCCAAACTGTTTGGCTATCTTCACCACAAGATATAGATCTGTATTTTGAAAAGCAAGTGTTCACTCATCATTATACATGAATTGTGTTAAACCGAGTCTTATCCACAGGCTCACAGGAAAACGTTGAAGGCCAGTTCCAAAGACTGCTACTCTCAGGAGTTCAGACAGGACAGTTGTGCAAGGCTCCCACACTCCAAAGTAGTCCTGTGTCTTCAGGAATTCCTAAGCATCTCTAAAAGAGGACTTCATTGTGATACACTCAGTTACAAGCACTGTTGGCCATGACTCTCTGGGATGCTTCCCTGCCCACCTTTTCTTCTGGCATGGCTCAGCCATCTCTTGCTAGCAGATGTGGTCTCATGCTGGCCACACTGGCTAGTGCTGCTGTTTCTGTCATATTCCTGGGTTCAGGGTCTTATAAAAGCACAGCTATTCCATTACCTTCTCAGGACCTCGCCTTCTGCTGGGCATAGCCATCACTGCACTGGAAATAGTAATATGCCAAGCTTTTGAGAGGGAGGCCTTGTGTGCTGATCATTAGAAGTAGGCAATTAGTTATAACTCTTTATATATAATATGTATATAACATAATTATATTTCTAGGAAATATTCATATTTCTACATTTAAAGCTCAAACATAACATTTATACTGTTCTGTGTGGATAGGGCAATAATCTTTTCTTAAAATGTGATCAAGACTTCCCATGTCTTACTAACTTTCACATGTCTTGGCTCCATTTATCACTACTCCACAGCAGTGGAGCTTATTGGAGGTCCACACTGCTGAAGATCAGGAGGTAGGGAACCTGGGACTAGGGCCTCTTTCAGTCTTTTTACTGCACCAATTCAGTCTTTTGTTCATTTATCTCTTTATTCCAGAAATGATGGGTTCAGCTGCATGTCACCCACTATGGACTTTGCTGAAGTTAACAAAACTAGTGTCTAAAGTATTCATTTCCCTTTATGTGATGAGGAAATATTTAAAAGGAAGTAAGTTAATAAATGAAAGCATAATGTAGTTCTGACGATTTAATATACCACTCAAGGCAACCAGAAACAAAAAAGCATGAAGAGCATCATTAATGCACATGAGGCAATCTGCGGAAGAGCTGAAGGAGACCAGACCTTTTCAGAACTCCTGAGCTAAAGACTTCCATCTACTCATTTCTTGGCCTGCTTTTAAATACTAACACAATAGCTTTTGAAATCCATATATTAAATATTTTTCATTTTTTTCCTCTAATTCAGAAGAGTAATTATAGAATGCAGCTTCTAAGCTGTGCTTGTGCCCATGGATGGGAAATGAGAAAAAAAAATAACAGTTTTGCCAAATTAGCAGAGTGTATGCATGTGAGGAAATTCACAAATTACAGTGATTACTCTGAGCATCTGACGCCACAGGGAATCACTTCCAAGCAATCAAAAGGGATGGAAATGAAAAATCCAAGAGCAAAATCTGTGAGTTCCATACACATAGACTATCTGAACCCTTCCCCATTGTCATCAGGCTGCCCATTCGACCATGAGCACTTGCTAGGCAGAGAGAACCCCATGACCAAGCTGCTTTATTTTTGTTGGAGGAGGGATCTATAATCATTCCAGCATAAACCACAGTTACAGATCACACTGTGAAGCTCTCCTGTGCCTTCCTGGTGTACACAGGCAAATAACCAAACTCCTCACCATCACCTAAGATGTCCTTGAAGATCAAGATCCTGCCTAGTTCATTGACCACACCTCATAATACTCTCTGTTTTCTGTTTACTCTCTTTGACATATTCTTAAACCAAATAACGACTACATTTGCTTGTTAGTCTTTAGACCACCCTCTATGGTTTTTAAGGCAAGTTTATCTAGATTAAGTGGTGTTAATTCCTTCAGTGAAGATGTCACTACAGAGACCAATAAGGGGCTGGAATGTTTGGTTTATGAAAGGTATTAGAAATAACAATAAAAATTAATATGTTGGGACGGCAAATACTGTATTCATCTCATATTTATGTTGCTGGTTTTGCCTAAGGAGACAATTCTGTTTCACTCAGGGTAAAATACATCCACTTGACCAGCTCTAGTGTCCAGCAGCCCTCCAGTCTGGAGCTTATAAGTTAGACATGCACAAACTCATTGGACAAACACTCACAAATATCTTCTGATAACTGTGTTTCTTCATTCCAGAAAGTTGGAATCAGACATCCTCAGAAGCCGTGGATGCCATTTAGGGTCCATGAAAAGAAAGGAAGATTCACACACATCTCATCCTCCAGATTTTGTGGGTTTTCAGCACCAACAACAGGCAACATCTGGGCCTTTTCTGTGCAATTGAGTGAGTTCTCATGTGTTTAAGACCCTGAAGCATATGTTACTAAGACATCTCAGTAGGTAAATTTGCTTCATACCAGACTGACAACCTGAGTTTCATCCCTGGAACCTATATTATAGAAGGAGAGAACTAGTCCCCATGGGTTGTCCTCTGACTTCCATATGTATGCTGTGTCACACAAATATATATATATATACATATACATATATAAATAATTTGAAAGACAATGGAGAGAAAGTGTCCCTTAGGAAATCAGGTGATTCCCATCTACCATAAATCTAAGGTACACATCTAACAAATTATTTGTAAAATAGTTATGGAAAAAAACATACCATAAAACATAATAAGATTTAAATAAATGGAAAAAGATTTCAGTACTATCAATGAAAACACATGTCATATGATCATTGACACATACGCAGCCATTGAAACTCCAATTATTCCTATTGGGCTTTTTCATAGAACACAACAGAAAATTTAAATTCACATGAAGAAGTCATGAGGCCAAATGAGCCAAGAAGACTAAGTAATTACAGTGATGTGATAACTAATTAAATATACAATTTTAATAAAAAATTATAGTAATCAATTGATAGACAAATGTATTAATAACTGAATAAAATTTGCTAGCAAATATGCTGGTTAATGTTAACAGATCTGATTCAGGTCTCTTACATACTGTTCGTGTTTAATACAGTCAGATTAGAAGCCAAATTTCGTCTAGTGAAGTACATGCATTCCTTTCTGCAAAGCAGTTACCTCTGTGATAGGGATGCAAGGGACTAAATTCCTTTCTTTATACCAAACGCTAAAACAAATTACAGATTTATTGAAGATCTAGATATGAAAAAAATAGAAGTTTTAAATTTCTATAGGAGAAGTATCTTTACATTTTATGAATAGCAACTATTTCTTAGTTCCACCATGAAATGCAGCTATGATAGAAAATTTTAATAAAAGTCATCATATAAAAACTAAACGGTGGCAGAGCTGCCTGCTGAGAAAGTGAAAACATGTGTGATGTCAGTGAGTGTTCAATAATGTCCAATTATTTATTTAGAGTAGCATGAACTTATAGGTAATTTCATTTTATGGGTTATAATACTCACAATTGCTATCATTATTTTATTGCCCACATTGTCCCAGATTTTTCCAGAAAGTGACTCTTCATCCTGGTTTTTATTTTTCAATATTATTGAGTATTGTCTTGTTTTCTAGCACCTGTTTTCTTTGAAAAACCATACTGAAACTCTGAACTGGCTATACAAGCACCATTTTTTAATTTAAGAAGTTGTTTACCCTTTTACATATCATCCATTGTTCCCCCTCCCTCCCTTTCTCCTGCCTCCCCCACCTGTCCCCACCCCCAACCCCCCACCAACTTCTCAAAGAGGGCAAGGCCTCTCATGAGTAGTCAGCACAGGCTAACATAACCAAGTTGAGGCAGGACTCAGCCCTTCCTCTCTGTATCAAGGCTGAGAAAGGTATCTCCCATAGGAGTGAGCTCTAAAAACAAGAGTCAATGTAGCTGGAATAATTCCTGATCCCATTGCCAGGGGACCCACCAACAGATCGATCTACACATCTGTCACCCTCATTTAGAAGGCCTAGTTTGGTTCCAGGCAGGCTCCCCAGCTGTCAGTGCAGAGTCAGTGAGCTCCCATTAGCTCAGGTCAGCTGTCTCTGTGGTTTTTCTCCATCCCGCTCTTCACCCCACCCCCACCTCCTTTGCTCCTTTAGTCCCTGCTCCCTCTCTTCAGCTGTACTGCAGTTCAGCCAAGTGCTGGGCTGCAGGTGTCTGCATCTGCTTCCATCAGTCATTGGATGAAGGACCTATGATGACAATTAGGATAGTCACCAGTCTGACTACAGGGGAAGGCTAGTTCAGGCACTCCCTCTTAGCATTGCTAGGAGTCTTAGCTGTGGACCACCTTGTGGGTTCCTGTAGATCTCCCTAGCACCAGGTTTCTCCCTAACCCCGTTAATGGCTCAGTATTCAGATATCTCTTTCATTGCTCTTTCTCTCCATTCCTCCCCTACCTGGGCCATCTTGTCTCCTCATGGTCCCACTCACTATCTTTTATCCTCTGGTCCCCCGTCCCAGTTTACCCAGGAGATCTTAACATTTTCCCCCTCTGAGGCAATCTATGCATATCCTTCTCAGGTTCCACCGCTCCTCCGAGCTTCTCTTGGGTTATAGATTATAGCCTGCTTATTCTTTGCTTTGCATCTAATATCCATTTATTAGTGAGTACATACCATGTTTGTTTTTCAGAGTCTGGGTTAACCCACTTAGGATGATATTTTTTTCTAGTTACTTCCATTTGCTTACAAATTTCATGATGTCATTGTTTTTTACTATTGAGTAGTACTCCATTATGTAAATGTACCACATTTTCTTTATCCGTTCGTTCTTCGGTTGAGGGGCATCTAGGTTGTTTTTAGGTTCTGGTTATTATGAATAATGCTACTATGAACATAGTTGAGCAAGTGTTCTCGTGGTGTGAGCATCTTTGGGGTATATGGCCAAGAGTGGTATTGTTAGGTCCTGAGGTAGATTTATTCCCAATTTTCTGAGAAACCATCACACTGATATTCAGAGTGGCTATACAAGTTTGCACTCCCACCAGCAGTGGAGGACTGTTCCCCTTACTTCACATCCCTCCAATATAAGTTGTCATCAGTGTTTTTGATCTTAGCCATTCTGACGGGTATAAGAAGGTATCTCAGAGTTGTTTGGATTTGAATTTCCCTGATGGCTAAGGATGTTGAGCAATTCCTTAAATATTTTTAGGCCATTTGAGATTCTTCTGTTGAAAATTTTCTGCTTAGATCTGTACCCTGTTTCTTAATTGGATTATTTGGCCTTTTTATTTCCAGTTTCTTAAGTTTTATATATTTGTGAGATAAACTCTCTGTCAGAAGTGGGGTTGGTAAAGATTCAGCACCATCTTTTAATGAAAAAGACACATCCCAGCCCTTTTTTAGTAAAATACAGAGACATGATGTCCTGGGACATCAGAGTTGATTCCATATTATGAAGTTGAGTAAAACAACTAGTTTTAGAATTATGTTTTAAACATCATCATTTATTTATAAAAAGACATAAAAATAACAATGGGATATGTTTATGATACACGCATCCATAATGGCAAAGAGCAAATACTTCTGCCACCTAGGAAATGGGCTGGCACACATACCCAGTTCTTCTTTTTACCTTCCAAGAATATCAGCATCTGTAAAGGCCATTCCATGATCATAGTGTGCCACAGCACAAGGATTGCATTGAAAAATCAGCAAAACCATTGAATACTTTCTAAATCACAAAAATGACTTGAGTAGCCTCTCATCTTATCTCCTAAACAACTGCAACTTCAGTGTCACTCTGAGTGTCCCTCCTGTTTGATAAGTTTTAGTCATAGATGTACCATGTCTGAAAGCCTTCTACCTTGAGTCCTGGTTCATCAAATCTGCCTCAGCATCAATTAACATGAGCTGATGCCAAATTCAGTTGTCTTTTGTCCATTGCATTGGTCAGTTCCCATTGCCATGATAAAAATACCTCTGAGAAAAAAAAAGAGAAGAAATGATTATCTTTGCTCATGGTTTCAGAGGCTTTAGCCCATGCTTCACCATTGTAATTAAGTCAGACATCACGACAGAGAATAGTACCAAGAAGCAGAGACATCCACACCAAAAAAAGGATACAGACAAGACTGATCATCTGAAGAGCATGAATCTGTCCTCCATTCCTAGTGCTGACCCTTTCTTCCTATAGTTTCCATCATTTTCCAATATTTCCATCAAATTATGAATTAATCCAAGCACTTTCTAAGCATCACCTCCAAACACTGTGCATGAGCTTTTGGAAGACATTTTAAATCTAACCCACAGCATCAGACTGAGTCACTCCCATTTCTCCATGGTGTTTCTGGTGGTCCCTGGAATGAAGGCATTGACGATGACATTGACGATGGCATTGACGAGCTTATCATTGCCTAGGAATCCTACACCTACACTTCAGTACAGAACCTACATTAAAGGGAGAGGAAAAAGTGGAGGAAGCTATGAGTCAAAAAATAAAGGATGTATTTATCTGCCATAGTTCAAAATCATATTACCTTCAAATAACGGAAAACCAAAGAAGATGCAACAAAACATGTATTTCTTGGTAGATATACACTGAGTCTTTATTATTTTCTCTATCTTTTTATTATTTTCAATCTGATAAAAATACACATAACAAAGAATTTATTGGTTTTTGACATTTTTTGTGTCCAATTCACAAGAGTACACACATTCATACTGTTGCAATGTCACAATAATTCATCTTCAGGACTCTACCTTGCTAGACCAAAAGTCTATAAGATTTAATACTAACCATCCATCACTTCCCTCTCCTATGTCCTGACAACAAGTGTTCCACTTTCCTGCTCTATATATGTCACTGCTTAGGGAACTCCTAAGTGGAATCATGCATGCCCTTCCTTACTGTTTCATTATATAATTTAACAAATTCTTATTTCAAAAATGAAAATGCATGGACTAGAAAGATGTCTCAGTGGTTAAGGGTACATATGCCTTCACAAAGAACCTGAGTTTGGTTCCCAAAATCCATTTCAGTCAACTCAATCACCTGTTATTTCCAGCTCCATAAGGTCTAAGACTTCTGGACTCTTTGAGAGGCACTAGCAATCACATGTACAGATTTACACACACACACACACACACACACACACACACACACACACACACACACGGTACTTTAAAATAAAACAAATCCTTTTCAAAATGAAGGTTTCCACCTGACTCAGTCTTGATGTTGGGGGGAGAAAACTGGATTTGCCAGAAGTGGAGGCTGAACTAAGCAATATTGGGACCTTGGGACCTTGGGACCGCCTGCCCATGGCGGGGATGGGGAGATGTGGAGAAGAGAAAATGACCTGATGTGGTGGGAGGGGGAAGGGACCTTGAATAAGGATATACAAGGATAGAAAATGTGACTTCTTTATTCATAATAATAAAAAAGGAAAAAATAAAAATAAAAACAAAATGAAGGTTTCTGCGAAATACAATAAAAGGAAGGTCTTGCTTGATTGCACTTTAAATTTTTATTTAATGCATTCATTTAATGAGCTACAGTGGGAGGACATGATACAGCTGACATCCCTCTTAGTCACATGATCAGTTACTTTTCTCATAGTTGTGAAAAGCTGCTTGACAGAAGCAGCTGAAAGGAAAGATGTATTTGGGCCCTGAGGACATAAAGTCCCATGGCACAGGGAGCCATAGCAGAGCACCAGCTGCCACTAGTATTTGGGCAGATCAGAAAGCATGAGACTGAACTTCAAAGGCTAATTCCCAGTCACTACCTCTATCACCTAAACCCCATAGCCTCAAAAATGAATGCTGCCACTCCAGGGAGACCAAATGCATAAGCCTCCCAGTCACAATTACCTGGACATGGGTCTGTCTTGCCCAGTTGGAGGTTGTTCTTAAAAATGGGGATAAAGTTCTTTCCCTTTTCATCTACAAAGCCATGCATCATCAGCTGTGGGTGTGCACACATACACACAAATGTGCTTTGAATGAACCATTAATACATGTTGTGTAAATTGAGTATTCTATCAATATTGTGTTTTGAAACTGTGATCTTTTAATGATTTAAAAAACCCTGGGACCTAATGTGTTTGATGTCTTTCTACAGATCTTTGATGCTTTTGGAATTGCCTCAACTTTTCTCTCTCTCTCCCTGTCTCTAGTTTTTGTTGTTGTTGTTGTTGGTGGTGGTGGTGGTGGTGGTGGTGGTGGTGGTGGTGGTGGTGGTGTTTCGGGGTTTTTTGAGACAGAGTTTCTCTGTGTAACAGTCCAGCTGTCCTGGGACTCGATTTGTATACCAGGCTGGCCTTGAGCTCACAGAGATCCACCTACCTTTGCCTCCCAAGTGCTTGAATTAAAAGAATATGCCACCACTGCCCAGCCTCCTCAACTTCTCTTTAAAAGTATTGGTGACTTCTTACCTTCCTTTGCCCCCTCTCTCCTATGGTCCCAATTTATTTAGAAGAACTTATCTATTTCTTCTTCCCAGGGGGATCCATGGATGTCTCTCTTAGGTTCCTCTTTGCTACCTAGCTATTCTGGTGTTATAACCTGGTTGTTTTTTGCTTTATGTCACTTATGAGTCAGTACATATCATGTTTATCTTTCTGGGTCTGTGTTATCTTACTCAGGATAATATTTTCTAGTTCCTGCCTAAAAATTTCAGGATGTCATTTTGTTTTACTGCTGAGTAATACTTCATTGTGTAAAAAATGTACCACACTTTTTTAATCCATTCTTCAGTTGAGGGGCATTTTAGCTATTACAAATAATGCTATTAACATAGTAGAGCTAATGTCTTTATTCACCTTTTTTTCCCTAGAAAGGGAATCACTAACCATTTATAATGAAAACAAACATTCACAAACAATATTTGGGGAATTTGGGCATAGTTTTCCATTACTACTTCCTGCTGTCTAGGAGTGCTGGCAATCTTAGAAGAGTCCTGAGGCTGGATCATTTTAGTTGGCAGCCTGGAAACTGATGTGGCCATCTCTTCCCCTCAGAGATTTTTCAGGGGATCAAACCATATTAGCCTAGCAGCAATTCACAGGATCATCTTCTGTGGAAAGAAAAGCAGAACCTCTTTTCCAAAGCAACATATCTTTAAATCCAAATTTCAAAGTCAAGATACCTTTAAAATCTATATGTTTATTTAACTCAACAGCCTTTACAATCAAATATCTTTCTGCAGTTAGCTTATTGACAGTTTAAAAAGTAAAATAAAACACAATAATAGACATAATACAGACTCTGTATTTTCCATCTTTACATGGCATATATATTTTATTTCTCTTTTTTAAGGACATTCTCTACCCTCCTTGTTTTTCTCTCCCAGTACAGCTGAAGAGAGGGAGGAGAGATGGCCAAAGGGATCATGATGGGGAAACCCACAGAGACAGCTGACCTGAGATATAGGGAGCTAACTCTGAAATGACAGCTGGGAAACCTACATGGGACTCAATTAAACCCTTTGAATGTGGAGGACAGTCAAATGGGTAGTTTGTGGGGCCTCTGGCAATGGGACCAGAATTTATTCCTGGTGCATGAACTTGCTTTTTGGAGCCCATTTCCTGCAGAGGAATACCTTGCTTAGCCTTGATACTGATCCTACCACAACTGGATATGCCAGAATCCATTGACTCACTCTGGGAGTCGTTACCCTCTTGGAGGAATAAATGGGAGGATGTGGTGGGGAGGAAGCTGGGGCGAATTAGGAAGAGGAGAGGGAAGGAAAATGGTGGATGTGTTTTTTAAGAATTAAATTTTTTTAAAAATGAGAAAAAAAAGTGTTGGTGGCACATGGAGTGTCTGCCCCCTGCAGAGACAAGCAATCTAACGACTGATCCACTCTTCCATACAGCCTCACCTTGATGTAATCAGCAGTGGGGATTTTAACTAATCTTTAGGCAGCTGTAACTGAAGAGATATTACAGCTAATGAAATTGTGCCAGTTACCACATTACCTTAGATGTGTCTCTGATGAATGGCTTCATGGAAGTGGTAGGAATGATGTCATGGACGGACGAAGCCTCACATCTACTTTCAGAAGTCAGAGTCCTCCTTTGATATTCAAAGCTTGCCACTGCCCAGGTTGTAAGAAAGAAGGGTTTGTCACAATGAATTACAAACTCAAGAGAACATGTAAGTAAGTGAAACAAAGCAACATAAAGCAAAACAAAAATCATTAAATGATTTGTCCCTGATTAATTCATCTATAAAAATAAAACCAAATCCAGTTTTTGTTCTGAGGTTCAGGAATGCATGTCAGTCAATGGAAGACCACAAATGTTGAACAAAAAGAGAAACCTCAAGCCCATGTCCCTGCTGAGACCCTTGCTGTCATCATGACTTTGAGCATTCCCTTCCCACGATGAGCATTCGGTTTCTGTAAATGAAAAATAACATATATCTCAGAAAGATGAAGTGGGAAAAGAAAGTGGATACAAACATGTTTGTGCACTGCAACATACTCTGCAAGTAATATAGCCTCATACGAAGAAGTCATCAAAAAGCAGAGTTGGGGAGATGGCTCAGTGGGAAAGCCTCTTGCTGCATAAGACTGAGGGCCTGAGTGTGGTTTCCCTCAACCCATGGAAATACCAGGCATGACTTTGCACACCTGTGACCCCAGCACTGTCAGGCAGAGAAAGGTGGCTCACAGAGCTAACTGTGCAGCCGCTCCACCAGTCAGTGAGCAGGCTCAGCAGGAGACCTTGTCTCAAAAACCTAACGTGGAGAAAAACTTAGAAAAACACCTAACAGTGACCTGTGATCTCTGGCATAGACACGCTCTCTCCACTCTTCTCCTCTCCTCTCCTCTCCTCTCCTCTCCTCTCTCTCTCTCTCTCTCTCTCTCTCTCTCTCTCTCTCTCTCTCTCTCAGTCTGCCAGTATGTGTGTGTATCTATGTCTTCTCTCTTTTTCTGTGTCTCTCTCTCCTTTTCTTTCCTTACTACATACACAAATAAATTAATTAAAGATAATTATTTTTTATTTAAAAGGATTCTATCATAGTTCCCCTTCCCTCCCCTCCTCCTACTCATCCCTCATCTTCCTCCCACCCCACCTCCCCATCCTCTCCTCAGAAAGGATAAGGCCTTCCATTGGGAGTCAACAAAGTCTGGTATATCAAGTTGACGCAGGTCCAAGCCCAGCACCCCACCCCCATTAAAGCTGGGCAAGGTTTCCCTCTTTACGGAATGGGCTCCAAAAAGCCAGTTTATGCACTAGGGATAAATCCTGGTCCCACTGCCAGAGGCCCCACAAACTGCCCAAGGCATACAACTGTCATCCATATTCAGAGGGTCTAGTTCTGTCTCATGCGGGTCCCCCAGCTGTCAATTCAGTCAGTGAGCTCCCAGTAGCTCGGCTCAGCAATCTCTGTAGATTTCCCCATTATGATCTCTCCTCCCTCTCTTTGACTGGACTGGGAGCTCGACTCAGTGCTTATCTGTGGATCACTCCATCAATTGCTGGATGAAAGTTCTATGGTAACAATTAAGGTAGTCATCAATTTGATTACAAGGGAAGACTAATTCAAGCATCCTCTGCACTATTGCTTGGAGTCTTAGCTGAGGTCATCCCTGTGGATTCCTGGGAATTTTCCTAGCACCAGATTTCTCCCTAACCTCATAACGGCTCCATCCATCATGATATATCTATTGTATTTCTCTCCCTCTGTGTCCTTCCCCAACTCTATCATCCTGTTGGCACTGGCTGTTCTTCCTGAGATTGAATTCTCAGTACCCACAATGCAGCTCACAATGTCTGTAACTCTAGTTCCAGAAGATCTGACACTCTTACATCAATGTACCCTAAATAAGAAAATTTTTAAAAAGAATATCTTTTAGGCCAAGCAATTGGGTCGCTGTTTTGTATTCCTCTGAAGTGACCTGGAAAAAAAATGATAATTTATACCATATGGCCAAGCTAACAGGTCTTGATGCCCAGCTCACCCAATGTTAATTCTCAGTCCTCGGTTATTTTTGAAAAATGTTTTAAAAAATATCTTATTCAGTGTACAGCCATTGCCCATCAGAGTCCCGCCTCTGGGAAGGGCTACCCAGGAGGGGTGTGTCCTGAGAAGGCTGCTGGGCTGACACTCAGGCAGGGTCTGAAGCTGCTGACTTCTAGCAACTACCTGCTCTCTGCCTCTCCTTCAGCTCCTTGGAGGGAGCCTGGCAGAGCTCAGTGAGTAAGAGCACCTGTAAGTGCCTGACAGCTGATCCCTAACACCCAGTTAAAAGCTAGGTATGCATCTGTAAGCCTAGGCTCCACAGAGTGAAAGATCAGAACACCCGGTGTCCTCCCCTGGCCTCCATGAAAGTGTTCATGCCAAGAAGACACAACATACACCATACACAAGACTAAGCTTTTTGATAGTGTGGGGTTTATTACATTCACCATTAAATCCTCCAAACAAAATAGAGTTTTATACAAAACAAGTTGCTCAAAATGTTAATGAGAGTATGGAACTTTCTTCTCCTTGATGAATATAAAATTCTACTTTCAGTTTCCATGATGTGCATGAGGATTTATTTGGACTCAAGCTATGTCTGCTTATACTTGTATATCAGTGTTTTAATACACTATGGCTTAGAATATTTTGATATTAGATAACACACTTCTTCAATTTTCTCATGTTCAGTCTATTAGGTGATCTGAAGAGTGCCATGTTAGCTTCTTTTAAACCCTACATACCCTTTGGGATTTGAATGGAATTAGGTCTGGAAGGAAAACAGCATTATTTGCTAACAATATCCTTCTGGCTGTCTCTAACAGGACTGTGGCTCTCACTTCTGTGTCTCGGGTTAGTGACCTGATCAGAGCTTCTGGGAACACTGAAAATAAAGATCTCAAGGGCTGAATTATGAGGCATAAAATATTTACAGAACATAACTTGGCCCTGTCTTATAGAAAACAACAAAATTATTTACATGGCAAAAAGGAGCCTAATCCATGGAAATGATCTTTTATACTAAAAACTTGAATTTCCTCAGGAAAAAGGGGGGAATGAAGTCCAAATAGCTGAGAACTGCTAAGCCCCAAAGCCCCCTTCAGATTTTTTATTTATTCTACTATTGACCTATAGAAAGAATGTGGATGTTTTGGTTTGCATTTTCTTATGTTTTATTAATGTTTTACATAGAGTTGTAATATAATATTTTTATATGAGAGTCCAGGCTAGAGTTCCATTGGTCCATGCGATTTCCTGCAATTTTCAGTCCACATGCCCAAACTGTACTGTGCATTTGCCAAGTTCTCAGCCAGCCTAGGCACAGGGCTGAGTGTTTCCGCATCCATTGTCACATTTAGTGCCATTTAACATTTCTTAAATTGGGCTTCTCTAATGAGTGGATCAACATGGTGTGTATAGCTATGGCGTGGACATACTCTCTGCCAAGTGTCTAAGCTCACCACATAAAATTCTCCTGCCCACTAAAAGAGGTTGCAAACTCCAAAGCAAGAATGGCAGATACATTGAAGTTTTACAAGCACTGGTTGAGCCACGGTCCAAGATGTACCCCAACCACAATGGTGACTGATGAAACAAGATTCTGAGTTCTGTTTTTGAAAAACAGGGATTCCCAAGTAGGATAACCCCCCAACCATAAGGATGTTCAGCAGTGTAAATAGCTAAAAGAACAGCAAATATCCTCTACAGTAGCCAAGTGAAGCGCTTCACCCTTCCCACTCCAGGAAGTCATCTCTGATTGACCACACTACTGTTTCTGAAATCCTCATAGGAAACTATCCCTTTCCCCGACCAAGGCATTAACTAACGTCTCATACTATAATAGCCTCCTAGACAATGCTTCTTCTCTGTTCCCACAGCTATCCAATCATCACAGAGAAAAACCAAATCCGTGGATTTTTTGCCTTACACTGTCTTATGTCTGATTCTGGTGAGCAGATTCTCCATCCCTCAGTTTCTGTCCACCTCACACCACTAAGCCTTGTCTGGCTATGCTCCACAGTGACACCAGAGTTGAGTGTCATTAACATTTAACTGTCATTGACAGTTAAGTTCCTGTTCTTATTTTCTAAGCCCTGGATCTTCCCACAGTTCCATCCTTCAAAGTGTCAGTGCAAACATTTCATTTTCTGAAAAGCAATCTTTCTGGAATTTTTATCACTATGCAGCATTGACTCCTTTCCGCTTCATTGGCTGTCTGTAACTGTTGGTTTACCAGTATTGTGTAACAGTTTCCTCTGAAAATGAAACATTCCACCCTACAGGGGAGCTCTTTAAACAGGGAAGTAAACAGCTCAAAATAACTTCAGGAAGTCTCTGAAACTGTTCAGATTCTAGGGGCCCTCTCTGCCACAATGAAAGCTAGGGGTCCCTCTCAGACAGGAGCAGAGCTGCCAGGAAGACTCTGAGACCAGACTAACCACCAGGAAGAAGCAGACAGCAGCCAAACTGTCTGGAAGAGGTTTAGACCAACTGAGGCACCTAGTAACAATATTCTTCAACCTGTTGAGTTGCCTGCAGGCTGTGAAATGTACCCTAGGTTCCCAGTTTTATGAGCTGCGGTAGGTTGTGGTGATAATCTGTTTTTGAGTCATGTGTACTTCTGTAAGTAACCCTTCATCCATATTCCTGTAAGTGGCCCCAATAAAATTCATTGGTTCACAAAAGTGAACTTTGGTGATATTATACTTTGGTCTGTAGTAGGTTCCCCATCTGGGATGAGCAGATACGTGTGTTTCATCTCCCCAGGGGAAAAAAATAACATTGTTATATAACAATTGATTTCTACATTTTATCTCTCTGTACAATTTCAATGCCTGCATTGGTGCCTGGCACAGAGCACAGCCTCGCTCTATACATGTGTGAAATGAGACATTGATATAAGTGAGATAATATAAGGAACTTACTGCTGGAGAAAGATAAAATCGTTCAACCCTGCAGAAGTCAGAACGATTCTATCAAAGTATTGAAACCTAAGCTTAGCTCTGAACACTTGGATGTGAAATTTGAACATAGGATAAAAAAAACAAAAATAAAAAAAGGGTGATGGGTCAGTCCACTTTTACATCTCGGTAACCTAAACACTTAGCAGAAATAATTTAAGATTTTATTTCCAAGAAATTCAATCCATCAGGGCAGAAAACAAGATGGAGTATCTCTGTTCATGGGGGCTTGCAGAGGGCCCGCCTTCATACTGCTGTGAGCAAAGGGTATAGCTAAGATCCGGAGGTGGGCTAACCTTCAAAGCTTCCTCCCCAGAAACTCACTCATGCAATCAAGATCCACCTCTCTAAAAGCCCCACAGACTCAAAATAATTAAGTCTGAGAGACACCCATTCCAAAGACGAGCTTAAAGGGGTCAAGAACAGCACAGATGGAAGGAAGCGTAAAGAAATGGAAGCCAGCACATGTGGGACACACAGAAGGAAGCCCAGCGAGGAATGTAAGGTGGGTGAAGTCCAAAAGGGAGTAGGATCACGCGTGGAGGTGGCCGTCGCTGACTGATAACTGCACCGGAGCCTATCCTTATGGATTTGGTTCTCATTGAAAGCTTTTGATAATAATCATATGACAATATCTCATTACCCAGAAGACACCTGAGTACTTTCAACATCTCATCAAGCTGGCATGGCAAACATGGCTCTGGCTAGCTTTGCCCTTCTCCCCATTCCCTCTGCCTGGCTAAACACTTAACATTTCTAAAGGTGGTCACCAAGGTCTAGTCCTTTATTTGGCTACTTCCTCCTCCTGAGTCTAACCACCAAGGTCCAGCTATCAATGTATTGAAGTACGGCAATCGAAAGCCCCCTTTGGTTCACCTAATTAGTATGGCCAATGAAAATTAAACACCTCATCTTAACACAGGGTTTCCCCTTTACCTTTACAAACTGTTATTTTCCTATGGGCCAAGTGTGTCTACTCTCTATCCAGAGGCAGTTCTTTATCTCTCTCTGGGATAAATAACCCTTCCCCCTACCCCTTATTCTTTCCCCTTCTCCCTCATTTTCTGTCTCCTGTCTTTGGCTCTTATTCCCTGCCCTTTGTCCCTCTGGAGAAAACAAAGCTCCTTTGTGTTTAGAACTTGGTCTTGGGGATCCTGCAGATACCAGTCCTTTCAGTGACCACAGTGCCAATGTGGACTCTTATAGAACAGAGAGATAGTCATTGAGAAATGAGGGATTTGACGGGCTGGGGAGATGGTTCACTGGGCAAGAGTATTTGTTGTGAAAGCAAGCAGACTTAAGTTCAAATTTCCAGTACCAATATGCAAAATATCTAGGTCCCATGTGCCTATAACTCCAGCACTGGGGATAGGATGAAGCCAACAAAGACAAGAGGATCCCAGGAGCTCATTGGCCAACCAGCCTAGCCTAAACTGTGAGGTTCTGGTTCAGTGAGAGACCTTGCCTTGAACTAACAAGTAAAGTAAAAGTGATAAAGGCACTCAACATCCTCCTCTGTCCTCTGCATGTGTGTGTCCAGGCTTGTACACACACACACACACACACACACACACACACACACACACAATGGTGGGGAGTGAGGATGAGGGAAGGTGACTGAAGATGCAGCAGCTCCAATGGTAGAGTTCTCATCTAGCATAGAAAGCTCTGTATTCCATCCCCAGCAACTCATAAAACAAGACGTGACAGCACACACTGCTACCCTAGCATTAGGAAAATGAAGTCAGGAGGATCGGGAGGAGCTCAGGGCTATCCTGCCTACAGGCTGAGATCCATGTGACCCTGTCTAGAAAGGGAAGAATGGAAAAAGAGAGAAAAGGAAGGAAGAGAGGGATGGATGAAAGAAAGAAGGAAAACCTAGAAGCCTAAGAGACAGAATCATGGGAGAAACACACACATGGAAAGCATTAGGTATGTAAGCCATAAGGAGGAAAAAATGAGGCAGAAATCCAGTACAGAGGGGTCCATCTAAGTCTTTCGAAGGCTGAGGTGACAGTGGGTCCACCCTATCCCTGCTGGCTCAGAATCACCCACTTACCCTTGACACCTCTGAGCTTGGAGAAGAGAAAGCTGCCATATGCATTATCAAAGGAAGGAAGGAATAAATCACTTCTGCCAACCTCCCCCCCCACCCCCCGGTATTAATTAAGCTGGTAGTTAGATGTGAGCTTCTCCCTAAATTGCACGTTCATCTTCCTCTCACAACACTTAATGACTACAATTGGCACATTAAAAAGGCAACCAACATCCATACATTATCATCATTCTGTAGTCAGCAAGTTTTAGGAGCTGGACTGAACTCAAAGCCAGTCCTCAGAAGCTGGGGGGTGGGGTTGAAAAGGAGTTAAGGACCTTAGAATCCAACCCAGTACCAACTGTGAGTTTCCTTTAGAAATCCTGTGCAAATGACTTGCCTGTGAATTCTCTCCCCTGTGGGTTTCCTATAAGCCTCCTTTATCTGCTTATGAGTTTAACCTAACAGTTCCCTATCCCTTTCCCTGTAAAAACCGTGACCTCAAGAAACACATAGTGAAGTGCACGGTTCGTCTGAACAAAGGAGCAATCCATTAACATCCTATCAAGTGTCCAAGAGGAAGTAACAGGCCTGTAACTGTGAGCTCTTGCTTCCTGTTTCAGAAGTATCCTATGTCATCACCATGGGACCTGTATAGAGGATGAAGGACATTCCAGGTGACTGTGAGGTTCCCTTTCTACAGAGGAGTCAGCACCAGAGAGACAGAGGACTGTTCCCAAAGAGACCACTGGAGAAATGTCAAGGTGACTCATGAGCATCCATCTGCCATTCTGTATACAACAGAGCAATTGCAAATTTAGTAAGAAAAGGGGGAAAGTGCAATATAGAAAAATGAAATATGGCATAATAACAGAGGATTTACAAGTAGCAAATAAGTACGTTGTCATGGTTAGATTTATTCCTCATCTCTGTGTGACTTAGCATCCGTTTGAGAATTAAGTAAATCATATTGGAATTCATGAACAGACCTCCAGCTTCCACCAATCCAAGGGCTGAGAATGTCATCAAGACAGCATCTGGGGCCTGTAGCAAAGTCCTCTTAATGTTGCTATAACCTGCCTTCCTGATCTTTCTGCAAACATTTGGAAAGTGTCTTTGTTAATACTTTTCTTTATTACTATTAACCCTTCATAAAACTGATACCATGTGGGAACATGGTTTGTGGGGGAACCTCAGCCTGTGTTCTCAAGCTATGGTCACATACATTTGGCTCCATCTCTTATCCCCTTTAAGATCTGAACTATGATTTTTGACATTTTTCAGTCCCAGAGGCAGAAAGGCTCCTAAATCAATGCACTAAATGACTGGTGAGAGCCTGCTTTCTGGTTCATAGATGATGTAATCTTCTTGGTCACGTGGTCTAAGGGGGCAGATGTGCTCCTGTGGAGCTGTTTCATAAGGTCAACATTCAAGGAGACTCTGGCCACAAGATCTCATCACCTTCTATAGGCTCAGCCTCCTAGACCCATCACACTGGTGATTAGATTGTAATACTTGCACTTTAGGAAAACACAAGCCTTGAGAGCCTAGCACAAATAAAACCATGATTCTCATCATATGACATCAGGGAACTATGACCTAGACAGTGAGATGCCATTCCATACCTATCATTATGGCAAAGTCACAACACAGCACCTGCACCAAATGCTGGGAGCACATAGTCAGTAACAGGAATTCTCTTGATTGCATGTGAGGATGCAAAATGGCACAGATACTTTGGAAGACTGTATGGATGTTTTTAGGGACAGGGAGTTTCTTACAGGATCAGCAATAGTGCTCTTTGGTATTTAGCCCAAGAAGTTGAAACTATATCTAAACAAATACCAGCACATGATATTGAAAAATCAGCTGATGTATCTTTAAGTAGGTGATAAACAAACTTTAGTACATCCAGGAAGTGGAATATTATTCAGCACTAAACAGAAGTGAAACAATATGGAGGAATGCCAAGTAGAAGAGGCCAATCTGAGGCTATAAACCGTCTGGTTCCAGCTAAGTGAGAGTCTAGAGAAATAAAAGCCACAGCAATAGACGAAAACTCCTCGGTGGATGCTGTTGTGGGAAATAAGAAGGTGAGGCATAGAAGAACTTCAGAATACTCTCTATGATACTATAATGGTGTGTACATGATGCCTAATATCCATGTTTCATGATGGATTTGGAGTGATGATATGTAGAATGAGCTCATTTGATTTTATGGGTGATCCACTCTGATAGGGAATATTGATAGTGGACAGGCTGATGATGTAGAAGAGTAAGGGCTCCCCCTTATAGTGGGGTAATCTCTGAAGGATTATGGCAAATAAACATGCTGTTGTACTTCTACCATATGTGCTTGCCTAGTTTAATTGTGAACTCAATTACAAGCTAGAATCACCTGGAAAAAGTCTCCATGGACATGTCTGGGAGAGATTATCTTAAGTTAATTAATATGAAAAGGCTCAGTCCACTATGGGCAGCACCATTTTCTAGGCAGAAAAGAGGATTAAAGAGATCAAGCTGAGCACAAATGAGAAAAAAAAAGGATGTATTCATTCATTTCTCTTTGTTCTTGTGAATGTGATATGACTAGGTGTTTGAAATTACTGCCTTGAGCCCCCCTTAATGAAAGATTATAACCCGTATTATAAGTCTTTTCTCCTCCAAGTTTTTTTTTTTTTAATCAGGATAACTTATCACAATCATTGACATGAGACAAGACTAAGACAAGAACAGCTGTCATTATGTTATGTCACTGACCTCTTGGCTGCAGTCTACCCAAGAGGTCACCTCCCTAGTAGGGCCTTGCAGTCTCCAGTGTGTGTGGGAGTGGGAGTGTGCACATGTCATTCAAGGTGAGAAATTCATGCTATGAGCTAGAAATAATAAAAATCAGTGTCAGAGGACTCATGTAACATTTCTAAGGTATCTTCCCTGAAGGGAGAGTTAATAACATTTGTTTTATTTGACAATTTGGAGGACAGAACTGTGGCGCTGTTTCCTGAAGCAGGAACAAATCGTCACCTCCCACAGGAATGACTGGCCTTTCTCTAAAAACTGCGAAAGACAATAAAAGCGTGGCAGGAGAGTGGGCGAGGAAAATGACTCAGGTATTGTGTTTTCTGTATTGTGTGATGTAAAGCATTACTCTGCAGATGGAGTTGGAGCAGTTATATTTGGAAAGGGCAAGTGTGGGTTGGTCCAGGACAAGATTTCAATCTGACTATGATGACCACGTTGCCTCCAATTCTCACTAAAGCCTGTCTTAGGCTACATATCTTCCAGTGTTCTTTAATAGATCAACTAAATCTTGAGACACAGTTAAAGTTCTTCCCTCTGACCAACAAACCTACTTTTATTGAGACCTATGCTCAGGGTTTGATTTCTGTGACAGTTTTAACTGTCTACTTGACACACTTGTGAAGCATCACTACCAGGGATTGTCTAGATCAGGCTGGCTGTAGACTTGTCTTGGGGGTATCTTGATTGACTAAATTGATATGGAAAAATATAGAAATACCCCACCTAAAAGTGAGTAACACTAGTTCCTAGTTTGGGGCCATGAACTATATGAGATTAGGGAAAACTAGCTGAGTATTAAGATCACGCATTTATTCTCGCTCTACTCTTGGAGGTGATGTGACTTCTCCTAGAATTCTGAGCCCAAAAAAAAGCCCTTTTCTCTCTTAAGTTGAATTTTATCAGGGTGTATTGTCACGGCCAAAGAGATAAAACTAGGACAATTATCAAGGAAATTAAAATATCGACATTTAAGAAGTCCATCACTTCCTGACTAATACCATTTTCTGCAAGCAACCATAGCCTAGAAAACAGCAGCATCATTCATTTTGCAAGAGATAGAATGAGTCAGAACAATTTAAGAGATAAATAGTAAAACATATTAAGCACTAAAATCACAAAGTGCTATAGCCATGAAGAGTAGTTTACATGATCACAGGAAATAAAATAGAGCCTAAGGAAATCTCGAGGCAAGCAGAATACCATCCATCCGGCTCTGTCTAGAAGATGCTTCCTCCCAGAAGCACAGCACCAGTGATGCATTGCTGACTGGGAAACTCCAGGTCCCCAGAAGAGCAAGGGGATCCATTGCATGTGGTACCTACTTAATGGCACCTAGTCAGTGGTACCTAATCAGTGGCAGAACCTCCTGCTGAGCATATTGAAGAAGTGAACCTTCTCATAAGACCAGAGCTTAGCACGGTGGTAGAGCACTTCTTTTCTGGAAAGGTACCCTGGGTTTGATTCCTCAGCTAGAGAGAGGGAAAGAATACTGATACCACAAAAAAAAAAGATCAAATTCTGAGCAATGTCTAAGAAGACATTGAGTATTCATTCTCTGCAAGCCTTCTGAGCTCAGAGAACTAACGCAATGGTGAGGGATCTCAGTGAAATCAACAGAAAATCTTCCAGGAGGAGGAGAAAAGCACAACTCAGTGAGACCCGGGACCAGGCCTGATTAAGCATATTCATGAATTATGTAAAGATACTGTTTCTCTGTTTGCATATCCACTTATGTTGTTTGTTATGCATTTACTTATAATAAAAGTAAAACAGAATAAATGTAAGCTTGTTTTCATAGTGTCTGTTCTCAATAAAAAAAACTTTCATCCTTTACTGAGCAATCAAAAACCTGAATTACAGATATCTGACTTAGCTCCTAGGCCCTAGGATGGTTTTCTGTTTCCGTCTTTCATCTCTTCCTCTGCCCTCAAGACCATACCTTCCTCCTATAAATACTCATTCAATTTAGTTGGATCATTTCTTACACAATTTGTGTTGTAAAACACATTTTTATGTGTCTACATGTGTCCATTTTACATGAACGTTATGCTTTATAGCTTGCTGCATTTCTTGTTTCTTTCTGCCAGGTCCCATGTTTATACTTTCTCTGTCTCCAGCTGGATGTGTATCTGTTTCCCAGACTCTCCATGCTGCATAATATTTCACAAAATGCAATCTCTACATTTTATTTTTCCATCCCACTGATGCTGAACAATTACGTTTCCTGGCTTCTGTAAAATCTCCCATACAGGATTCCTATAAAGCTATGAGTTTCTCTATAGTAGAAACTTTCAGGTGGATCTGTTGTTGTGATAAACCTTTCTGATCGAAAGCAACTAGGGAGGGAAGCCTTTATTGCTCATACTTCTAGGTCACTTTCCATCATCGATAGAAGCCAGGACAGAAGCTCAGAAGAAAGCAGGCACTGAAATAAAAACCATGAAGGAGTGGTGTGGGTCTATCTCACTCTTGGTTAGCTTTTTTATATAGCCCAAGACCTGGGGAATAGTCCTGCCCACAGTAGGATGGGGAACCCATTGTCTCAGTAAAGAATCCAGACAATTCCCCACAGATGGCCATAGGTCAATCTGGTTGAGCCAATTCTTCAAATAAAGTTCCCTCATCTCAGGTGACTCTAGTATATGTCAAGCTGACAATAAAAGTTAAGCTAGTACAATGCCCATGACTATGTCCAAGCAGAGGAGTATGCTAAGGATGCACATTTGGCAAAGGACTCTGCTATATGATCTAAAGGAGAAATGACAACAGGGATCAGCATTAGAAAACCAGAGGACACTTTGTTTCACACATGCTTCTCTGGTTTGTGTTTTTCTGAAGTCTTGCTCATTTCTCAGGAGAAACACAGATGAAGAAATGTATTCAAAAGTAGAGAAAATAAGAAACCTTACATGCAGGCTGTGGACAGTAGCTGGCCACTGATGAATTTAATTATTTAAAACAACTTATAACTTGATAGAAGAGCAGTAGTCTCATAAAATGTATCCAGTAATGCTATCTCCATCCCCGGATCCTTTAACTACCATGACTCTTTATCACAGACCCATTAGTCAAGCATCTCTAAGACCTAAAGCTATCCACATTAGGTCCTGGCTTAATCTGTCAAGGTCTTAAAGAGAACAATTCTATTAGCGACAGCATCTGTAAATTGCATGATGAAATAGTGAGTCGGTTGTAAGAGCCAGGGGCAGCTGATACAGCCACAATAGTATAAAAGCTTCCAGATAATATCTATCATCATGACCATTTTTCTCCTTGTATGCATATTGAGATGTGCCAGCCAGTATCTGTTCCACCAAAGGCAACAGTCCTGTGTGGCTGAGTTTTTATTTTTTTTGGGAGGGGGGGGTCCTGTAAAAGATTAGATGGTAACCAGGAATATGAGAAAGGTATAAATTTGCATCTGCAAAATATATGCCTAGAAATTATTGATTTTATCTTCCCTGAATAGCCTATTAAAAGGAAACATTTCTTCTAATGATTCCAGGAGACCTGCAGGAAATCATTACTGGTGGGGACTGTTGTTTTATGGGTCTTTAGAATGGGAGCTTTAAATATGAACATACATGTGAAAAGGAAGGACGTCCTAGCAGACTCTGCCTGGAGGCTGCCTTTGAGTCATTGCCATCCTCCAGTTTATTATCAGTCTCAGCATTAGCTCAAATGATTTCCTTCTGGGAACCCTCCTCCTCCTCCTCCTCCTCATCCTCATCCCCCTCCCCACCACCCACTTCCTCTTTATGCCAGAGAATCTGAACAAACCAAAGCCAGATTTAATTTTTCCTCTTCCCATGCATTCCACCCACTCCCTATCCCTTTTCTTCTCTTCCAACAAGCCTGTTTCTCTCCAGCTACCAGCCTCTCCCAAAGTCCCTGCTCTTCATAGCAAAAGATGCCAGGGAAGCCCTGCATCATGACTATCATCATGGGGAGGCAGCTAGGAAGACCAGAAACTAATATGAAGCCCATATTGAAGGGTCAGCCTTTTCTCAGGACAACTGAGAGTGCAAAGTGCAGAACCAAAGGAGGAACATCATCCACTGTGCCTTAAGCAGACATTGCGTGCCCAGCTCCTTATAAGGAATCCCCCTGAGACCTTTGAAAACCTTCTAATATCAAACCGCAGACCTAGTAATGATGGCGTTGAGCACTACCATATATACAGCCCCTCTCGGTTTAATCCTCTCAGTTATAGAAGGAAGACAGGATTACCCATAAATCACAGAAAATGAGATTAATTTTTTCCCTGTTCATACAGCAGAACTGGCCTCAAGTCCACATGTGGTACACTCCAAAGTCCCTGCCCTAAGCCAATGGCATCCTCTAAGAGGCAACACTTGGCCTGTTTAGCTTTTGAGCACCATCAAATGTACCATCCTCTCCAATTCTTGAGGCCAGCTGGTAGTTCCAGTGTTGTCTACAGTGAGTACTCTCAGCAATCTTGAGGAATTGTCTAGAGAACCTAGGTAATTCAGCATGTAATTACATGAACATCCAGCCTGCATTAGGAACTGTGCTAGTCAAGGGAAAAATGAGGCACTGAAGTCATAGACGATAAACTAACTGACACAAAAGGCAAGATCTAACAAAAAAAAATGTATGGTGAAAATAGAGATGAGAGACAGATATACAATATATGTGAGGAGACTGGAGCCCCTACTCTGAGAGCCAGAGGTTGAGTAAGATGTAGAAGTTATCCTAGAAAGGTGTGAGGAAGGAATGGCTTGTGTGGAACTCTGAAGGAGGCAGGAGACTTTGTTATTTGATAAGATAAAAGCGGGTCCATATGGCTAATGCAACACGAGCAAACAAAAGGGATGCCAGAAAATGAGATGGAGAAGGACCGATTGAGTCTTGTAGGAGTCACATTCTTCTCCTACACACATCGAGCCCATCAGCAGCTGTTAAAAGAAGCAGCCAATACAAGAGCCAAATGTCACTAAGGAGACTCTCGAAGTTGTATAAACAAAACATAGAAGAAAAGGCACCATGATGGACCAAAGGGTCACATTAAAAAGGAGAATCTAGGCTAAAGAGAGATGTTTGAGTAAGCCACTTCTTTCTATTACTTGGAAAGAAAGAAATTAATAATGCCAAGCCAAGAGAGAGGCTGCATGTGCTGCTCACAGGGGAAATGGAGGGCTGAGTTTACCCAGGCCAACTGGAACCCAGATGGAGCCAGAAGGAGCCCAGATGCTAAACATAGATATGATGCTTCCCCTGCTCGCTCTGGTCAGATCTTTTCTTGCTGTGCTCTACCGTTCCCCTTTGGAATGGAAATGTTTATTCTATGCCATTGTGTTTTGGAAGCGCATACTTATTTATTTTCCAGGGACTCACAGTTGAGAAATTACCCTCAGTCTTAGAAGAGATTTGTAAGAATTTTTTTAAAGTAATTAAATCTGATCTTGGGTAATATATAATGTGTGCTTAATACTGCCCCCCCCATTCTCTTTTAACTCTCTTTCAACTCTGGTATTAGCCTCCCCCCACCACATAGGCACTTCCCTAAATGTCTTTTTCTCACATTCCTGCCTACTAATTTGTTATATGACCCACAGAGTTTAACCAGGGCTATCTGTGTGACCTTCTGTTCGGAACAATCCATTGGAGCATGATGAGCTTCATCCATCGTTGGACAACTTAAAGGCAGTGACTCCCCTTCTAGAATCTTCCAATAGCCAATAGTTTAGGAGTAAGGGGTAGGACTCCATGAGCCATCCATGTCTGATTATTCATAGTTTCAATCTGTATGGGTCCTGTGGGTTTAAGTGCAGCTACTATGAGATCATATGCCTAAAGAATGGCATTTCACAGCCTTTGCCTCTATCTTCTTGATATTACATTCTTCCTATCCCCACTTCTACATCTTCCCTGAGCCTTGGAGGAGATGCTATAAATGTCTTGTCTGGGACTAGGCCCCGGTCATCACTTATTCTCAGTATCTTTGGAGTCTATGAGTCCTGCATTCATAGCTGTTCACTGAAAAGAGACTTCTCTAAGCCTGAGAGTCGCTATTGTGGAAGGTGTAAACATAGATATTTAGATTCATTTTGACATCATGTCAATATAGTTAAACAAAAGTAATTCACTCCCTTCTTAAGAGTGTACCCTCCCTAGGCATAATCAAGCGTGGGTTTCCACTTGGAAACATGCCTTAAATTCAAGCAGAGGATGAGTGGTTGGCCCCATAACTGTCACACCACCTTTGCAAAGGCAGACGCATTTCCCTGACCAGTAAGCTCTGTAGTTTGTAAGGTTCACAGCTGGGTAAGACCATTCACGCCTTTTCTCCCCTAACTGCTCATATTGTTCTTCCCAGCACTTTAAAAGTTAGCCAACAGGGAGTGGGCTCCTAACTCAGTTCCAGTTTGCTTTCTCTATATCTTGTAGCTGAGATGTGTGGCCTCTAGTTCTGGTAGGCTATCAACATGACTGACAGGAGCCTGTATTGTTTACAGGGCCTCTGGAGCCAGCCACTATGATCAGCAACAACAGATATGAAACTATCATGTACCTGGTACTGGGAATTTTGCTGCATGGCTACAGCTTCTAAAAGCAGCATTACCTAACCAAGCACGGCCTGTAGCTTCTTTGAACTTTCCCCTATGCTTCTATGACTTTCTGAAATTCCTAGGAATAACTATGTTTTAGTAAAAAATGTTTTCTGAAATAAGACTAAGTTAATTGTGGCTGGAATAAGGAGTTGGTGGGAAGGCAGTCTAAAGAAAAGGAAACATAAATAGTGATTTTCTGAGTCTGGTATAATTATCAAACAATGTGATTTTTCTTCTATACCATGTACCACTGGGAATCCTAAAGGCTTCAAAAAATGTTACTGAAGCTTTTATATAATGGGATTTAATAATAGATACTTTTCTGACTGCAGACATAATGTATTCTCATTATAAGGAGAAATGGATGTACAGGAAATTACAGGTCCTCTTTTAATACCTTAGTATTTCCTTTCTATGCTGTATTGATAGTGCACAGATTAAATTACATTTTTCAACAGGTTTTCTTCTTAAATTTATTATTATAAAAATATTTTGCATATAAAATTTCAAGATTCAAAGAATAATTTAATTGAGCAATAATGGACTTTACCATAGAGAGAACATGATCTACTTCATTGATTTCTGTGTGACCATACTTGACATTTTTATTTTTAAGATTTACTTATTTATATATGTAGGTGTTTTGTCTGTATCTATTTCTTCACACCAGAAGAAGACATCAGATCCCATGGGACTACAGTTATAGTTGGTTATGAGCCATCATGTGGGTGCTGGAATTGAACTCAGGACCTCTGGAAGAACAGCCAGTGCTCTTAAGCACTAGGTGATCATCTTTCCAGCCCCTGACATTTTCATTTTAAATAAATTACAAATTGTAAAAAAATTAATATCATAGAGAATGCAGAAACTTGTGTTCATTCATCTGTAGATACATGTATGAGTGCAGGTACATATGTATGTGTAAGCACAAGTGTGTGTATGTGCAGATATACAAGCACATATGTACACATGGCTACCAAGACTAGAAGTCAAGCTCAGATGTCAGTTCTCAGACCCAGATTTTTACACTGGTGCTGGGAATTGAACTAAGGTTCTCATCCTGATATGGCAAGAGCTTTACCAACTGAAGTATGAACCCAGCCCCATAAATATCTTATCTTAGTCCATAAATCTCTATCACAGCATACCTTAGACACTGAATTAAGTGTTTAAGTAAATGAAATAATGTCCCTGCACCCTAACAAATGTTTAAAAAAGCCAAAATAGAAGTATTTCTAATGCAAACTGGACTAGAAAGACCCTGTCTGCACATCTCCACTAGTCAGTGCCTGCCCTTGACAGTTCTATAGCTTAATCTAGGACAGGTGTACACATCCATGAAGGGTGACTGCAGAGAGAGAGAGACAGAGAGACAGAGAGAGAGGAACATTGTGTGTGTGAGTGAGAGAGGGGGGAGGAAGGGAGAGGAAGAGAAAGAGAGAGGGAGGGAGGGAGAGGAGGGAACAGTGGGGGGGAAGGAGAGGGAAAAAGAGGGGGAGAGTTAGTGAGGGAGAGAGCTCTGAGTTTGGGCTTTACAGCTGGTAACTGACCGAATGATGGAAAGGCCACAGTGAAACACTCCTGCACTCCATGAGAAGGCAGGATCAGAGAACCAGTTCAGGGCTATGGCCTTTGTCTAGACAGAGGGAAGAAAAGCTGCAAATACAGAGAGAAGGAAAACAGCACACAGAAGCTTCTTGTCCAGTGGATCCTGTATATGTAAGACTAGACCCCAATTAGACATGGTACCTGCCAGAAAAGAACCCATGCTGTGATCCCAGGCCATGCCAGCTGTACGAGTTAGGGTTACTCTTGCTGAGCAAAAGCAAGTTTGGAAGGAAGGGGTTCATTTGAATCACATATCACTTTCACGTCATGATTCACTACCAAAGGAAGCCAGGACAGGAACTCAAACAGGGCTGGAACCTGGAGGCAGGAGCTGATGCAGAGGTCATGGAGGGATGCTGCTTACAGGTTTGCTTCACATGGATTGCTCTACATACTTTTTATAGAACCTAGGACCACTGTCCCATCATGGGGTGGGCTCTCTTTCATCAACCACCAATTAAGAAAATACCCTACAAGGTTGTGCACAGCCTGATCTTACAGAGGCATTTTTTTCAACTGAGGCTCCTTCCTCTTTGATGGCTGACTATTCCTTATATCAAGTTGACATAAAACTAGCCGCATACCAGCACATGCTTAGTATCAACAGTGAATAGAAGGCAGGAACAATATCTATGCAAGTAATATTTTGTGTGTGGAGGATAATAAATGTACTGTTAAAGAGGTTAATGCTATGGGTTTTGTCTACTATCTGCAAGGCCTTGGGCACAATAAATTAAACAACAACAACAACAAAACCCTAATGGGCCACCATTAATTTCATTGAGGTGCCTGACAGAGGCATCCCATCTCCCTCTCTCTGCCTGGCTTTCTTATGCAACAATGGCATCTGCCCAGTAGAGGGAGCTCTCTCCATACTTAAGTCTCAATTTCCTTAGTACTTTGCAAACTGAACAAACGGCCTTGCTAACAATGAAATAAGGCTGTCTTAACTAGGTGGTACAATTAAGTCTCAGAGTCTCACATTCCCGGCTGCTGAATCCCCTGGGTTGATGTTGTTGGGCTAAATCGGTAGTTCTTTTGACTGCAGCCAGCACATCTCAATGTGACCTGCACTCTGGAACCAGCTGCAAGCCAGGCAGGGCTCTCTAAACCATCCTCTCTGTGAGAAATAAAGCTCCTAGGAAGTGCAAGTTGGCAAACATTTGTTTTGTCTGTCTTTTCTCTTCAGCGTTTAGATCCAGTGCTTGGCACATATGGCCCATACAATAAATACTATGTGAACAGTGGTTGAAGACAAGCCTCTGGAAGTCTTTGTAGCCAGAATACAAAGTAAACAGTAATCTATCTTCACTTTTAAAGTGTGTGTGTGTGTGTGTGTGAGAGAGAGAGAGAGAGAGAGAGAGAGAGAGAGAGAGAGACAGAGAGAGACAGAGAGAGACAGAGAGACAGAGGCAGAGACAGAGAGACAGAGACAGAGAGAGAAGGAGGGAGGGATGAAGGGAGGGGCATAGATTGATGGGTTCTCTTGGTTATTTCCCCACTAGGTACCCCACCAGGTTCACTGGCCTTCGCTTCCAGGGCTTCTCCTGTCTCCACCTCCCATCTCCCTGTAGGAGGCCTGGGATTATAGATGCTCACTCTGAGTTCTGGGGATTCAAACTCACATCCTCATACTTGTGTGGCAAGCCCTTTTACCAACTGAACCACCTCCCCAGCCTCTCTTCCTTGGTATACTGTTCCCATAGATTTGCTCTGGTTCGTCCTGCCCCAGACAACATCAACTTCCTTCCCTGAACCCTCACTTCCTGAGCTCTTGGGTAGAACAGCCTAACCTTCTTCCAGCAATAGGACAGGATAGACAAAAATCTCAGTTTGCTGATTAGCCAGTGAGGGTTTATCTGACCTGTTCTTGAAACCTAAGCACTGCTATGCTGCAGAAGGCACACAGTTAACAAAATCATCTAGAATTTTCTTTTCAAACTAAAAATCCCTACCCCACATTCTTCTCTATCCCACCTCTACGTCTTAGGTTTCTCTGCTGTGGTAAAACACCATGATGAAAAGTTGAAGAAAGGGTTTGTTTTAGCTTACAATTCTTAAGGGAGGAACCTAGGCAAACACTGAAACAGGCCACGGAGGATCACTGCTTTCTGACTTGCTCAAGGCTTGCTCAGCCATCTTTTCTATGCAACCCAGGACCACCTTTCTAGGATTGGCACCACCCACAGTGAGCTGAGCCCTCCCAAATAAATTCTTAATTAAGACAGCTCCCTTTACACAGGCCTATAGAGAAATCTTACAAAAGCATGTTTTCAGTTAAAATTTTCTCTTTCCAGGTATGTCTTGGTTCATGTTGACAAAAGCCGATCGGGACACTCAACCAGTCCATAACAGACAAAGAAGATAATGCTGATCCACCAAGGAAAACAAAACGTCTCTTCAAGCATCTTACAAGTAGTGAGCTGGGGAGACAGCTCAGCTGGCAAAAAGTTCACTGTGTGAGCATGAGGATCTAGGTTGGATCCCCAATACCCAGGTAAAAAACGTTAACATGGGAGACAGGCAGATCTCCAGGGCCTACTGGCCAGGGGATCCAGCCAAAATGACAAGATCAAAGTTCTGGAAAAATCCTCTTTCATAAAATAAGGTAGAAAGAAATATAAGAAGACATTCAATGTCAGCCTCTTGCCTCCTTTCTCTCATACATACACTCATATGTGCACAAACACACAGAGACATACACATATCAGTGACTATTCCCCTCACCTTTATTTCTAGCACACCCAAATCCATTTCTATAGATCAATAATTGGGTGATATCTGGATGAATATCAAAATCATTCAGGGAAAATTTAAAATATTCTACTGATACTTGGGCTAAATTAAATCAGAATCTTGAGCAAATCAAATCAGAATCTCTGAGAGTGAGACTGTGGTCTAGGGGCCTTTGCTGTGCTGCCAAGACTGAGCTGTAATGCGGAAAACATTTGCAGAAACACAGTAGAGAGGCAGAGTGGCCCCCTGTGTGAAGTGGATCAGATCAAAGAACAGTAATGGAAGCCCTGGCCCAGTGAAGGAGAGGTAGGCCTACTATTTCTCATCTTCCTGACCCTTGCACCTTGATGATGCATCACTCAGACCTCAGTCTCCTCTGTGAAACATGAAGAGTCAGTACAAGAGATTGGAGATGTGACTCAGTAAAGTATTTGTGTACATTTGTGTAGTGTACGCAATGCCCTGGGTTGGATCCCCAGGACTGAATAAAACTGAGCACAATAGTACATGTCTGCAATCACAGCACTTGGGGGTAGAGAACAAGAGAATCAGAAGTTCAAGGCTATGACTGGACTACATAGTGTGAGGCTGGCTGAGGCTGTGTGAGACCTTATTTCAAAAATAAAAGCTAAAAGTGTGCATGCAAGCACTGCCCACAGAGCCTTCCCACACAACATGAAGCACAGTAGAACAGCCACTGTCTGAAGTGGCCCAGATCAAAGAACAGTAATCAAAACCTTGTCCCCAGTGAGGAAATGGTTGGTATTCTGTTTCTCACCTTCCTGACCTTTGCACCTTGATCACTTAGAGGGCAAGCTTCATCTTTACAAACAGGACAAATTACATCACAGAGAGAGTGAAGGAACCAAATGAAATAATGAAGAAAGAGGCCTTTGCAAGTTAGAAATGCACCATGGAGAAGGATTACTGTAAGGGACTACAAGATAAGGATTGGTCGATTGTTTTAAAATTATTTTAATGTTGTTTAAGCTCATTTTTAGTTATCTAAAGCAAATGCGACAGCATACACTGTCATCCATCACTTGGGAAGCCGGGGCAGGAAGATCACCACAAGTCTGAGTCTAGTCTGAGCTACAGTCTAGCAAGACCCTGTTTTGTTTTGTTTTGTTTAAAAAAACTAAACTAAAAACAAGTTAAATTCTGAAGTTGACTAATATGTATTGCGACATCTGTTAGAAGATTCTCACTTCATAGGGTTTCTGGTTCATAGCTAGAATCCTAAAGAACTCTTTCTTCCCCCCCCCAACTATTTCATTCTCATCAGTCACTGATTAAATCGGAATGAAATTGGACTGGTTTCATTGCCCCATCTCAGAACCTCCCTCTTGCTTTTACATTCTAGCTGCTGTTGGTGAGCTCTTACAGCTCATTGAAAAACCTAATTCCTAGAGCACATGTGAAAACCTTTCTTAGTGCACTTTCAGACATCACCAATGAGCTATTGAATTTGTCCTCAACCTCACAAACTGTCACTCGGGATGGCAAGCCATGTGCAGAGCTCCCAGCCTTATGGAATTTTGAATAGGACAGATTTACAGCTGGCTTTGCCTGAAACAAGTCAATTAGACATAATTGTGAGACATGCAATTAACCTGGAAGCTAACGAAGCCAGCTCTGTGAATGCTTCCATTTGTCATCCGGGTGTTTATTTCTACAGTGTGGCTGCTCGTGGATAACAGCTTTGGCTGTGGCTTTCCTTCGTGACAGATTAGTAAAATCTTGTAAGCTATGGAAATTAATGAGGCAGCAGGTTACAATCTGAAATATGGACAAGCAAGAGTGGAAAACTGAGTGTGAGGGACAAGAGCCCTGTGTGCTATTACTGTTCAAGGCAACTCACTCCTTACATACTTGAAACAGTCCCAAGAGGAAGCCACTGATCATCACCTCACCCTCGAAGCCCCAACTCACTCTCCACCTACAAGACAGGAAGAGACATTGAAGAATGCATTTGGCAAAGTGCTGTGTTACCTTGAAAACACAAGAACCCAAGAAGATCCAAGTCATTTTCCTTCTAAAAATGCCAGACACCATATTCTGCCAATGTTGGAATCCCAGAGATGGGAAAGTAGAGACACCAATATCTAGAGCCCATTTGCTAGCCAATCTAGCCTGCTGAGCATATGCCAAGCCAGTGAGAGCACTTGTCTCAAAAAGCAAGATGTGTAGCACCTAAGGAATGACACTCAAGGTTGCCCTCTTGTCCACACACACAATCTAGACAATGCTGTACAAAAAAACAGTTGAGAAACACATGTCAATAATTTTAATCCCCAATATGGTGGTGTGAGAAGACAGAGCTTCGGAAGATGCTGGGAGTGGAGCTCTCTAGCATGGCATTTGTGCCCTTTTATAAGAGACACCAGAGAGCTCTCTTTCCATTTCCACTAGGTAAGGGTCCCTCACCAGACACTGAATCTGGCTACGACTTGGTCTTGGACTTCCTGACCTCAATTCTTTGAGAAGCAAGTGTTTGTGGTTTGCAGTCTCCCCAGCTAGTAGCCCTGTGCTCTAGCTGTCTGAATTAACTAAAGAGTTATGGCAGGCTAGCGAAGGGGAAGGAAGCCGATGCTGGTTTTCTGTTGTGTTTAGCCTTTCTTCTCCGTAGTCTGGAGACACTGGTTCACTTTTATTTTATTTTATTCTCTAATTAGATGAATATTTTTAGGCAGGACCAACTAACTATCTGATGACAAAATAAATCAAAGAGTAAACCTATTTGGAAAACAGAGTAAGCCTTATTTTTGAGATCTAATTAAGTCTGGTATTAAAATTGAGATATAGTGCAGACATATAAATGAGAACTAACCTAATTCCAAGTCATAATCTGCAGTTCAATAAAAAAAAAAATCAGAAGTACAAAGGAGGCTGAAGAGATGAACATGTCATATATTCTATTTGACTTTAAGATTCATGACTAAAGTCATCATGAACTCTGCCTGGAAAAACATACCTCCTCCCTCCAACCACAGAGAAGCCTCCGAGGCTAACAAGTGTCTCACCCACTCCCCTCAACAGTTGTTTGTGGTGACATATTGTGTACCTAATAAAGTTTGCCTGGAGATCAGAAGACAGATGTTCTCTTAGAATTTCCTGGTGAACACCAAAAAACCTCTGTTCACCTCCCAAACACCAACTCAGCCTCCAGAGACCACGGTGGTTTTTATTGTCAGGTTGTTGTTGTTTTGCTATTATTTTGTGTGAAGTCTGCTGCGTGACTTCTCTTTCTAAAGGAAAATATTCAGCTATTTCCTCGGCCGACTTTAAGGTCAGCAGCATGTGGGCAGGAGACAGAAAACATGACTCAGGTTCAGACATACGGATGTGAAGTGACCTTTGAAGGCTACTTTCCTCATCTGTGACTTTGCAGGTATGAATTGAATAATATACAATAAACCCAGCTCTTGATTCTCATTTTCTGTTCAAAAAGTTTGGCCTTCTATTAACCTGGATGTGTCTTTCTTTGAACAGCTTGATGGCAAAGAATATGAAAAATAGACTTTGAATTTCCCGGGGCTAATACCCAAGCGTGCTCAAGGCTCCCATCCAGATCTAGGAGCACACTTAATGGATGGATAGGGTCTTTTGTGTGTGGCAGAAATAAAACCTAATTCGTGACTTTTCTGTCACTGTGATCAAACACGGTGACCAAGACAACTCAAAGAAGAGTATTTGGGCTTATGGTTCCAGAGAGGTAGGAGTCTGCCATAACAGGGCAGTAAGCCAGATACAGCAGAAAATTGAGAGCTCATGCCTCAAATCACAAGCAGGAGAGAGAAGACTCCATGAATGATACAAGACTTTGAAAATTCAGCCCATTCCCAAAGACATACTTCCTCCAACAAAGCTGTACCACCTACACTTCCCTAAACAGTGCCACCAGCTGGGGGTCAAGTGTTCAAACACATGAGCCTATAGGAGATGCTTTATTATTATTATTATTATTATTATTATTATTATTATTAACAAAGAAGTCACACTTTCTATCCTTGTATATCCTTATTCAAGGTCCCTTCCCCCTCCCGCCACATCAGGTCATTCTTTCTTCTCCACAACTCCCCATCCCCTCCCTGGGCAGGTAACAGACAGTCCCATGGTCCCACTGACCCAATAATGCTTAGTTCAGTCTCCACTCCTGGCCAAATCCAGTTTTCTCCCCCCTCCCTCAAGAGTGAGTCAGGTGTTCCTCTAAGGGGAGTGGGATCCAAGGAGTCAGTCCAGGGTATTTCTGATCCCAAGCTGTTCAGTGGTTGTGGTTTGCAGCTTGGGCATGCTTTGCTTTTTTCTTGTTTGTTTGTTTGTTTAGAGACCACTAATGAGTGAGTACATCCCCTGCTTATCTTTCTGAGTTTGTGATACCTCACTCAGGAGGATATTCTCCAAGCCCATCCATTTGCCTGCAAATTTTAGGATATCATTTTTTCTTACTGCTGCGTAGTATTCCATTGTGTAGATGTACCACAGTTTGTTAATCCATTCTTCAGTTGAGGGACATCTAGGTTGTTTCCAGGTTCTTGCTATTACAAATAATGCTGCTATGAACATAGTTGAGCTAATACCTTTGGAATATGACTGTGCATCTTTAGGGTATACACCCAGAAGTGGTATCACCACAAAAACTGAGAAAGCTGGATTTTTTTTTCCTCACTCCGCTTACTGGGACTTAACACGTTAGTGAGTTGATTCACAAGTTGTACTTACAGGTGTGTACAGCTGCACCTGCTTGTTTAGTACAGATGTGGACAGCTGTGCCTGTTTGCCACCACAATCCTCTTCCACCCCTCACTGAACTTGGTGCATCCTACACTTTGACTTAAGTATCCAGGAAAAAAGTAGTGTGTAGGACTAACAAAATCTCATGTCTTCAATCAGAGAATTTTTGTTTCCAAACAGACTGTTTCTTAAGTGAATTTTCTTTTTTCAAATCAATGAATTGTTCTGTTGTCTAATGTAGAAACTAAGACCAGATGTCTTTAAGAAACCACACACACACACACACACACACACACACACAAACACACATTTGTACACGCACCATTGCCAAGAATCAACAAAGTTGCCAATGTAATACCAGGCTAACCATGACTTCTTTGTGAACTAACACTTGTCTGAAGCATTTCATGAGGAACTGAGACATAATTAAATCAACAACAATACAGCAGAGTGCTCAAATTTCCAGTGAAGGTGACTGGGAAAATGGCAGTGATATTAATAGAGCAAAGATCAATGGGAAAGAGATTTCAGTCATAAATAATTAATTAATTTTTTTATTTATGTACATTGATGTTTTGCTGGCATGTGTGTCTGTGTAAGGGTGTCAAATCTTGAAGTTACAGATAGTTGTGAGCTGCCATGTGGGTGCTGGGGTTTGAACTCAAGTTCTCTGGAAGAACAAACATTCAGTGCTCTTAACCAATGAGCCATCTCTCCAGCCCCTCATTTCAGATATTTGAATGTTACTGGTCCACAGAACATCCCGGGGGCAGGCTAAACAGTTGAAGGTAGAAATTAAGTCTTGAGAGTTCTTTTATCCATACAGATGCAAAAAATATGCTTTTACAACTTAATATTTTTACTTATCATCTTAAGCTAAAAGAAGGTTTGGTGAAATAAATGCATACCAAAATGTGCCAACCTGTGGTCAGCTTTTGCTAGTTGTTGATATATATTTAACCATTATTAGCATGTTTATTTCTCACTCAGCCCTCTACACCCTAGGTCACCTTGGAAAAGAGAGGCAGTTATATAACATTTGTCACTTTTGGGATCCATTCAGATCAGGTCATTATTAAGGTTTCTGATCTCTTGGAGTTCCCCAATGCCCTCCCATTTCATCAGAGATCTTTAATTATAAGAATTATAAGAAGACTCCATAGTTAACTGATTTTAGAATATGACATCATCAGAAACTTGAGCAACAAGATTCAAGCCCATGTTGGACACATTCTGAACTCTATAACCTTAGGCCTATGGGAAAACCTTGCAAGTTTTAACGCCAAATTGTAACCAGTGTGGACTCTCAATGAATTGTAACCATTTGATTGAATGAATAAAGTTTGATAAATAAAAAAAAATGAGTGAGGATGGCATGGCACCTAGGAACACCTGTACAAGACTGTTAATCAACATTCTGTCATGGAGGAGACAGGACCTTAAAGGACCCATCCTCCCTGATGACCTAGAAGTAGTTAATCATTGTGGGCTCCAGATCCTCTGTAGTGGTGTAGCCGCTAGTAAGATGCCCATGCTCCTGTAAGCAATACCAGTTGAACTCATTAGGACACAAGAAGAAAGGAAGGAGGAGGAGGGAAGGGCAGAAGACAGGTGGGAGAGGGGATAGAATAGAAAAGACATGAAGGTGAGGGGTCTAGATAGAGGATCAATGGGGGTAGAAGTAGACAAAGAGGGAAACACGGTGAATACGGTCAAAATATACTATATAGACCTGTGAAAATATAATAAAACCCATTGTGATATATAACTCATATATGCTAATAATAAAAAGCATTTTTAATTTTTATTTTACATGCATTTCATGAGTTTTGCTTGCATGCATGCCTGTGTATGCCACATGTGTGCAAAGTTCCTACATAGGCTGGAAGAAGGCATCGGATCCCCTGGAACTGGACTTGAAGATGGTTGCGAGTCACCATATGAAACCAAACCCTGGTCCTCTGGAAAAGCAACCAGTGCTCTTTACCACTGAGCCATTTCTCCAGTTTCAATAGAAACATTTTTTTAAGAAAGAAAAATAAAAATAGAAGGCTACAAAGATGGAATTGACAACAGTAATTTGGAAAATGCCTTGATCAATACTGTGATACAAATTACCAAGAGCCAAAGTCTCGGAACACGTTTCTCCTTTATTCCAATGATGTAAGTGGTTTGAGGCCCTAGAAACAAAACACTGGGAAATCCTTTAATCCATTGTGAGAATGACAGCTTGTTTAAAGATATGGTAAGTAATTTCTAAATGTAGAGCCCTAAAAAAAGAAATTTTATGGACAGGAGATTTATTATTGTAAACTGAATAGAAGATGATGATATAAAAAGCAGACTGAGAGTTCCTAAATATTCCATTAGATTCCAGAAAGGAAGATGTCTGTGTCCCTGAGCACATGGCTTCTACATTGTCATCTTCAGTGTCTATTTCGAGTCACCCCCAGGACACCTGCATTTTAGAGCCTCTTCTCTCCACTTATTGCACTTTATTTCAAATCAAATATAGACTCTCTACTTTAAAAGATTTTTAAATTTTCAATTAAGTTGACTTGATGTGGTATTGTGCGTGTGTTCTCTGTGTGTGTGTGTGTGTGTGTTCTGTGTGTGTGTGGTATGTGCTCTGTATTGTGATGTGTGTGTGGTGTCTGTGGTGTGTATGTGTGTGTATGGTGTCTGTGGTGTCTGTGGTGTGTGTATGATGTGTGTGGTGTCTGTGTGTTTGTTCTGTTTGTGCATGGTGTCTGTGGTATGATGTGTGTGTGTGTATGTGTGTGTGTGTGTGTGTGTGTGTGGCATCTGTGGGGTGTATGTGTGGTTTCTGTGTGTTTGCTCTGTTTGTGTATAATGTCTTGGGGTGTGTGTGTGTATGATGTCTATGGTGTGGTGTGTGTGTGTGTGATTTCTGTGTGTTTTCTTTGTGTGTATGTGTGTGTGTGGTGTCAGTGTGGTGTGTGTATGTATGATGTCTGTGGTATGTGGTGTGTGTGTGGTTTCTGTGTGTTTGCTCTGTGTGTGTGTGTGTGTGTGTGTGTGTTGTGTATGCCATGCCATGGTAGGAATGTAGATTTTAGAACACATTGTTCAGGAGTCAATCCTCTCCTCCACTTTCAAGCAGCATCTCTCGGCAAACTCCGTCTGGCTGATGAGCCGATTCTCTTATCTTCACTTCCCATCTCACCAAGGCAGTACTGGGGTTACAGCTGTGAGGCACCACATCTAGCTTGTTATGGAAGCCAGATATTGAACTCCATTGGTCAGTTTATGCATGAGGTGCTTTTACTCTGAGCCATCTCTCTATTCCCTCTATAAGATTATTTGTTTCTTTTAGAGCAATTGAGCCATTCTCTTACAGTTGCATATCCTTCTTTGGATGCCATCATTCTCTTCCACTCTTGAACACAGCACCAAATAAGTTCTAACAAAAACCAGGCCCAGGTCTGAATCCCTAACATCTGAGAGTTAATTACTCATCAGCCCCCTCTCCCAAGGTAAAGTTAAAATACTGTCACAGATACAGCCCACAAAGCACCATTCCTGACAAGGAAATCTGAGTACTTTGGAAGTATAAATTATGATGTAAATGCTTAATAAAAAATGGCATATGACACTTGCTATTTTTACCAGCTGTCTAACAAGAGCCCACACATATTTTTCTAAAATAACTGAGTTACCAAGAAGAAATCACCCAAGCTACACAGGTTGCTCTCTGGTTTCCTGGGCCATGTGTGATTTGACCCATTAGAACTGCTCTTGCCATTTGGAGTGGAAAACAGTGTTTTCAAGGTGGACATGCTCTTTTAGCCCCCTACAATGGAGGTTCAGGCTCCCCATGAGTACCCCCAGCAATGATCAGCAGTCCCAAAGGACTTTCTCCTGCTTCTCCATCTATGCCAATCAGTGCAGAGCAGATTCAATGTATGACTTTAACTGAACTCTAGCAACAAGAAAAATCAAAAGGTCAATCAATGGAATTGATAAAGGCCTGTGATGTCCAGCATCTTGCCTACACAGCACCTCAACATAAGGATTTTCCTTTGGGAAGCAGAAAGTCAAAAATCAATTTTTTTCTTCATATTGATTAAAAAAAAATACCAGTAGTGATACAGAGTCTCACTTATATCCTCCTCTTTCATTTAGTGTCTACTGCGTGATTACAAGTATTCATTGTCTGTGTGCACAAAATCCTGAGATGTGGAGTCTCCTAGCTTTCTTTCCAGATAAAACAAAATTGATGGCGATGGAGAAGTGGAGACGTGGAGAGAAGCCAAAAGCCCCATTGCCAGCACTTACCATTAACACATGACACTCTCTTAAAGAGCAACCATTCCGACCCTTTCAAGCTGACTCTTTGCTTTTGCTTGACCTACACGCTGAGACTGGAGGATGAAAAGTTCCCAAGAAAGTGTCCTGAAAGGAAATCAAGAAGCCAAAAGCTACACTCAAGAAAATGGTCAAGGACAAGGGTCAAACCCACCCTGTACCTGCATCTCAGATCTGTGTCTCTGACTCGGCTTCCTTCATAGGATTCTGCACTGCAGTGCAAAGAACAAAGTGAGGACAGTACCCAGAAGCAAGAAGACGTCTTTAAGGAGTCTGGAGCCAGATATATCCAATGTGTGATGTGAAATAGCAGTCGTTAGGACACTCCCTGAACAATGTGCTGCCATACTGTGCTGGGGAACTAAAGAAAAAAACCATGACATCTTCAGGAGGGAAAACCGAAACTTAGGCCAAGCAGACAGATTTTAGCTAGAAAGTGTACAACGGATAAAGTAATCCAGAAAAAAAAAAGAAGAAGAAGAAGATATCATAGTTTTAAATTCACTCTGTTCCTTTACCTGCCAATTCCTTCCAACAGAGTTTTTGAATTCTGATTCTGATGTTAGGGAGCACTAATACAAGAAACAATCTCTCTCTCTCTCTCTCTCTCTCTCTCTCTCTCTCTCTCCTCCATCCCTCCCTCCCTCCCTTCCCCCTCTCTCCCTCCCTTCCTCTCTCTCACTCTCTGCTACTGATCCATAACCCAGCAACAATAATATATGTCCAACATTAGCTTTGTCAGGAACCCTGCGATTCTGCTAGATCTAAAACATTTTTATTGTATTTCCCTTGAGTCACTATTAAGATAGTGAGGCAGGCTGTGTATCATGCTGGCTCTCTGAGGACACTCTGGATAGTGTTAGTGTTTCACTTTGGGAGCATATTGAAAGTCACATTTTCCCAAAGTGAAGACTTTTGCCAATCCAAATCTGTTTTTATTCTCCTTCTATAGTAATAAAATTTTGGTTGGGCTCATCCTGAATTGCCAGAGACTATATCTACCAGCTTCCCTGGCTTCAACTATGTGACTGTGTTCCTGCCATTGACAGATAAACACAAACCTTGTGTGTCTTCCCCAGTGATGACCTTGAGAAGACACTATGTGCTTTTTTCTTTCTAGATTTGTCTAGAATTCAGCTCTAAGTCTATGGGTAAGGTCACGGTCTGAGGATGCAACAAAGAAACAAAATGAATGAATCTAGAACTCCAAAATGCCAACACAAAGTAGAACAGACCAGTGACAGCCCAGGATCAGTACAGGGAAAAGGATGAATCTTTATTCTCTTAGCCAGCCATTGTACCAGTGGGTATTATGCCATGTGGCCTTTGCCTTCTCATCTCATGCAAAATTCTCATCTCCACTTTGAAGATGTCATCCCATTTAGATAGTGTAGATCATATTCCCTTGAGGCAGATGAAAAAAACTAAAGCCAAGGGCAGCCCAAGGTCACTAGACCTGCTTATGTTTCATGGTTCACTAATTCTCAGGGTCGTAAATAGTCTTTGCATCCACTACTTTTATCTCTTCCTGACCCTGCAGTTGTGAACACACACACAATTCTTCAGATGTTGATGCAAGCTTGACAGGGTTGGGTTTTTATGTTTTAAATATAGACTGCAGATTCTAGATGTTAGATTAAGGTGCATATCATAGCTCAGCTTCATAATTATTGCTATTACACATTTGTTACTACTGTCAGATTGCAAGATACACCAAAAGATATAATTTCAAAACAGAGTTCCAGAATCCAGGGTAGAAATGTTTGGCACTTGGGAATAATTTACACCCATAATGTAATTTTAAAGGAGGCAATTTGCATTCCAATTTGCACATTGCAGTATTTTTTCTGATTATAATTTTTTAAATTGTTCTCACAAGCACAGGAAGTTTCTGAGCATTAAGACAATTATTGTTTCTGATGAATGGTATTGAGCAGAGGCCTTTCTGGTTCTTTTCTGGAGGCTAGCAGTCAGTCAAAAAATAGCAAGCTGTCTATCAGATATTCTAATAACAAGCGTGCTGTGGTTCATAACTGTTTACACCTCCACATTATTTTTGCAGAAATGTATTTATAATTTTCCTCTGCTTCCTATCTATTGATAGGACAGCCTATAAATGAAAGAGTTTAAAAGCTCCAAGTCCAACTGCTTAAATGGATAATAAACCAAATGCTAAACTAATATGAAAATTAGGAGTTTGAGTTATGGGAAAAGGGTTTGCAAATTATGAAAAACACTTGTGTGTAGTTTAAAAAAAACTCTGAGATGGAGCCATGCTCACTTCCTAAATATTAGTATTCCAACATCATTTCTCAGTACTATCCCACAGGAGTACTATCCTGTGGTACTATACCACAGGAGATCAGTAAATACTTCTGACATTATTGAACCTAAATATAGGTAAATGACAATTTTACTTGTAGCTGCCAGTATTTTTTTTAAACTTTATTTATTTATTTGCCTTGATGTTTGCCTGGAACTGGAACTACAGACAGTTGTTAGCTGCCATGTGGGTGCTGGGAATCGAACCCGGGTCCTCTGGAAGAGCAGATGGTGCTCTTAATCGCTGAGCCATCCCTCCAGCCCCAGCTGCCAGTATTTAATCACTATCCCAATACAGCTCAGAGGGCACTGAGATTGGAACTCTTATCATGGGCCAGACAAGCAAACTAATGAATGGAAGGGGTAAGTAACCATATCCAGGTTCATTGATGTGAAGAACTAGAAATCAGTGGCATTGAAACTTAAATTCAGGCAACTAGATTTTCTAGTTTTTGTAGATAAAAGGTTTACTCCCTCATCCTACAAAGAGACTTTGTCTTCCACATCTACATTGGTAACATTTTGGCTTTGCTCTTTACCAGACACCGGACTGGTAGCCATATCATTTTATGCCTGAGGTCAAAGATAAATGGAGATACATAAGACTACATGATCTGCTCATTGTAAGGCAATAATGTGGATGAACCTAGCTATTGAGGAAAAGAAAGAGCAGAAATGGAAGTCAGAAAGAAGTCAATTTTCCATAGAAATCCCCCCTACATGAACCACATTAAGAGTTTGAACCATTAAGAGTTGCCTACAACATGACAACTTTCTCTTCCATGTTACATGTTGGGAAGGAGTCTGACAAATACATTTACATACTCAGTCATATAGGAAAATTTTGCCATTGGAGGAGGTGCTGACACCAAGCACTCAGAGCACTGCCTAACAGATCTGTACCCTCCATGGTACTCTTACAGTTCTCCTTGTGAGCTGAAACACATCCACTGCTGTGGGACTACACTTTTGTACACTGTAAATAATGGTTTAATAAAACACTGATTGGTCAAGTAGCTAGACAGAAAGAAGAGGTGAGGCAGCCAGACTAGGAGAATTCTGGGAAGCAGAAGAGCCCAGTGAGACAGGACAACAAAACAGAGAAGCAGCAAGATGAGAATGCTGCACTGAGCAAAAAGGTACCGAGCCACATGACTAAACATAAATAAGAAACATGGGTTAACTTGAAGTATAAGAGTTAGATAGTAATATGCCTGAGCCATAGGCCAACCAGCCTGCAATTAATTTAAGTGGTCTCGGGGCTAGGCCTGGCTGGAAACTTTTGACTACAACCCATTTATCTCTCTTCATCACTAGCAAAATTCTTGTCTCTCTTTACACCTTTCCATGTAAAGAGACAGGTCTTCCTGTCTAGGTTTGCAGAGTTCTGCAGGCCACAGTGGAGATGAGTGGAGATCACAGTGTTGGGAATAGTCTCTAGCATTTATTGAATGTGGTTCAATTTGCTAAGTACTTTACAGAATCAATGTATGGAATCAGACCCCTAACCATTGTTGATTTAAAAATGAAGGAAAAGAAGTTTGGGGTGATTAACTTACAAGAGTCACAAGAAAATAGCATCAAGGAGTTCATTACCTATCTAGGAATATAAAATTAATTTAAATTAAATTTAAGGAAGTTCTCTTTTATGTAGAAAAACCATCATATGTCACAGAGTGGTCAGTAGGGCCTTTCTCTAGAAACTACTCCAATTCAGCACCTGGGAGACTCACCTAACTGCCTCATGCACTTTCTAGATCAGTGTGGACACATGACAATTGTCTAACTTTAAATTTGTATTTTTAAGGTTTATTTTTTGTAATTATGAGTATGCATGTATGTCTGTGTTGTAATGTGTTCATATAAACATAGTTATCTGCAAAGGTCGCAAGAGGACATCAAATCACCTGAAGCTGTGACCTGCCCAATTTTCGTGTGAGAACTCAGGTCCTCTGCATGCATAAGAACACTGAGGCATCTCTCCAATCCCTACCATCACATCCTTAAATTGGTGTTTCCTCCTGTGCTTTGCACTCTAGGAGATTGTGTTCATCTACATCACACTCCCTTGATACAGGTGTCATGTCTTCTCCTAACCTTTGTGAATATCCCACTTTCCATGACAAACATTGTTTTGTAGATATGACTAAGAAATCAATCTATTGGGGACTGAATAAAAACTCTCAAAATTCTTATCTTGAAGCCCAAGCCAAACAGGTCCCCAGAATATGACAATATTTGGATATGAGACTTTTTAAAAGGATATTGAATTTAAAATGAGGTCGGTAGATCACGCCCCCCCCAATCCAATGATTTGTATCCTCATTAGTTTAGAAAATAACAACACAGACCCACAGAGAGGAATAACCATGGAAAGCAGGGAGATGATATCCCACTGCCAAGGAGACCTTTAAAGATGTCAACCATACTGATACCTGTCCTCAGGCATCTAGCCTCCACATCTGTAAAAAAAAAAAAAAAAAAAAAAAAAAACTGTAAAAGATTAGATACATTTCTCTTGTTTGCACTGGCCATGTGCTATTTGAGAACATATCCAGAAGAACAGATCAGAGCCTGAAATGGGAAACTTATCCACAGTAGTGAGGAGGGCCCAATGAAGTCCCAAAGGACTTACATGAAAGTAAGGTCCAGGTGACAGGCAGAGGCCAGTGAGGAGGAAAGCTACTGTGCCGCTACTGTTGACAACAGCTGATGCTCCCATGACCCGAGCCTCTGAACACGTGGATCTAAAATACAGGAAAAGGGGAAAAAAACAGATTCTACTTGGAGTTTATACAGGGGCCACAGCCCTATCAACAGACTGCCTTTAACTCACAGGCAGTGATTGAGTTCAGGCTTTCCACCCCCAGGACCAAAGAATACTACCTTTGTGTTCTTTTAAGCCTCCGAGCCTGTGGCAATTCTTTACAGCATTCCCAAGCAGGAATTGCAGGGCCATATTGATATATCTCTGTTCCCAAAGCTTGTACATTCCACACCATCCCCAGATTCTCCACAACCACTTCTCAAACACACATCTTTTAATCTCATCTGGGTTATTGGAATTGCTTGCAGATTCATTTCAGTTCCTTTTCTCCTCCAGACCATTCCATTTACTTCTGCCAAAGGGATTTTTCTTCTAAAAAGTGACCAGCATGATGAGGTCACTCTTCTAATTAATTAAATACTTTGTCTGGCCCTCGCCAGCTTTATATAAGTACAGTGGTTTCACCATGACATAGTCTTTCTGCAGCTCCCTACAGCACAAGGTAAATAAACGTCCTGTCAACCTCGACTCTGCCTTTGCTCTCTTCCAGGCTGCCTTACATTCTCACCATCTAGAGCTGCATGCTCCCTCCACATTCTAAGGCTTTTGGATTCTATTTATTTATTTATTTATTTATTTATTTATTTATTTATTTATTTTAGGATGTCATACTCGGCTTCACAGTGGTTGTGTTCTCTGGTCCTGGGGTTGGAAAGTCTGAACTCATCCACTGTCCTTGAGTTAAAGGCCGTCTGTTGATGGGGCTGTGGCTGCTATGTAGATTCCAAGTAGAATCCATTTCTTCCCCTTTCCTGTGTTCCAGATCCACCTGTTCTGAGGCCCGGGTCATGGGAGCATCAGCTGTTGTCAACAGTAGCAACACAGTAGCTTCTCTCCTACTCTATGTCTTACAAGTCACTGCCGCTGGCCCTTCCTCCCCAAAGCAACCCCATCCCTGTCACCCCTTGCTTCAGTTGTCCACCCCTTGCATTCCTAGGATACTTTGTTTCTCTTTAGATAGCCTGGAGACAGTTCCCCAGTGGCCATTGTGCCTCCAACAGTTAAATCTCTCCCATCGTTTCTTCTGCCTCTCAAAAATGCTTCCCAAAGCCCACTGACATCATGTGGGGGGAAGGGGAGTATCAGTTCACTTACTCATCCACACAGATATTCATTTGACTTTCTCCTTAGCAAAGCAAAGTGACATACACGTACATACAGGTGCATGCACAACTGGCTTAATGTCTATCTAGCATCTAGAATTTCATGGTTAGGTAGGCATCTGTTCAGATGTTAGGGAAATGACCAACAGTGGTATTGCCTAAGTAAACTACCAACAGAAAGCAAAAGATGACTTCATACCTGGGGGTAGTGGTGCTCTAGGTGAGTGGAAGTTTTCTATGAGCATCATGGGAGGCAAATGAGCCTGGTAGACTCTCTGCTGCAATGTGGTTGCTCTGTAAATACCTAGTGGCCTCAGCAAACCATGAGCATAGCTTGGTAAGATAAAGGCCTCACTCTTAGGAGTGAACTGGGTTATCATCATATAATGAGCATGGCAGCAGGAGGAGGCTGTGTGTACTCTTAGGAGTCAGGAAAAGAAAGAAAAAACTAGACAAGTATTATCCATGAGTCACCGTGGATGGCTAAGGAAACATTTTCATCATTAGGCATTGAGTCCCTAATGATCTTGTGCAATACAAATTCAGGAGCTGATTGTTGCCATGACTAATACAGGACACATGTTTCTTTCCAAGGTCAACTCTTGCTCAAGAAAAATGAGAAATGATCCTCTTCCTTGACCCTGATAATGGATAAATAGAAGCAGAATTATGTGGATGGAAAAAAAAAAAGAATGAGTCAGAGCACTTTATCCCATAAATAACAAAAAGTGGATTAAGACTGACTTGTCTCCAAGCAACCTATATAAATGCAATCACATAACCCTGATTTTAGTATAAAATAGATGATCAAGAGATTCACTTAAAATTATTCATGGCTGTCTTTTCACTATTTCAATAGATTTTAAAAGCTTCTTCCTTGCCAGGATCCCATTGTAAACCTTTACTAATGAGGATCCTGAGCCAAGTTATTGCTATGGCCAAAATTCAAATGCTTGTTTCAGGGCCCCTCAAAGTAGATGTAGTTTAAATATCATAATACCCATAAAATAAAGGAAGGAGAAAAAGAGAGAAGAAGAAAAGAGGGGGACTGTAAGGAAGGAAGGATTGTAAAGATAAGATTTTCTTTATATCCCAAATGTTTATGAATACATAAGTAGGTTAGTAAATACATTGAATGGTAAATTGTTGTAGCACAAATTAAAATCTCTTAAAAACCCAAAGCATATGTAAATGTGAATACCAGATCTAATGCTATGACCATATACACAGAGCATGAAATAGAGTGAGTGAATTAGTTGTCCTTCAAATTATGCACAAAATTAATTTAGAATAAAACAAAAAAAGACAAATGACTCAAAGTTTGTTTTAATGTCTTTAATGAAGTCACAAATGAAAAAGAAATACTCATCTGAGAAAATAAAGTCTTTTTATGTAAATTTCAGAAAGGGGGAAGAGAATGTATGTATGCCATGTCTTGGGTATTCTTAACACGGCATGACAGTTAGGCAATAGTGGGAGATCTTTAAAATGAGAGGTTGGTTTTAGAATTAGATACAATGACCTTCTGTGACCTTGGTGAGGATAGCCTTTTAAAGTCAGACTCCCCAGTGTCTACCTTTACCACTACCCAGATGTGTGTGTGTGTGCATGTGTGTGCATGCATGTGTGTGTGTACATGTACATGTGTGTGTGTGCATTCGTGTGTGTGCATGTGTGTGTGCATGCATGTGTGTGTGTTTATCTTCTCTGTGTCTATGTACTTGCTTTGATCACAAAATGAGAATAACAATAATGTTGCCAAAGAAAATTGTGTTGATTAAATAAAAATAATATGGGAAGTTAGAGCAAAATGTTTAACACACAGGAAGCATTTAAGTGATTATTAATTATTGTCACTGATAATTCCCTTGATCTGCCTCTGCAACCTTCCCATTAATGTTGAGCATTCATGTTTGAGGCTGAATTTGGACTCTACTGAAGGGGTTTTGTAATGTTGATACTACAGTCAGAAGACCTGAGCTTGGTCTGGGCTCCATCATTTACCACATGCATGGTCATCAACAAACCTTTCAGTCAATTTGATCAACTGTAAAATGAGAAGAACTTGGGTTCAGCCTCAGTGCTCAGGCCACCTGGGGTAACATTGATGCCTGTGTTTGGGCTTGACTTCTTGCCATCCATAATGGAGAATAAATCTGGAGCTTCACTCATGGAAGATAAATTAGGTAAATGGTAAGCAGTCTACCATTGGTGTAGCTTCATCTTTTTTTTTTTTGGAAACAGGCTGTCCTGGAACTTGCCAACTTGCCATCCTCCTGTCTCAGTGTTCTGAGGAATTACAGGCCTATGCTACGAAGTCTGATTTGTTTCACTTACTTCTTTGATATAAAGTTTTATAAAAAATGTAAAAGCCTGACAGTGGTGTTATTGGGGTTTGAGTATAAAAGAATATAGTGCTCTGGTTCTTCGAGGTCGGGCTACAAGTCACCTGTGGCAGCCACACTGCAGATCAAGCCATGCACAGTCTTCAACTTCATGGTGTGTTCACCTCAATAAATGAGAGGCAGATAGGAAAATATCAAACCTAGTCAGACTTTTCTGACTGGCAATACCACTAATTACTACTGTTGCCTGACTTTGATTGTTTGTTTGTGTTTGTGGGGGTAGGGAGAGTTAATTCAGGCTGATCTGAATTCAACTCCTGATCCTCCTGCCTCCACCACTCAAATGCTAGAATTACAGTCAGGGGTACCCACATCTGCTCTGCTTACTCATTCTTAATCTAAAGGATCTATAATAATATTTTTGGGCAGATTGGAAAGTATAGCTTAAATATAAGGCTCAAACCCGGGGTCCATGGCACATAGCACTGTATTTTCTGTTTATCTTTCAAATATGCATAGTATTACATAAATTATTTAAGTTCAGCTACAAACTAGAATAAAAAATATATCACTGTCTCTTTTGTAATTTTGTAAATTTCTACTTTATATACTATGAATGAATAAAGTATTTTTAAACATATGATATTCTTGAAAATCTAAGGGCTACCCCAGGCACTGCTCATGAGCGGTCTCCAGAGATTGATGAGAGACTACGGTTTTGTAGGATGATCAAGACAGAGGAAAAGAACTCCTCTTAGAAATAATGACAATTTAATAGTTGAGATTTTTACATTTATATCACTGTATTTAAGTTCCTCAGAAATTTGATCTCAAAACCCACAGATTATAGATCTGTTAATAGTTACAAAGTCCATTCTAATGAAATGTCTCCAGCCAGAGAATCCTGTCTTACTAAACCAGGCCACAGTAAGCTTGAACTAAGATACATTGTTACAGGACTGCTAAGATACCTTGTTACAGGATGGCTGAGATACATTGTTACAGGATGGCTGAGATACATTGTTACAGGACTGCCCTAGGATGAAGTCTCAGAACTGTAGCTTTAAGAGTTCAGGCTGGCACCTCAATCAACTGCTCTCCTGACTGAGGTAAAGCCAGCTTTACCATTAAAAAGAAGGCAGCAAATTAATATAATGATTCTTTTTCAGTTCATCTGTGCTCAGGTTTGCCTATAGAGTTTCTCTCAGAAAAAGCTCCATGTTTTTTTTTTTTTAATTTTTTTTTCCTACTTCTTCTTTTGCCTTTCATGAAACGGATCCACAGCGGAGTGGTAGCATTACACAGCAAAAATGAAACCCAGAGAGCTGGGTTTAAGCTGAAAGCTAAATTTTTTCCCTCAAAACATAAAATTTCCACAGAGAAAATTTCTAAGCTGATTAAGTTCATATCTAGGAAACATAAAGAAGGAATATTTTAAGATTTCTAAAGACTTCAAATGAACTTTATAAAGGTAGTAATTGGCAGAAATACAATATAATATTCAGAGTATGAAGCATTCAGTTTAAAAAGTAAGCATACTGTCAGTGACTTAATGTCTGAAAAGGGACACTGGGCCAGATGGGTCTGTTCTAATTAAAAACAATGGCAACAATGCCTATAACCCAATTGTTCCTGGGGGGGATCAGTCTCTCTCTCCTGAAGACATTACTATATTGCTTTCAACAGCTGAAGCAAATAAGCAAGCCCAGCCTGTTTGTAAAGTTTGAAATCCGAGGTTCAAGCGGAAATAAGTAGTGGTTTGGTTTTCTTTTTTCTTATAGTCTCCTTCCTGGCAGACACTATTCTGGGCCTCCTACATCAACCACCCTTTAATAATTAGCAAAGAATAACTCATAAATAATTATTCATTACAAGTTCTAGAAGCAGTTCTCAGGCAACAGGACAGACTCACATCCCAGCAGGTTGTAAGATCTCATCATAGGCAGATGCAACCTACCATGGTGCAATCCTCAATCCTCAATTCGTGTGTGTGTGTGTGTGTGTGTGTGTGTGTGTGTGTGTGTGTGTGTGTTAAAAGAAAAAAAAAGGGGGAGAAGAAAAATGCCTGATTCAGCTTATGCAACAATTCACAGTTAAGTTTATTAAAACTCTTATGTCTGGATTATATGTGTAAGTTTCCTCCTTAGAATTAACCACAAAAGAACTATAGTAACTCAATGCCAGGCAGCAACACGGTAAGTCGAACACCTTCTCACTCTTGCTCTCTGGTGTCTGTATGTCACTGCTCAGGAGCTATAATTCCTCCATGGGGGAAATATGCAAAAACATTTCTTTTTATGAAACACATTAAGGAAGTAAATTTTCTTCAAAACCCCAAGACAGAAAAGAAAGGAAAAATAGTGTCTATAGCCCTTTAAAAAATAATAATAATAATAACAATAATAATAATAAAGAGATAGAATGGTGGGTTAACCTTCAAGTCACCTTCAGGAGAAATACAGAAAAGAAAGAGCAGAGTATAAAGTGGAAGATTGTACTGGGACTGAAGCAATAATTTTTAAATCATTAGCACATTGTCCTTTTAACCGAAGGACTTATAAGTCCTTGCATCTTCCCTGAACAGCCCAGTCTAATCAACAGTCCAGGTGATATTGAAGCTACAATGTTAAACTATAAGCACCTGCTTTAGCCTAAGTAATAAGGCTGTGACTTTGTTTGCAAGTAGCATTTTCTCTCTATAATCGGTTGGATGCTTAACAATTTTTTAACTAGTTTAGACATGCGTCGAAACAGGCTGATTGTGAAATTAAACATGTGTTTCCTTGTAAATGTCTCTGCAGAGTCATCTCATTGCCAAAGCCCCACAGAAAACTCTCAGCTGAAGCCTGTTTGTTACCCATGTGCTATCACTGCGGAGAGTGTGCAACAAGATGCTGCTGGCAGCTTTCTATATCTTTAGTAAAAGCACGCAGTAACACACAGCTCAAGCATAAATGCTGCATCTTTAGTTTGCGGCAGTAACTAGATGGCATCCTGTTGAAGTCCCACCCTGCTAGCCTGCATTTGACAGACCCACGAAGTTTTCATTTTCATTTATTTTTCCATAGGAAAAAATAATTTTATAATATTTATAAGTTATAAGTTCATTTTGTAATATTTACAAGTTAATCCTCCACTTGGTGGAATGTCGCTCTCAGTGACTTGAGTCTGGGCTCTCTCTGCTTAAGCAGTAACCAACACTCAGCAAATCAGATGGACCTCATACCCAACCCCCCTTCACCTCTGCAGTCTGAAGCCTGAAATGCTGCAATTTCACATTCTAGAACCAAAAGTAACTCCTTAAATGAGTCCTTCTTCTTTTAAAAATCTCACTTCTACCTTAAAATGCATGGCCCAAGAGCTTATAAAACTACAAAATTAAAGTCTCAGAGAGGAAGCCATCTGTATTTGCTTACTGATTAACACAACACCATCATATAATGAAGCAAAGATTAGAGAATATATGCCCCCAAAGAAGGCATTTCAGTTTGCTGTCTCTATTTCTAAGCAGTAGCTTACTCCAGCCCACAGTAAGCCCTTCCAGCATGCGGCCCTCTGCTCTGGCACTTTGTCTGGCAGGACTCTGAATTTTTTCATTCTGAATTTCCCCAAACTTTAATCTAAAATAGAAGGGCATTTTCACTTAAAAATACACAACCAAAAAAAACTTTCTTCAGAATATTTGTTTAAATAAACATGCTTAAAAAGGTGATTGACCTATTACAAATCAGTCATCAAAATCTACATGGGGAAATACATTGCATTGTTTAAAGAGAGGGGGAATAATACCTGGTTTATTCAAGACTGGGATGAATATGTTCTGTAGCCTTTCAATTATCTTAAAGCTAGCTGAGTTCCCTTGTCAGTTGTTATAGCATGCATAAGTAGTACCTAGACAGAAAGATGACAATGCATTTTCAAACTTATCATATATTCTATCTCCCTGGGGTTTTCATCTCGAATTTCAGATTCTTCTTCCCAATGAATAGATGACCTTGAAATCTCACTCCTTGCTTCTCCTCCTTTCTAGCATCCATCACTTGTTGGTAAAGTCAAACTGGCTTTCAAAGTCTCTATTTCCCTTAACTGAGCTTAATAAATTTTAGTTGCAGAAACCTGCAGTCTGTTCATTGTGCCAACCCTGCACTGCAGAGAAGTCTTAGCGTGGGATTTCCAGCTTGGTTCCTTCAAGCGAACAGTCACTACAAACAGATTTAGTATTCACTGGGGGAGATTAGCCAGAAGTGACCTTCCTCTGGACTCTGGTAGGCAAGAAACCCAGCAGCATCCCACGACCCCGCCTGGGCGCTGTCCTTGGTGCTGCGCGATTCTTGGGCGCTCCTGCGCCTTACCTGCTGGAAGCTGCGGAGGTCCCCCAACCGTTAAGCAGACTGGAATGCCACGTCCCACTTTTAACACAAATGACTACCCAGGCCTGTCCTCTTTGTCCCTTTCCCGGAGGTTTCAGGCCGGCCATTCTTCAAAAACTCTCTTTTTTTTTCTTCTGCCCAACTCTCAGCTCATCCCCACCTACTTTAAGACAAAAAATAGGGGGAGAAAATGGTAGACAAGGAAGATAAGGATGGGGGAGTGTAAGAGAAGGGGGCAAAGGAGTGAAAGATGAAGCCTTAACGAAACAAAGTCCCAGGAAGAAGGGCTCCAAGGGAACTGCTGAGCGATAGGAACTAAAAAAAGAAAAAAGAAAAAGAAAAGGGAACCGGGGAACAAGGAGGTTGTGTGATAATGAACAGCAGAGCCTAAGGCCAAAAGTACAGAAGAAAGAGGCTAAGAGGAAGGGGACCAAAGACGAGCCAGAAGAACTGCCTAAAGGGACCGAGAGTGGCTAGACAAAGAAAGAAGGAAAGTCACTTGCACCAAGGCTGTGTGTGATCTGAAAAGCAGAAATGGGAGATCTGCAGGGTGACAAGTAGTCTGGGACCCAAGGGGACGCTGGGGAAGGGCTGGCCAGGCTACACCCAAGTGCGGGGTCCACTGAGGCTCGGGCCCACGTGGAGAGTGCAGCGGCCGCTGAATCACCGCAGGGCTTCTCTTCCCCTTCCCCCTTCCCCCCACCCCCGGCCCGGTGCCCGCAGTCCCCGCCTCCTCGACCGCCGCCTCCACGGGGCGGGGCCCTGGCCCGGGACCAGCTGCTCCTCTATAAAGGGGCTGCGGCGAGGCCGGCAGAACGCTGTGACAGCCACACACTCCAAGGCCTCCAAGATGAGCTACACGCTGGACTCGCTGGGCAACCCGTCCGCCTACCGGCGGGTCACCGAGACCCGCTCCAGTTTCAGCCGCGTGAGCGGGTCCCCGTCCAGCGGCTTCCGCTCGCAGTCCTGGTCCCGCGGCTCGCCCAGCACCGTGTCCTCCTCCTACAAGCGCAGCGCGCTCGCCCCGCGCCTCGCCTATAGCTCGGCCATGCTCAGCTCTGCCGAGAGCAGCCTCGACTTCAGCCAGTCCTCGTCGCTGCTCAACGGCGGCTCCGGCGGCGACTACAAGCTGTCCCGTTCCAACGAGAAAGAGCAGCTGCAGGGGCTGAACGACCGCTTCGCCGGCTACATCGAGAAAGTGCACTACTTAGAACAGCAGAACAAGGAGATCGAGGCGGAGATCCAGGCACTGCGGCAGAAGCAGGCCTCGCACGCCCAGCTGGGTGACGCTTATGACCAGGAGATCCGAGAGCTGCGCGCCACGCTCGAGATGGTGAACCACGAGAAGGCTCAGGTGCAGCTGGACTCGGACCACTTGGAGGAAGACATCCACCGGCTCAAGGAGCGCTTCGAAGAGGAGGCGCGGCTGCGCGACGACACCGAGGCTGCCATCCGCGCACTGCGCAAAGACATAGAGGAGTCGTCGATGGTGAAGGTAGAGCTGGACAAGAAGGTTCAGTCCCTGCAAGATGAGGTGGCCTTCCTGCGGAGCAATCACGAAGAGGAGGTGGCCGACCTGCTGGCTCAGATCCAGGCGTCGCACATCACGGTAGAGCGCAAAGATTACCTGAAGACAGACATCTCCACGGCGCTGAAGGAGATCCGCTCCCAGCTAGAGTGTCACTCAGACCAGAACATGCACCAGGCCGAAGAATGGTTCAAATGCCGCTACGCCAAGCTCACCGAGGCTGCCGAGCAGAACAAGGAGGCCATCCGCTCTGCCAAGGAAGAGATCGCCGAGTACCGGCGCCAGCTGCAGTCCAAGAGTATCGAGCTCGAGTCGGTGCGAGGCACCAAGGAGTCCCTGGAGCGGCAGCTCAGCGACATAGAGGAGCGCCACAACCACGATCTCAGCAGCTACCAGGTAGGAACCGCGGCTGCGCGGCCGGCAGGCGCCAGCGCCAGCGCCAGCGCCGCGCGCCCCCGACACCACACTCGAGCGCGCGTCCGGAGGCCCTCTTGGTCGCGCTCCCTGGTGGCAGCTCGCCAAAGCGCACAAGCGCTGCAGACCGGAGTTAGCGGTGGCCCAGGGTCCTTGCCTCGCCCTTCCTCGTTGCCCCACCCACATGCCTAAACTGCTTAGAAATCTCCATCTCCTTCAAAAACTTGTTTTGTACAGTAGGTTCTACTTTTAAAGTAAGTGGCACATTCCGGTGATAGAGAAATTCGTCATTTAATAAGCAGAGGCACAGATAGTCTCTTATATCCTCCCCCTCACCCCACGCCGCCGCGCGCTGGGATAAGCTTTCAAAACTGGCTTCAGTCCAGGCTTTGGGTGGGGACGGAGAGTTAGGTTCAATAGGGACCTTTCTCGGGTTCTAGGGTGTTCCCTTTAGGGGCGTTCTAGGCTTACTGATCTCTCTGCATTTAGTACCTGGGAAATGTCTAGTTGATTTTTGTTGGTTTGCTTTGAATTCCATTACCATAAAAAAGGGGGGGCTAAGAGTGATATCTGCTAGACTTATGGAGCTGGAGGGAGGGGGAAGGCTCAGGGAGAGGGGTAGCAGTGTCTTATGAAAGAAGTTTCTGGAGATTCCCTGTGTCTTTCAGGACACCATCCAGCAGTTGGAAAATGAGCTTCGGGGAACAAAGTGGGAAATGGCTCGTCATTTGCGAGAATACCAGGATCTCCTCAACGTCAAGATGGCTTTGGACATCGAGATTGCTGCTTACAGGTACAGGATCTCTGCAGACTTGATCCAGGCGCTGTTATCCGCACTGCAGAGGCTGCTGGCTCACAGCCTTCCCCACTTAGGCCAAAGCTGACAGAGTCAGCCAGCTCAGAGGCCTGGTTCCTCTGCTCAGTTAAAAAGAAATCAAATCCTAAATATTGCAGATACAGTTTATCACTTTAAAGAATGAATCATATTTAAAAGATAAGTATAAAAAGAATCCAGGAGGAGGGAGAAGTTGCGGAAGGGAAAAAATATGATCAAAATATAATTGTACGGGGGGGAAAAAACCAAACACACACAAAAAAAAGTGAGTAAAGGGTATTTTTTAAGTTGCTGGGGGCCATACCAATAGGCTTAAACAGGCAGATGAAATTTCGATTTTTAATATTTCATCTGATGGTTCTAACTCTTTTATAATGTCAAGGACAAACACCAGGTCATTCTGCTTCTGGTTTTCTCTTACAGCATACTGTTGCCATCATCTGGCTGAGAATAGATATAGACACATTAGAATATAGATACACTTATTTTAAGTCTATGGAAGATATACATGCATTCCATGTGACTACAATATATATAATACCTTCATATAGCTACATCTAGACAAGCATGTATGTATAGAAACATATAGAACTAAATGTACAGGCAATTATAGGTTTGATCTCTTTATCAATAGACTGGTTATGGGTCTCCTGGTTAATGCTGCCTTTCTACTGATCAGATTAAAAGCACACAGTTCTTGACAAAGGAATCATTTCCTATAAGGACATTACAGCAAGAATAAACTGCACTTTCCTTTTAAGAAAACCAGATGATTGTACAATAGACATCTGTCACTGAAATCGTAGAACAAATTATAACTGGGGTTACCTATATTAACATCTAGCTATAATTTAAATTCATGAACAATCTGATTTATGCCCAATAGTTTTAACTTTTTAATTGAACATTTTATTTGCTTTAACAATTCATACAAATCTTGACCAATGTGAATGAGAGAGGCCACCATTTGGGGGATGGAGAGGGTTGCCTACTAGAGACACATTCATACTGCACCAATGGCGTGACTGCTGCAGAGCTAGACTTACTGTCTGGGTGTGGTTAAATATCTGCTGGGAGTGGTTAGATACTGCAGCAGAGGACTGGCTGGCACTCACAGGAAATCTGCTACTGCATATGAAGTGACACATCAAGGAAGTGACAGTAGACACTTAACTGGTACACAGAATGTTTTCCTTATGTGATTCTACTTATTCTAAAGTGGCCTGTTTATTACTCTTATGGTAATGAAGATTAGAAGGCCATGTAAGTCTTCAAGATGTCTCATCGTCTTTGATTCCTTCTTTAGGAAACTCCTGGAGGGTGAAGAGACCAGATTTAGCACATTTTCAGGAAGCATCACTGGGCCTCTGTACACACACCGACAGCCCTCAGTCACAATATCCAGTAAGATTCAGAAGACCAAAGTTGAGGCTCCCAAGCTCAAGGTCCAACACAAATTTGTGGAGGAGATCATCGAAGAGACTAAAGTAGAAGATGAGAAGTCAGAAATGGAAGACGCTCTCTCAGCCATCGCAGAGGAGTTGGCAGCCTCCGCCAAAGAGGAGAAAGCAGAAGAGGCAGAGGAAAAGGAAGAGGAACAGGAACAGGAAGCTGAAAAGTCTCCTGTGAAGACTCCTGAGGCCAAGGAAGAAGAAGAAGGAGAAAAGGAGGAGGAGGAGGAAGGCCAGGAGGAGGAAGAAGAGGAAGAGGAAGGTGCAAAGTCCGACCAGGCAGAAGAGGGAGGATCTGAGAAGGAAGGCTCCAGTGAGAAAGATGAAGGTGAGCAGGAAGAAGAGGGAGAAACTGAGGCAGAAGGTGAAGGAGAGGAAGCAGAAGCAAAGGAAGAAAAGAAAACTGAAGAAAAAGTTGAAGAAGTGACTGCCAAGGAGGAAATCAAGGTAGAGAAGCCAGAAAAGGCCAAGTCCCCTGTGCCAAAATCACCAGTGGAAGAGGTAAAGCCAAAACCAGAAACCAAGGCCGATAAAGAAGAGCAGAAGGAGGAAGAGAAAGTTAAAGAAGAAAAGAAGGAAGTTGTCAAGGAAACCCCCAAGGAAGAGAAGGTGGAGAAAAAGGAGGAGAAGCCCAAAGATGTGCCAGATAAGAAGGCTGAGTCCCCCGTAAAAGAGAAGGCTGTGGAGGAGGTAATCAGCATCACCAAGTCGGTAAAGGTGAGCCTGGAGAAAGAGGAGAAGCCTCCGCAGCAGGAGACAGTGAAAGAGAAAGAGGCAGGGAGTGAGGAGGAAGGGGGGGACCGCAGCCCACAGGAATCCAGGAAGGAAGATATAGCTATCAATGGAGAGGTGGAAGGAAAAGAGGAAGAACAGGAGACTCAGGAAAAGGGCAGTGGGGGGGAAGAGGAGAAAGGGGTGGTCACTAACGGGTTAGATGTGAGCCCAGCGGATGAGAAGAAAGGGGAGGACAAGAGCGAAGACAAAGTGGTGGTGACCAAGAAGGTAGAAAAAATCACCAGCGAGGGGGGCGATGGTGCTACCAAATACATCACCAAATCCGTAACCGTCACTCAAAAGGTCGAAGAGCATGAGGAGACCTTTGAGGAGAAACTAGTGTCCACTAAAAAGGTAGAAAAAGTCACTTCACACGCCATAGTCAAGGAAGTCACCCAGGGTGACTAAGATCTGAGTCCATTGCAAAAGGTTAAGCCATACGACAATTTCCAAAATGCATGTGATTGACAGCTTCAAAACAGAATGGGTTCTCCCATGGGGGCTCCAGACATTGTATTTTCCTTTGTGCAATAGGAAGGAACTGCATGCAAGCTCAAGGTGCCTCCTCCGCAGTCTTTGGGGGATTCAGATGCATGATCATGTATGTATGTACCTGGGGAATTTGCCAGTTCCCTAAGCTGTTGCAAGAGGGCACTCCGGGGGATGTCTTGAGATGTATTATGCAAAGTACCAACTGAGCCAAAAATAATAAGTGAAACAGAACTCTCTTAGCCTTAAGAAAGCTATATATGAATACTTAAGTTTACCTCACTGGTGCATTTCAAATGGACTTCTGTTCATGGGAGAACCTTGCTGACATGCACAGTCTGCAACCTTATATTGATCGATGTTAAATGTCACATCAGTCCTTGCTCAATAAAGGTCATACTGGAAACATAAGACAAATGTGTGGTGGTATGTTATTTCACAGTGAAGTATCTGCTGCCAGGAGCTGCCTTCCCCCAGAATGCATCACCTGTGAGAATTGTTAGTGACCTGCACATCTCAGTTCTCTAAGAGAATCTAATTAGAAAGCATTTAAGACATTTTCATGTGTTGACACATTTACTTAATGCATGCTTCATCCCCAAACTTAAAAGCTATAGTTCTGAAATAAAAGTAAAAGCACCAGGGGGAAATAAAGATTTGGAGAGAGAAAAGATGCCAATCTCTAGATGGATCCATCCTGAAGACAGTAGAGTATCTCAAGGTAAGAGGGGCAATGATGAGGTCACAAGTACCCTGGAGATAAAGCCACAGACCAGTGAAGTCGTGTGTGTCTAAAAGATGTGGGGTTTGAATAGTCAAGAAATATCCACTCTGGTAAACACTTGTTTGCATCACTGATTCTTGATTTGGTTGAAAATGATTTATACTGTTAATTTTTATTAGTTGGGGAAATAATACCAAAAATAAACAGAAGATTCTTACTAGAGTTTTGAAAAAGAGTCTTTGATTTAGGAAGAAAACAGATTTAAGAAAAAAAGCCCTAATCTGGACCAAGGAAAAATTATTTCCTTTTTAAAGTTATTTGCCTTAGATCTTTATACTCATATATAAATTATTTTGCATATTACCTTTTCCAACTCTTTATTTTCTCTTATCAGTGAGACCAGCCCAAGGATATGCTCCTTTCCTATTCTGTTTAAATGTTTTGTTTTATTTTTTTTTTAAGATACTCCAATTTAAAACTCTGAACACACTCAGGGAAGCTCAGAGATAACCACAGCTTTTGCAGTGGTGTTTCCCCAGGTATTATCCAGTATTCAATTTTTACCAAACCCACATATCACCTGCACACTTATTTTATGCATAGCTCTTCTTTAGACAACTCATGGTATATGCTAAAAAACTCATGTTTTGCTAGATGCAATAATATCCATGACACCCAAGACAAAACAGGGTTATTTAAATATAACAAGCCCCAAACCCCAATTCTATGTAGAAGTTTAAAATAAAATGAGTAAACTAGAGGTATCCAGGGTACCATCTGGAGTACAACTATCAGCTGAAGAAGCAGGTTGGGTAAGAGGAGCTGGGGCAGAGGGCACAGACAGCCCCTGAGAATGACTCAGCCCAGAACTGTGTTGCTTTGATGAAAGCTCCAGAAAGCAGCATCACATTCGCCTCCCATCCTCACCAATAAAAGGAGAAGCATGCTCATTAGCAGTTGAATCAAAACTGACTCCAGTGTTGGGGGTGAGGCAACTCCCCTTCCCTGAGGCCTGGAAACTTATCAGAAGCGGGAACAGCAGCTGACTCTATATGATCTAATTAAGTAGTTTTTAATAAGTAAACATTATAAAAACAATTATCTGTTCCTGAAACAATCTCATCAAATAAAAGTACCACTGTCAGGGGTGGGGTACCAACACTGGTCCCTGGGGTACAAAAATCCTTCTTTGAGTTTTTGTATTGTTGTTGTGTTATATTTTGTTCTTTTTTTTTGTAGTATGTACTATTTAGAAATGAGATCACTCAGCTGAATTCTTTCTGAGGCCAGAACTGTATCCTAATCCCACCAGCCCTGAATTCTTTCAACCACATCATTTCTTTCCTAAGAATATTTTCATATTTTGTAAAAGACAGAATCACTATTTTGACCTCCTCACAAATATTAAAACAACATTTCTTTGATAATCAACATAAACATTGTAAAATCAATAAATTGCCTTGCTGATTTATCCAGTAAACTGGATGTTTATTAAGGATCCTGTGGATGCATACTGTTCCTCTATCCTGGAATTGCTGATTCAACTGTGAATGCAAAATACTACACTATAATTTAAAGAAAAGCTATTTGAAATTCATATTTCCCAAACATACTTGGTGGCGGTGAGAAGGTAGATTGAAAGCTCCACTGTCCACTGAGGCTGGTGTCTCTGGCTGTAGTCCATTTCTGCTACATGGACACTAAGTTTATGAAAAAGAGAGTGTTGCACTTGAGACATTGTTCATTTTATATATTGTGAAAAGAATCAAAGCTAGTTAGATCTTAATTTTTTTCTAATTTTACAAAAATAAGAGAATCTTCTTGAAAATCTTTCTCTGGTCAGAAGTTAGATCATGAAACTGAGATTTAACCTAGAGTCTGGCTCCAGAGTACACACTGTAAACTCCTACACCACATCACCCCTCAGACCCACCCCTCAAATCCACCCCTCAGACCCATCTCTCAGATCTACCTCTTAGATCCATCCCTCAAACCCACCACTCAGACTCACCTCTCAGACCCACCCCTCAAATCCACCCCTTGGACCCACCCCTCAAATCCACCCCTTGGACCCACCCCTCAAATCCACCCCTCGGACCCACCTATCAGATCCATCCCTCAAACCCACCCAGGTAAACAACTCAGTTCATAAGGATACCCATCCCATTCTCTTGTTTCTTTTTAGAGGAGAGAAAGCAGAGCTGTACCATGAATCCTGCACTTAACATGCTCATCTTTAGGGTACCATCATGAGATGATGCTCAAATACAAAGAAAGTGGAGATTCTTTCTACCACACAGCTTGAGGCAATGTACATAAATTTGACAAGTTCTTTTCTTGTGGTAAATTTGCAAGCTCAATTTTTTTTTTTTAAAGAAGTTATTTCTGGTGTGTTTGAGCCTGCTACCAGTCAGTGCAGAGACAGTATTAAAACATTAGAATCCTCATTTCCACAACAAATAGGTTACTAGTTCCAATTTGGAACAAGTTCTTTTTTTCTGGTGGTTTATATAACTTGCCCAAAGAGAAGAAGTTTTGTTTCTTATTTTATTCTTGTACATACATTGCATCTGCACCAAAATTTCACCTCCCTCTCCTCCCCGCACCCTCCCCTACACTTTCCCTTTCCCCTGACTCACCCCCTTCATCTCCTCTTACGGAATAGCAGGCCTCCCTCCCAGGGATATCAATGAAGCATAGCATAGCAAGCTACAATAAGACCAGACACATACCATCACACCAAGGTTGGATGAGGCAACCCAGTAGGAGGAAAAGCTCTCACAAGCAGACAAAAGAGTCGGAGATAGCCCCTATCCCTATTGTTAGGAATCCTGCAAGAACACTAAGTTACTCACCTATAACATATACAGGGACCTAGGTCAGACTCCTCCAGGCTCCCTGATCACTGAGAGCCCCTATGAGTCCAGGTCAGTTGATTCTGTGGGTCCTGTTCTCACAGTGTCCCTGACCCCTCTGGTTCCTCCAGTCCTTCCTCTTGTCCTTCTCACGACTGCCCAAGGTCTGACTACTGTTGGCTGTGGGATTCCACATCTGCTCCCATAGTTTGCTGGATGAAGTCTCTTTAATAATAATTATGTTGGGCCTTGGTCTCAGAATACTCTGCAGATATGACAAACTGTAGGTTGAAGGTTTTGTGCCTGGGTTGGTGTCCCAATCCCTCCACTGAGGCCGTGCCTGGTTAGAGAAGATGACCGACTCAGGTTCCATGTCCTCCATTACTAGGAGTCTTTGCTAGGGTCACTCTTGTAGATTCCATGGAATTTCCATTGCACTAGGTCTCCATCTTGTACCAAAACTACCCCCAGTTCCAGTTGTTTCTACACACACACACACACACAGAGAGTTGGCACTTCCATCAAATCTCAAAATCTATTCTATTTTCTTGTTACTTAGCCTCTCTAGGTCCACAGATCATAGCATGATTATAATTTACTTTATAGCTAATATCTACTTAAAAAGTGAGCACATATCATCTTTGTATTTCTAGGTCTGGGTTACTTCACTCAAGATGATTTTTCAATCTCCATTCATTTGCTTTCAAATCTCATGATGTCCTTTTTTAAACTTAACATAATTTCTTTATTGAATCTGTGGGAATTTCATATCATGTACCCTAATTTCAGTGACCTCCCAGTCTTTCCATATTCTTCTCTCCCACTTGCAGCAGCCCCCAAAAGAAAATTTAAAAAAAAATTCAAAATAAAAATAAAACAAGAAAGCAAACAAACAAAAAGAAAAACAAACAAAACAAAAAATACCTCTTTACTCCTCCATCTTTCCCGTCTCTCCAACACCTCTTCCTTTGTCCTGGTGGCATTGGGAGTTGGGGGTGTCACACAGCCCTTTGGTCCATTCAGCTTTACTTGCAAATGATCATTTTAATGAGTCACTGATCTGTTCAAGGCTTCTGGTTTCTGACACACCATCATCAATTTATACTCACTGAAACTCCGCTCAGATATCTTGAGGCCACCTTTAGTCAAAGAGATTCTACAGAACCCCTTCACAAGCTCCAGCAGGTTCTAGATGGAGCAGATATTAGAGCGGACCAACCCAAGGCCCAGCTTTGGTCTGGGTGATAGTTGAGCTCACCAGTCCATGGCACTGGGGCTGTCCCCCTCAGACAAGGGTCAGAGCCAACTCCCTTATGCCCATGCCATTAGGGTCAGTTTTCTCTCACTTGTGGCCACCAGAGGTGACATGGGCTACACACATCAATAAAGACCTCAGGACCATGGATCCAAACATGGACCTTGGCAGCAGCTTGGGCCCAGATGACACCCTAGTTCTGGGTAAAGCAAGGGACATTCAGATCAGATGGTTCTGGTGGCAGCATGACTCCAGACACCAACAAGGCCCAGGTTGCTGCTCCCAGCCCAGGCTTTAAGTGTAACCTTTGGTGGCAACATGGGCCTTGGATTTCAACACAGACTCCAGATGTAATAGGACCATGGTTCCAGATATGGTCCTTGGCAACAGTCCAGGTCCAGATGTCACCATTGCCCCAGGTATCAGTGCAGGCCACTCAGATCGGCATAGCCCCAGTGGGACCAGCTCTGAGACAGGATGAAACATGGTAAATATTTTTGGCTACAGAATCATCATGACTTATTATAACATGTCATTCTTTAACATAGCATGGATAGAGATTTATAGTACAATTTGTTATGCAATCCAAATTAAAAAATTGACAGATGACTTTTACCTGCTCAAACAGAACAAAAAATCATCTTTAACTGACTTGGGCACACCACACATTCCATACTTGTGTTAATGCAAATAAATATGTTACCTTTAAAAGTTTGTATTTTTTAGAAAAAAAAAAGGACCAGACACCAAAGAATACAAGTATCCCAGGTAATCTAGTCTCTCAGAATGTCTCTGTTGCAGTTCCCTCAAAATTCTTAATCCAGAACAACTTCAAAGCTGCTAACTGAGATGATCCAGTCACGCAGACTACCCAGCCAGGACTTCGGAGAAGCCCTGCATTTTCCCATCACACTGAGAATGAACAACAGCTAACTCTACCAGTACCTGATCATTATCCCAATTTTCTCAGGATTCTCTAAAGATGCTGTCACCCCAAAACAACAGGAAGCAGAATAGAGAACATGATGTCTATATTCCCAAGAGGTAGCATGAACAGTTTTGAGCATTTATTGGCTTATGAATGTTTGTCATCATTTAGAGGAAGTTGGTTAAAAGTTGTTATTGGTCATGATCCGAAAAAAAAATAAGTAAAGAAAATGAGATCAAGGATCTCTTTCTGAAGAAAAAAAGGGGAGATAAATCACAGAAATGATGGGATATAAAGGTTGATTGTTGAGTCTACTTTTGAACAAATACTAGTATCAATTATTTTACTTTGTATGGATTTTCACATATTGATACAAATAAAGTTATTTTGTCATACTGTATATGTCTTTCTACTCTTGTTTAAGGTATTGTATGCATGCAGTTCATTTAAAAATGTAATGTAAAGTTGTGGTCTTTGAAAACTATTCAGGATAATAAATTAGTCATCTATAACAATCAAACTTATAGGCATGTTAGGTATGTTTTCAAGGTCAAAAAGAGATATATTATAGATAGATAAGTGATCTTCAAGCACTTCAAAGACTTACAGAATATCGCATTTAAAAATGTTTTAATAACATGAAGATTTTCATAACAGTGAGACACATCTGCTCCTAACAACACCAATTTACTTCAAAAGAAAAAAAGAGATGATGGGTATCAAAGAACCTCCATATGGAGTTTGTTTTCTTTGTGGCAAAGCTAGCCAGTGGTAAAAGAAGCTACCTTGCCTCAACTGATAAGAAAATGCTGTCAAAATTGGATAAGCAGAACACAAAAGAAGGCAACTGTAAAACTTTGCCAAGACAAGGTAGGATGGTCCTTCAAAATTCCTGACTCACAGAAAGTCTGTCAGATATCCTAGGCCTGTAGGCCAAATATGAATGACCCAACATTGCAGAGGAATCTCTAGTGACTGTCTAGGAAGCCATCTTTTTCTGTCATATCTATGGTTTTGGAAGTTTCTTGCTCTACACTTTCTGTTTACTTGAGTAATATTATATCTTTCCTGGTCTTTGATGGGGTTGAAGACTAGATAGTTACATCTACAGTTTTTGTTGTTATCAAATTCAAGAAAGAAACACACAAAAGAGATATTACATGAATAAGGTTGAGAGATATAAAAGCTTAAATTGTTTATTTAGTGTTTTGACAGCTTGGTACTGCCATAAAAAAGACTTGTAAATCAGTGGGATTGAATTGAAGACCCCTACATTAATTCACACACCTATGAACAACTGATGTTTGATGAAGAGACCAAAAGTATACAATAGAAAAAAAGATAGCATCTTCAACAAATAGGGCTGGCATAACTGAATGATAGTATGTAGAAGAATGAAAATAGATCCATACTTATCACTCTGCATAAAACTCAAGTCCAAGGATTAAAGACCTCAACATAAACCCAGTTATACTGAACCTGACAGAAAAGAAAGTGGGAAGTAGCCTTGAACACATTGGCACAGGTGACCACTTCCTATATATAACACCTGTAGTACAGACACTGAGAGAAACAATTAACAAATGAGACCTCCTGAAACTCAGAAGCTTCTGTAAGGCAAAGTACATGGTCAATAAGACAAAATGACAGCCTACAGAATAAACAAAGGTCTTCACCAATCCTACATCTGACAGAGGACTGATCTCTAAAATATATATTAAAAATTCAAGAAGGGGCTGGAGAGATGGCTCAGCGGTTAAGAGCACCGTCTGCTCTTCCAGAGGACCCGGGTTCGATTCCCAGCACCCATATGGCAGCTAACAACTGTCTGTAGTTCCAGTTCCAGGCAAACACCAAGGCAAATAAATAAATAAATAATAAAAATTCAAGAAACTAAAGGCTAAAAAATGAAATAATTCAACTAAAAAATGAGGTTCAGAGCTAAAAAGGGAAGTCTCATCAGATAAACTTCAAATGGCTTAAAGACACTTAAAGAATTGCTCAACATCCTTAGCCTTCAGAGAAGTTCAAATCCAAACAGTTCTTGAGATACTATCTTGTATTGTCAGAATAGCTAAGATCAAAAACACAGATGACAGCCTATGATGGATGAGATGTGGAACAAGGGGAACATTCCTCCATTGCTGTTGAGAATATAAACTTACACAGCCACTTTGGAAATCAGTATGGTGATTCCTCAGAAAACTGAGAATCAATCTACCTAATGATCCAGCAATATCACTATTAGGCATAAACCTCAAAAAAGGTCATTCTTACCCCAAGGGCATTAGTTCAACTATGTTCATTGCAGCACTAGATGTAATAACCAGAACCTGGAAACAACCAAAATTCTCCTCAACTGAAGAATGGATTAAATTGTAGTGCATTTGCACAATGGAGTACTACTTGGCAGGAAAAAAAAATGCTATCCTGAAATTTGCAGGCAAATAAATGGATCTGGAGAGTATCATCTCAAGAGAGTTAAAACAGACCCAGAAAGACAGACATGGCATATACTCACTCATAAGTGGATTTTAGACATAAAGAAAAGGTTAACCAGGCTACAATCCACAACCCCTGAGCAGATAGGTAACAGAAGAATCTCAAAGGAGACATCCATGGATCCACCTGGGAAGGGAAAATAGAGATCTTCTGAGTAAACTGGGATCATACAGAGGAGAGAGAAAAGGAAGGTGGGAAGAGATCATGAAAGAATAGGATAGTTGAGTGGGAGAGCAACAGAGAGGGGAACAAAGCAATAGATATCTTGATAAAGGGACGGAGTGTGGAATTAGAGAAAAAGCTAGTGCTAGGAAAATACCAAGAACCTACAAGACCAACCCGGCTAGGACTCCAAGTGGAAAGGGTGCCTAAATTGGCCTTCCACTATAATCAAATGAATGACTACCCTAATTGTCATTATAGAACATTCACCTACCAACTGATGGAGACAGATGCAGAGATCCATAGCTAAGTACTAGATCAAGCTCCTGGTCCAGCTGAAGAGAGAGAGGAGAGATTATATGAGCAAAATGATCCATATTATGTTGAGGAGACCCACAGAAATGGCTGACCTGAGCTATTGGGACCTCATTGACTCTGAAATACAGCTGAAGATCCTTCATGAAATGGACCTAACTCTTCAAATGTAGATGATAGTCAAATGGTGTGTGTAGTATCACAAATGAGACCCAGGGCCAAATATTTGGGAAAGGCCGAAATATCAGAGAGAGGAAGCACCACCGTTAATTCTCACCCAGCTGTCTTTCAACTTCCTCAGCCTTGTTCCTGGTTGCTTCTGCCAGGCACTTCTGCCAGTAGCTTCTCCCAGTCACTTCTCTTCTCTCTGGGTTTCTAAAAGTCCCCCTTATATATCCATCCAGGTTAAGATTAAAGGCGTGTAGCCTTGAACTCAGAGAAACAGAAAAAGTTCTGTTTCTGGAGTTGTGAGATCAAGGGTGGAGGTCACCACTCCCAGCTCTCCCTGTGCTGGGATTAAAGGTGTGTGTGACTGGCTCAGCTGTTTATCCTTGTATTCAAGGTTTAAGAATTTCCTGAGCTGTCTACCTAGGATTTGACTTAGTGCTCTCTCCCCAATATTCAGGTTTTGTTAAATATGTAATATATATCCACAGATGTGGGCAATTTGTTAAGCTTTTTGCAGACCAGAGTTTATTCCTGGTGCATGAACTGGCTTCTTGGAACCCATTCCCTACAGAGGAACACCTTACTTGACCTTGATACAGGGGAGAGGGACTGGGTCCTACCTCAACTGGTTATGCCAGACTGAATTGACTCACCTTGAAAGTCCTTGCTCTCTCTAGGGAATATATAAGAGAATGGGATGAGAGGAGGCTGGAGAAGAACTCACAGAAGGGAGAAAAGGGGGAACAGTGATGAGTATGGGGAAAAATTATAAATAAACAATAATTGATAATAAAAATTAAAAAATAAATGTTAAAATGCATTAAAAATGTGTTTTGAGGCCTAAAAAGATACTTTTAGAATAATAAGACAAATCATGATAGAATATAGTTTAAGTATAAAACTTTAAATTTGTCAAGATAAAATAGGTAATTTAGTATTTTTTTTAATATGCCAAATACAAATGGACTGCACATTGTAAATGTAATTCTTATTTGGTAAGTGTTCTTTTGTATACAGTTTTACATTTCCTTTTTATTTAAACATAAAGGGGGAAATGTTATAGGATATGTGTACACTGTGTGAAGGTATGTTGCTGTGATTGTTTTTATAAAGAGCTGAACTGTCAATAAGTAGGCAAGAAAAACAGATGTGATTTCTGAGATGAGAAAGAAAGAGGAAAAGGAATCAAGGGGCAGAAGAAACCAGAAGATCTTGAGGAAATACAGGATATGCAAGATGGAAGTGAAATAACACTACATGATAGAATGTCAGTTAATATAAATGGATTAATTTAAGTTATAAGAGCTAGTCAGAAACAAACCTAAGCTATAGGCCAAGCTTTTATAGTTAATAAGAAGTCTTCATGTCATTATTTGGGAGCTGGTTAGTGGAATACAAAAAAACACATCATAGTGTTAGTGATACCTCCAGCAGTTCTACTGTTCAGGATTGTTTTAGCTCTCCTGGGGTCTTTTGTATATGTTTCCATATAAAGTTGAGAATTGACCTTCAAGATATGTGAAAAATTGTGTTGAAATTTTGATGGAGGTTATATAGAATCTGTAAATTGCTTTTGGTAGGATGGCTATTCTTACTATGTTAATCCTATCTGTTCATAAGTGTAGGAGATCTTTCCATCTTCTGATAGCCTCTTCAATTTCTTTCTTCAGTGTCTTAAACATTTTTTCATACAAGTCTTTCACTTGCTTGGTTAGAGTTATCCCAAGATGTTACATTATTGTGGCTATTGTAAAGGCTATTGTTTCCCTGATTTTTTTTCTCATCCTATTTGTCATTTGTATTTTGGAGGGCTGTTATTTGGGGTTTTTTTTTTTTGTTGTTTGTTTTAGTTAATGTTGTATCTATGAACTTCACTGAAGGTATTTATCATCTGTAGGAGTTTCCTGGTAGAATTTTTGGAATCTTTTATATATACTACCATATCATCTACAAATAGTGATAATTTAACTTCTTCCTTTCCAATCTATATCCATTTGATCTCCTTTAGTTGTTTAATTGCTTTAGCCAAAATTTCAAGTACTATCTTGAGTAGATATGGAGAAAGTGGGCAGCCTTGGCTTGTTCCTGATTTTAGTTTGTATGTTGGCTATAGACTTGATATAAATTGCCTTTTTTAGCACCCTGGTGGTGAGAGGAAGGAGAGCTGTGGGTTGACCAACCCTACAGCTACCCAGACTCAGAACCAGGGTAATAAGTTGGCCCAGCACCAATATCCATGCTATCTATGATCTGCAGGAGTGCATAAAGAGGCCAGTCCTGCAGTTCCAAAGCTGCAGGACCTCCATTACACAGGACAATAACAAGGATAACCAAGAGGAGTCCCAATTAGTGTCCAACATTGATAGCATAGCAAAAGCCAGAGGCCTCAAACAAGATCAATGACTCTTTGCAATGACACTTGCACATAAAGATACAAGGATAAAAGGGTTTTCTGTGTCTTACTGTTTACCCCACAACTTCCATGATGAGATTTCTTTTTTATCTTCTCTTTTTTCTCTTAAATTTTTAATTTGGGGGGAATTGCAAGGGCAGAGGATGGATACAAAAAGATTGGGAAATGAGTGAGATCAAGATGTATAATATGAAAGACACAAAGAATAAATAAAAAGAAAGTTTAAAAAACTAATGGATGCATTAATTTGTGTCTGTGTGACTTCAATGCATGTTAAATAGTATTAATAATACTATAAAATATAATGTGCTCAAGTGTGCATATAATTTTCAACTTTAAAATGTGTGTTTGTATATGTGTGTATTGTGTTTTGTGGTACACATGTGTAAGTATATGGGTGTATACAACCGTGCAGTCACATCCAAAGCCCAGAGAAGGACTTCTGATTGATTGTGATCTCCAGCTCATTGCTTTGAGATGGGTCTCATGGTGAACCAGAAGCTTATTAATGTTAGTCTAGCTGGCTGGCCAGTAGTCTTTCAGGATCCCCCTATCTCCCCAGTACTGGAATTACAAACATATGTGGCCATGCCTGGATTTTTATGTGGACGCTTGGGATTTGAACTCAAGTGCTTTGCAGAGTAAGTACTCTGTAAAAACCCATTGAGCCATTTCCCCAATTATCAAAGTTCATTGACTTTTTTTTTTTTCATGAATGGATGGGTTTATTTAACAACAAGTTTAAAACTCTTGCCTTAAGCAAGGGTACTACTGTAAGGATTCCTGGCACATAGCAGCCAACATGGCTCCGGCCTCGTACTAAGGGCACGCCCCTAGGTGTGGCTATGTAAATCCGTGTCTACTGGTTTTCTTAGAAGGAAACGCCACATGAAAGGTCTTTCTCTTTCTCTTCCATTTCTCTTCCCTTGTACTCAGCTGGTAACTTTCCTGAATAAACTCTAGTGTGGCGCTGGTAGTGTATGTCTGTTCTCACGGGTGAAGCCAACAACTACAATAATATTAGGAACAGATAATTTTCTATCTGGGAAAATCTATAAAAGTTCCTTTGTGATTTCTTCAACACTGATCAATATGCAGATTCAGCCCACGTCACTTTGCTACAACTACTCAGTTAACCCAAGCTGCTTTTCCGATCCTCAGCATCTCAGTTAGAGGAGGGTGGGGGATCCTGAAGTAGGCCTACACAGAGACAGTCACAGATGGACCACTGAATTTCATCACTATATGGAATCTGCCTCATCCACAGGGGAGCAACACCCTTCAAGAATGCATTTGAGACTTTTATATATATATATACATTTTGGGAATGTCTACTCTCAATGTATAGGCATAGCTAGGCTAGATTTAAATTCAAATTTGATCAACTTTCATAGGAGCCAGGAAATGTCAGCAAAAGTTCAGAACAGTTAGAAATAGCTAAATACAGTGCTGTGAACTACAGACAGGTATCTTCCTCACCAAGCATGTTGCTTTATAAGGCTTTAAAAACTTCATAAAAGTATCAAATTTGCAAAGCCTTTGAATGGAAGAGCCAACCAAAGTTGGCACCCATCCTTCAGCCAAATCGCCAACACCATCTTCCTTCAGTGTAACAGAGAAACCATTCAATATTCCCTTGTACTTTTGACGGTCCACCTGTATTGGTCATTTTACTAAATTTAGGAGAATGACAGCAGTGTCTGTCAACCCACAACTGAAGATCCCATCAAAGCCACAGAATGCATAATACTTCATGGAGCCAAATTCTCAGCTATACTCTTCCAAGGCAGTAGCAGCCAGGTGCCAGAAACGCTGAGGCAGAGCAGGAGATGGAAGGGCCCAAGAGCTCCATTGTGCACCAGATCCAGAAGCAATGCACTGAAGGAGTTCACCCATGCCAGGTGCTCCTCCAAAGAGATCATACCCTTGCCTAAGTTGGGAAACCAACAGCTTGTCCTTCAAGGCTTCAGCTCATGGAGTCTGAATGTCCTTCCTGCCTGAAGATTGACACAAATTACTTTAAACAATGTTGCAGGTATGAACATCTTAACCTTTTCTGCAAGCTTCATTCTATCCCAAGTTGTCTGCTTCCTTCTACATTGGATTTCAGAGTGACCTAAATAAATTACAAATGTAGGACTCATTGAAAAAATAACTACAAATCTTAGGCTCCTACTAGTGAATTCCCACTGCTATTATTATTTTTCAGAGAAATGACTAAAATAGTCCTGTACTAAATTGCCATATGTGTAAGAAATATACACAAAAATTCTGTTATGATAGATATTTAAGAAATAGAAGGGTGGGGCTGGAGAGATGGCTCAGCGGTTAAGAGCACCATCTGCTCTCCCAGAGGACCCGGGTTCAATTCCCAGCACCCACATGGCAGCTAGCAACTGTCTGTAGTTCCAGTTCCAGGCAAACACCAAGGCAAATAAGTAAATAAATAAAGTTTAAAAAAAAAAAAAGAAGTAGAAGGGTATCTAATTTTTTTTTAATATTTATGGCCGTTTTGTTTGTATGTGCCTGTGCACCTTGTGTATGCTGCACTGCCAGAGGCTAGAAGAGGGCATGGGACGCTCTGAATCTGGACTTGAGACATCTCTAAGCAGCCATGTGCAGCTGAGAAGGCAACTTGGGTTTTCTGCATACACAACAGGTGCTCTTAACCACTGAGCCATTTCTTCAGCCTGTTAGGGATCAATCTTTGCACTGATGTTTGCATGCTATGTGCTACTTAGATTCAGATTCCTGGAGGGCAGATTAGCTTTTACTCCTAACCTACCCTTCTCGACCCTAGCTGTAATCAAGGAGCAAATTATTCCAGCAGGCAGCTGTGATTGCTTTGGCAAAGATTTCTAATCTCTGAATTCCAGTAACTTCTATCCAGAAGGGTAAATTAGACTGGAGTCCAATAGTCAGAAAAGTGAATGATGTCCCCAAATTTGAAGAGTCCATAACAGTTCATGAAAATGACTGCATCTAATACTTACTAGATACTCTTTTAAAAAACATATTTACTTGTTTTTGTTTGTATGTGTGAGTGTTTGTCTACATGTATGTATGTGTACCATGTGTATGCCTGGTGCCATAGAAGACCAGAAGAGATGACAATTGGCCTGAAATTGGAGATATAAAAATTATGAGCCACCATGTGTGTTCTGGGATCTGAACTCCAGTTCCTCTGCAAGAGCAACCAGCGCTAGGCCATCTCTTCAGCCCAAACATCCTTTAGTGTTTTCTCTGTGATAAATCACTGAGTCCCCATAACAAGATGCTATATGAGCATATTATTTTTATCACTATTTTCTGAAGAACTTTGAGTAACGAGCGTCCAGGCCAGTTTTATATCAAATTCAATTTTCTCTCCTATATGCTTTTGCAGACAAGACAAGTCTGTATGACTATAAATGTCTGTGCAACCTGAAACATCTATTTTACCGAGTCAAGTTTATCCAATAAGACACCATTCTCCACTTTTTTTTAGTTTATAGAGAAAGTGGTGTTCATGATTTGTTACTGTAAATCATATTGCTACAGAAGTGCTAGAATTATTTCACTCAAAAATTAGGTCCCCTGAGCACTGGGTTCCATTATCCTTTGCTTGTGTGTGTGACTCCACACTGGCAAAAGTAGCATCAAGTCTATTGAGTCTAATCATTGCTGGGGAAACTCAGTGTCTGTGTTTTCATCTTTTTTAGACTCATATGCAGGAAATAAATTTTTAAAAAATAGTAAAAGAATTTTTCTACTTGTCATTTACCTTTAGTGATGGCCCCATAAAGTAGAGCACTATGTTCCCACATACCAACTGTGACAAACACTCTTCTTCAGTGATTGACACAAGAAAAGATATCCAGGATTAGTTAAAATTGACCAAGTGTCCAATGAAACTTATTTTTATATATCAGCAACCCAACAAGCCCAGGCAGTTCTGATGAAGCATAGCTTGAATATAACATATTAAAAATCTGGCCAAATTTGGATAAGTCACTTCAACATCCCACCCACCGTCATCTGTTACAATCACAGCTTGGGATGAGATTTCCGCTGCATTGTTATGAAGCTTAATAATCACCGTGTCCCTGTGATCACACTTAGCTATGTCCACCCACTGAGTTCATCCTCTTGGTGGGCCAGAATGAGCTTATAATTAGAAGAAATCACATTGTCCTGACATTTGAAGAACTGAGGCTCATCTAGTCTTCACCAGCCACCCATGAAACATTCCACCAAACACATCAAAATTTGTCACCTTCTCCTTGGCAATGAGTAAACACACTTGCCAATATTTTGCTGGAAATGTGTTTAGAGGCTTTACTCAGGAAATAAATGTCTCTATCAAGAGATAGCAAAAAAAAAAGGTAAACAGAGTCATCAAAAGTTACCCCAAAACGTCTTGACAATGAGAGAGAGAGAGAATATTTAACAGAAAAAAATATGTTAAAGGATGAGGTGCATCACCATCTTGTCCACATAAGGACCCTATAATTCCATGTTATCAGAGAGAAGAAAGTTACATACATGTCACCATGAAGCTGACATTTCCTACAGTTGAGGGCTTGTAATGCCTTCACAACACACTTGACAACAGTGGAAATGAAGATCTGTATCTTCTTTCCATGAGGCTATGCCCCACACTTTTGTGTGTTCCACAACAGTAAGACCCCAAACCTCCACCCTGTCCTTAGAAAGACTGTGTCTCAAACATTGCTTTGAAAACCTTGAAAATCTGAAATACATGCTCACATCAATTTCTCTTGTATTATTCACTTGGCTCTTCCCTCAAGTGTGGGCAGGCAAATATAACAATCAAGAGACTACAACAGAGTTTTTAAGAACACAAATGTTGGTGTCCAATGAGCTCTTGTTGATACAAAAAATGAATCCCATTTACTCAGTTCATATTCCAGACTCAAAGATGTGCAAAATAGAGTTCTACTAATGATGCATGTGGGTAGGGCTGTTCTCATAAGGTGAAGGCACCTGCTCAGATTGCATAAGAGAAACAATGACAGGAAATGGATGCAAATGCATTAAGTCATCAGAATGCAGCAGTGGGAGTGGCAGAAATAAATGTTCCATAGCACAGGCAGCTCAAAATCCAGTTGCTGCCCACTACAAAGCAACAGTCCTGAAGCAGACATCTGAGAAATAACGTTTGTCAAGAAAACCAGTTTTCACCCATCATCTTTCAATGAAATAAGAATGCTTTTGCTTTAAGTCCGCAAGTGAGTGAGTACATCCTCTGCTTATCTTTCTGGGTTTGTGATACCTCGCTCAGGAAAATATTCTCCAAATCCATCCATTTGCCTGCAAAATTTAGGATATCATTTTTTCTTACTGCTGAGCAGTACTCCATTGTGTAGATGTACCACACTTTGTTAATCCATTTTTTAGTTGAGGGGCATCTAGGTTGTTTCCAGGTTCTTGCTATTATGAATAATGTTGCTATGAACATAATTGAGCTAATGCTTTTGGGGCATGAATGTGCATCTATAGGGTATATGCCCAATAGTGGTATTGCTGGTAAAACTGGAGATTGATTTCCAGTTTTCTGAGAAACCGCCATAATGCATTCCAGAGTGGCTGAAAAAGTTTACACTCCCACCAACAATGGAGGTGTGTTCCCCTTGCTCCACAACCTCTCCAGCATAGACTGTCATCTGTGTTTTTTGATCTTAGCCACTCTGACAGGTGTAAGGTGGTATCTCAAAGTTGTTTTGATTTGCATTTCTCTGATGACTAAAGATGTTGAGGATTTTTTTCAAGTGCCTTTCAGCCATTTGTCATTCTTCTGCTGAGAATTCCCTTTTTGGTTCTGAACCCCATTTTTTAATTGGATTATTTAGGATTTGGGGCTCTAGTTTCTTGAGTTCTCTATATATTTTAGAGAACAGTCCTCTATCACTTGTAGGGTTGGTGAAAATCTTTTCCCATCCTGTAAGCTGTCATTTTGTCATAATGACTATGTCCTTGGCCTTACAGAAACTTCTCAGTGATTTAAAACACACACACACACACACACACACACACACACACACACACACACACCAAACAAACAAAAAACTTCTGGTTTGTCTATAGAAGGGTTGCTTAGCAGGAATTTGTGGTGGCCATGGTGCATCCATAGGCATTAGCTGTGACCTAGTGTGTTTTCTTCATCTGTAGCTGAGCCTAACCTGGCTTGATGTGCCTTAGATTTTATTTTTTATGTTCTATGTATTTTAGAGAAAAGAGACACAGAGAACAGTTATTTTTATTATTTAATATACCTACATAGGAACAAACTAACTACAATTATTGTTAAATTTGAAGCTGTGTTTATCAAGTTTCTCCCTTTAAGATATTCTCAATGTTGTATTTTTTTAAAGAAATTTCAATACAAATGTGTTTTTTATAGTAATAGGTGATGATAAATAAATAGATAATTAAAAGAAAAAAAACTAGTTTTCTATTGTAACCAATAGAAATTCCTTTATTCTAGGCTTTTATCCTTGAGAGTTCGATGTAAGCATTATGTCGAGTCTAGTCACTCAATAGACAATAAAACCTGATGGTGTCTAAAGCTAAGGAAGGGCCAAAGAAGAGACCACTCTGCAGTATTGCCCTCCTCCCTCCACCTCTGTAGCTGTGCCTACGGTCAGAAGTCTAAGGTGCATATGTTTCTCTCCAGATTAGGCAAGCTGTCATGTTTGATCCTCACAATCATAAGTCGAATGTTGGGATCTTTCTTTTTAATCCACAAAAAAGGATCCTGAGAAGAGGTTTGCCTAGATCACAGGACAGTCACAGCATGTGTACTGCTCTGGGACTGGTTTTTTAAAGGATGCTAAACTGTGAATCTAATAGATATTTGATGTAGAATACTGGTATTGTACAATATCCACGCATATTTCTGTCTCTCTAAATTTCTACTGTGAAATTCAGAGTGTTTCCAATTTTTTATTATTACTTTTATACACCAGTTGGGAATGATGTGTTCATTCTGAATACATCATCTAGAACCCCACCTACTCAGTAACAATGTATTATAATTATCCTGTTTTATTTCAAATTCTTGGTGATGTCATGTCACTTGATATTTATTATTCTTCATATCTCAGCACCCAAATAGCTCCCCCATGGTCAGAGTAACCAGTTTATTCTACTTTATTCATTGCTTCAAGTTTATTATACAATACCCTCAAACTATAAGTTATGAAAATAAGCATATCTGATTAATAATGAAAATTGTTACTATGGTGACACTTACACTTGCCACTTCTTAAGGACCTCACTGTGACTGCACAACCAGCACTGAGCTGATACAGAAGACGTGCCAACAACAACTAGTGAGTGGATATTTGGTTCATCCTACTTAAATCTGAGTCAGCATAAGCAATCTGTGCTGGAATTGTTTGGGGTTCAAAAACTTGGCACTAGGGAAAATAAATAGACGTGGCAAAGTTCAAGATACAGGAATCATAGGGTTGGAAAAAATACAATAGAAATCAATTTAAGAGATTGGAGAAATGAGGACTCTTACAAGGACTAAAGCAGGAAGCATGAGAATAAATGATGAACAGTGGAGTGTGCAGTCTGAAGGACGCTCATTTGCTGGCTGCATCCCTTCATAGATTCTCTGCATCCAATGCTAGAAGGGACATTGGTATCATCATATCTATCATTTGTTTCATGTCACTCAAATATTAAAAACCAGGCATATTAGTCAAGGTTCTCTAGACTCATGGTTCTCAGCCTTCCTAACACTGTTATCCTTTAATACAATTTCTTATGTTGTCAAACCACAAAATATTTTTCCATGAGACTTCATCACTGCAATTTTGCTACTATTCTGAATTGTAATGTTAATGGCTGATATATCTAATAGCCTTAGGGATCTCCATGAAATAACTGTTTGATCCCTCAGAAAGGTTGCAACTTACAAATTGAAAACCACTGCTCTAGAGTAACACAATTTATAAAATTAATTTCTCTATATATAGAAAGATAGGTGATTTACTAGAAGGTCTTACAAGGCTGTGTTCCAGCCAATCCAACAATTGCTGCCTACAAAAAGGAGGTCCAAGAATTCATGTTCAGCCCATGAAATGTTTTCTAACATGTTTTTCAGCAGTATATGCTAAAATCCTGAAAAGATAGGCTCTAATGGCAGTGAAGGAATGGATTTGCTAGCAAGCAGGCAGACAAAAAACAAAAGCTTCCTTCTTCCATGTCCCTATATAGAATTCCAACAGAAGGCATGGTCCAGACTAAAGACAAATCTTTCCAAAGATCCTCAGAATGTATGATGTGAAGTCCACAAATAATCAATAAAAGTAAAGAGAAAGAAGAAGGAGGAGGAGGAAAGAAGAGCATTAAAAGTGTATCTTCTCACCTCAAAGATCCAGATTAAAAGTGGATCTTCCTACTTCAAATTAAACAAAAATCACTTACAGGCATGCCCCTCCATTTCTGTGTTTTAGGCCATTCCAGATGTAACCAAGTTGACAACCGAGAATAGCCATGACACCAGGCTAAGAACTTTGTAGGCAATGTTAATCATCCGGAGATGAAAATAGAAAGCCTGTTCTAAAAGGTGGAGAGACGCTCAGTGGGCAAAGTGTTTGCCATACAAACACAAAGACCTGAGCCTGAAGCCCCTAGACACACCTAAGAAGCCAGATCGAAAGATATTTTTGTACTATGATGAGAAGTAGAGACAAAGAGACTACACCAAAGTTCTCAGGCTAGCTAGCCCTACATCAGAAAACATAACAATGAGATGTTACCTGAAAACAAGGAAGATGATGAGCACCAACACCCAAGATCCTCTGGGCTCTGTATACATCATGTATGTATACACACACGTACACAAAAGTGGGTTTTTGTTGGGTAGGTGTTTGCTTGTTTGGTTGGTTTCTTGGGGGTTTTTTTTTGTTATTTTATTTTATTTTATTTTGACAGGATCTGACTGTGAGGTTCTGACTGTCCTAGAATTCACTATACAGAGCAGGCTGGACTTGAACTCAGAAAGAGCTCTTCTGTCTGTGGCTCCCAAGTGGTAACTCAAAGGCGAATGTCACCACAGCCTGCTGAGATTTACAATTTCATTCTAATATCCAAGAAGTATGAGATTAAGGGACTTAGATGAATTAGCCAATGTAAACAAATAATTAACCATTAGAGAACAGATTTAAAGCCTTGCCTCTGATAGGTGTCCCTGGTTCTATTTCATTGCTTTCTATTTCTATACAACACTTAGGATCCTTAGGTTCATTTTATAACATCCTGAAAATATTGTAAAATTTTGATAATGTTGATTAAGTCAGTATATACCACTTTTGGACAGTTTTAAATTAGTTAACTTATCGGGGAACATGCATCAATAAATAATGTTTTGAGGTGAATAGTTCAGGTTCTGAAAAAAATAAAGGCGAACAAATTTAATCCCTGCCTTATTTGAATTTATTAGTCTATAAAAGGGAACAAAATGGAGGAGAGGAAGGGACTATTGCTTTGGGGGAAATTATTTCTACACAGTTGCATGTGCCTATAGTCCTGGTCATTTGAAAAGCGAAGGTAGTGGGATCACTTGGGTCCTTACTATATCTACATAAAACTTAAACACATCATCCCACATATGCCTGTAATCACTACATTACATACTACCTAACATTCTTCCTTTGACAAGTTCACACCTACTCCAACAAAGCCACACTTCCTAATCTTTTCCAACAGTGCCATTCCATGATGGCTAAGCATTCAAACACATGAGCCCATGGGGCCATTATTATCCAAACCACCACAGGGACTATTTTTATTACTATTAAAATTAAAATCTCAGCTATGAAGAATGAAAGGAATGGACAGATGGGGAGTTGGTGCCATATGGAGAGGGAGAAATCAAGCCTGATCACAGAGACGCAAAATGCATTTCTGAATTCAGTTGTGAATCATGGCTTTACAGATGACAGAATCTTGGGCTGAATTAAAAAAAACTATTAGAAAAGATCATGTTATCTTACACTGGGCTTAATAAATCACAATACAGACATTGAAAAAAGATTTTTGTTGGCTATAATTCATTTGAAACAAATTAATATTACTCTAATTATTGGTAATAAATATGTTAGCAGCTAATATAAAATTTATGATAAATTGTGACTGAAAGTGATAATGCTAATTGGTTTTTTTTTTCTATGCTAAGATTCATCTCAGTTGATACCTTAGATTTAAAAAAAAGTCTTAGGTTTTAAACATGAGTTTACATGAGCAACTTCTGCTAAACAAACACAAAATTAATCCTTTTTAATGGATGGAGATGCTGTAGATTAGTTTAGATTTCTGGAATAAATTAAAGATGCCTACCCTCATCCAGTAACAACCTTTTATTGTCCCCAGAGACATCTCAAATTGTGCTGACAGTGTGGCATCTTGTTTGTGGAGCTGTGCAATTGAGGTCTTACTCATCAGCTTAATATGCTGTTCCCCTCTTAGATACATAGATGCCATCTAACACTCCTTTATTATAAAAGTCCTGGCTAGATCAGTAATACGAGGGATATACTTTAACATAGTAAAAGCAGTTTACAACAAGCTCATAGTCCATATCAACTTAAACGAAGAGAAACTCAAAGCAATTCCACTAAAATCAGGAGCAAGACAAGGTTGTTCACTCTCTCCATACTTATTCAATATAGTATTTGTATCAAAAGATGGAAAGACCTCACATAGTATTGAATCAGTAGGACTGATATCATTTTAAAATGGCCATCCTACCAAAAGCAATCTACATGTTTAATGCAATCCTATCAAAACCTTACCAGGTTTCTTCACAGATCTCAAAAGAACAATTTTCAGCTTCATATGGAAAACAAAAATACAGGATAGATAAAACAACCCTGAATAATGAGAACAATTGCTGAAGCTATCATCATCCCCAACTTCAAACTTTACTACAGAGCTATAATAATAAAAACAGCATGGTACTGGAACAAAATCAGACATATTGATCAAGAGAATTGAATTAAAAACCCAGACATAACTCCACATCACTGTGAACACCTGAATTTTGATAAAGAAACCAAAAACATATGCGGGGGATGGGGGTGGGGGAAGAAACAGGTAGACAGCATCTTCAACAAATAATGCTGGTCACACTGGGTGGCTGCATGTAGAAGAATCCAAATAGATGCATACTTATCACCCTGCACAAAATTCAAGTCTAAATGGATCAAAGATCCAACATAAAACCATATTGCAGTTGGTTGTTTTTGCTCTTTTGGGGGACTCACCACTCAGCTCTCAGATAAATCACACATGGAGGCTTATTCTTAATCATAAACATCCAGCCTTAGCTTGGCTTGTTCTAGCCAGCTTTCTTCCACCTAAATTATCCCATCTACCTTTTGCCTCTGAGATGTTTCCTTTTCTACTTCCGTAATCTTATTTTCACTATTATTCCATGGCTGGCTGGGTGGCTGGACCCTTCTTTTCTCAATCCTTTTTTCTTCTTTTTTTTTCCTTTATATTCTCTGCCTGCTAGTCCAACCTATCTTTTCTCCTGCCTCACTATTGTTTATTGTTTATTGTTCAGTTCTTTATTAGACCATCAGGTGTTTTAGACAGGCACAGTAACACAGTTTCACAGAGTTAAATAAATGAAACATAAACAAAAGTAACACACCTTAAATAATATTCCACAAAGTACACTGAATCTGATGGAAAAGAAAGTGGGGAAAAGTCTTGAACTCATTGGCACAGAAAAAGAATTTATGAACAGAACACCATTGGCACAGGAACTAAGATCAACAATTAATAAATGGGACATCATGAAACTGAGAAGCTTCCAGAACCCTACAGATGGGAAAAGGGTTTTTTATCAACTATACATCTGATGAAGGGCTAATGTCTAAAATATATAAAGAACTCAAAAGACTAGGTATCATTGAGATGAACAATCCAATTAAAAAATGGGTACAGCTCTAAAGAAATGATCAACACCCTTAGTCATCAAATAAATACAAATAAAAACTGCTTTGAGATTTTATATTACACCAGTCAGAATGGCTAAGAACAATGAAACAAATGATAGCTCATGTGACATAAGGAAAATGGGGAGCACTCCTCCATAGCTGGTGGGATCCAAATTTGTACAGCTACTATGGAAATTAATGTGGCAGTTTCTCTGGAAGATGGAAATGAATCTCAAGTGTAACAGAATACTGGCTTTATATAGAGAAGTTTTAGTGATCTCGACGTATCTTAATGACTTTAAAAAACTCAACCTTTGTTGGAGTATGGCCAGGTGGGATAGAGCCTGGAAACATGGACTAAATGGCCTGTTTTGTTTAGATCTCTCTACAAAAAAAGTTAAATGTCTCTGTACATAGATAGGAAAGGCATGGACAGATTATTGTATCTACTTGTAAACAATTATTAGCCAAATATGAGCCAAAGACAAATTGCCACGGTATAAATTTTGTATATTGATACAAATGGAAAATTGTTTTATATGTTTGATTGAGATGATCTGTATATTGCTACAAATTTAAATCTGAAATTGTTATATATGTCTAAGGTAATCTGTATATTGATACAAAATTGAATATATAATTGCCCTACTTTGTACATGTTTCTACCTCTGTTTAAAATATTTTTCCCATTAATGCATATTAAGCATATTATTGTCATTTCCATCATGCAATTTCTACCTCTGTTTATTTATACTAGTCATAACATTAGTTATTATATATAGGTTGTTTTATATAACTCTCTTTAAACATTTTATACAATGATATATAGTTAAGATACTGTTGTCACTTTATACAATATGTGTACCCTAGTTAATATTCATAATCTTCATACTTAGAGTCATTATGCAAAAACTGTACACTCATTTATAGATTGCCTATTCTTACAACGTAAGCTTCAGTCTTTTGGTTGATTAAAATTGCAGATTACCACTACTCAGATTTGTCATATAACAGTCATGCTACTCAGGCTTCCCAGAAACACACTAAAACATATCCGGTGATAATCCCTATAGTATATAGTCTTATACTTAGTTTAGAGCTTTCTTAGTTAGACAAAAGGGGGAGATATAGTGGAATTCTGGCTTTATATTGGGAAGCTCTAGTGATATATCCTAGGATATTGGCATATTTCAGTGACCTCAAAAGACTAAACCCCGTTGGGGTGTAGCCAGGTGGAACAGAGCCCAGGAATACAAACCAAACAGCCTGTTTTGTTCCTGATCTCTCTTAAAAAAAAAAGTTAAATGTCCCCGTATAGAGTTCCAGGGCTTCTAAAATTGTTCTTTGTATTTATGAGTCCTTTTTCTCCCTCTAATAAATATTAACCCTCATATAATATACTATATTTATATAATTCCATCAGTACTCAAGATCCAGCTATATCTATCACTCTTGGGCATATTCCCAAAGGACACTTCATCCTACCGCAGAGACACCTGCTCAGTCATGTTTATTGCAGCATTCGCTATAATAGACAAAAAATGGAAACAGTCTAGATGTCCCACAACAGAGGAACATAAAAAATGTGGTATATTTACACAATGGAATATTACTCAGACATTTATTAAACAAAATGAAACCATGAATGTCTCAGGTAAATGGGTAAAACTAGAAAAATCATCCTAAGTGAGGTTTCTTTATCAGTCAGGGTTATCTAGAGTAACATGAATGAATACAGAGAGAGAGAGAGAGAGAGAGAGAGAATTCATTAAAATGACATTAGGCTGCAGTCTGGCTAGTTCAACAATGGCTGGCCATTAACAGAAAGTCCAAGAATCCAGCAGTTGCTCCATTTACAAGACTGGATATCTCGTCTTTGGTATGCACAGGAATGCTACAGAAGTAGGCTCTAATGCCAGTGAAGGAATGGGCTTGCTAGCAAGGCAAGAGCAAGCAGGTAAAACCAAACCTTCCTTCTTTGATGCCCTTGTATAGGCTTCCAGAAGAAGGCCTGGTCCAGACTAGAGGTGCAGGTACACTTTCCCAACTAAAATTGTCCTTACTAAAGGAACATTTTTCCCAGCTCAAATTATCTAGATTAAAAATGTATTTTTCCTGTCCAAAATACAGATTAGAAATGGATCTCCCTACTTCAAATTAAGCAAAATTCCCTTTTAGATGTGCCTTCCATTTGGGGGTTTTAGTTACTTCCAGATGTAGCCAAGTTGACAACCAAGAATAGCCATCACAGTATCTTAAGACCCAGAAAAACAAATATGGTATATATTTCCTTATATGTGGGTAGCTTTTAAGCCAATAATAACCAAGCTATAATCTGTTGAACCACAGAAGTTAGGTATAGAGTAAAGGGCTAGCAAAATACAGACAGATACCTCACTCGGGATGATTTTTTTTAGCTCTATCCATTTAGCTGAGAATTTTATTATTTCATTTTTTAAATGTCTGAGTAACATTCCTAATAAATGTCATTATGAAAATGAAATACAATAGGTATTTATGGGTGAGTGAAGTAAGGGAATGGAACAGGAGGATAATGTGTAGGGGGTAGAGAGGAAGGAGGGAGGGAATAGAGGGAAAGACAGCTAAAATGAAAGGTCATTTGAAGGATAGCATAGAAATCTAATCCAGTAGAAGCTTCCTAAAATATACACATATATGAAAGCAATCTAAAGGAAATTGTCAAATGTTGAGAGAAACAAAACTCCAACTTGATTCTTTTATCACCACATGAAGCTTCCAGTACTGGGAATGAGTTACATCTAATTGAGTGGTTGACCAGAGTGGTCCCATGGGAATCCCCGAACAACCTAGACAATTGCCAAGCTGTAGGTTCCTCTCCACAAACTGACATCAAGACCCTGCTGCTGAAGACAACACCTACACAACTCATTGAACATACAGAAGTTGAGCTTGTGTCCACATAGAGTCTTCTCCCCTACATGCTAGAGTTTTCTTATACCAGGCCAGCTACAAAACCTTTGCTCTATAGTGATATACAGCCTCCATGATAGTGCAATGGGTGCCACAAAGCTTGTGAAAGGAACCAATCAATATCTGATTGGGCTTAAGGCCCATTCTATGAAATCACTAAAAACCTGAGACTATATAGCCCAGCATCCTAAGGTAAAACTAAATACTACTATTCTAAAAATAAATATATATATATATAAATATATAAAGTAGCAATAATGTGACTCCTAATGACATTATGATATACTTGTGTCTTAGTTGGGATTTCTATTGCTGTGAAGAGACACCATAACCACAGCAACTCTTATAAAGTAAAACACTTATTTGGGGCTGACTTACGGTTTCAAGGTTTTAGTCTGGTATTGTTATCATGGGAACATGATAACATGCATGTGGCAGACATGATGCTGGATAAGGTAGCTGAGAGTTCTACATATTGACCCACAGGCAACAGAAAGTGAACTGGCTTCCACACTGAGCATAGCTTGAGCACATGAGGCCTCAAAGCCCACCCCCAAAGTGATATACTTTCTCCAACAAGGCCACACCTACTCCAATAAGGCCATACCTCCTAATAGTGCCACTTTCCATAGGCCAAGCACTCAAACACATGAGTCTATAGGAGCCACACCTATTCAAACCACTGCAACTTATTTATCCATCATCAGAGAAGCTTCTCCCTGCAGCAGATGGGAACAAATACAGAAACTAACAGCCAGACATTATGCAGAGAGTGAGAAAGTTTGGAACTCTAATCCCTAAATGGGATGTATCCATCAAATCCTTCTCTGGAGCCCAAGAAATCATGTGGAAGAGGAGGTGAAGGCCCTCTAAATCAACAAGACAGATGCACATATGAACTCACAGAGACTGAGGTAGCCTGTACAGCTTCTTCACGGGTCTGAACCAGATAGAGCCCTAGAGCTGAAAGGAAAAGTAGACACATACCTCCATCAGTAACCCAAAAGTTGTCTCCAATTGGTAACCACTTGCAAGAGAAAATTTAGCTTTCTCCAAGGGAATCTCACTGAGAAAACAAGCTACAACTACCGGAGTTTTGGACTTCTCATCCATAGGCAGCCATTGTTGAATTAGCTGAACCACAGCCTGTCACTTCTATATAGAGACTCATCCTATCAGTTCTGTTACTATAGAGAACTCTGACCAATATAATCATGTTAAGTGAAATGAGCCAAATTCAAAAAGACATGGCACATAGTCTCTCTTATATATGGAATACACATATGCACACATATGTGCACATGCACACATGCAGTATAGAACTGTTGGTGGAAAAGAAAAGGACTAGAGAGTGGTGAGGAGGCACGAAAATGAAAGGTAATAGAAGGGTGTGAGCAAACTGAATAATAAGCATGTATAGAAATATCTTAATGAAACTTTATGCAGTAAACGTACACTAATTAAAGATTCAAAAACTAGTGAGTAGGGTTGGAGAGATGATCCAGAGGTTAAGAGCATTAGAGCATCCAGGTTCAGTTCCTAGCACCCACATGTATGTTCACAACCATCCGTACGTAACTCCAGTCCTAGGAGATCTGATGCTCTCCTCTGGCCTCTGTGGGGACCAGGTATGCAGGGGCATGGATATACAAGTAGGCAAAACATTTGCAGATGTAAAATAAAATAAATGAATCTTTTAAAAATATAGCCTCAAAGATCAGTTTTCATCTGCCTGATGATCAGGGGTAGGGCTGCAAAAAAATTATCCAAAGATCACAAAACAGATAACAAAGTCAAGTGTGAGATGTCTACATAGTTCTGTGGGCTAATTTAACAGAGGCATTTGGCCTGCTGATGAGGTCAGGAAGGCTTTCTACAGAGAATGACACAAACCTATAACTGAGGTATGTATGAGATGTCTAGGCAGTGATAAGGATGGCATCAAAAGATCAAGGTGCCTGGAGCATCCAAAGTGAGAGGCAGAGAAATATGTACAGGATAAGAACAGAGAAATGGGTACGGATGAGGTTTCTATGGGTGTTGTGTGACAAAATATTTCCTGAAGAGACACAACACACATAGGGATCACACAAGTGACCAAAGTACCAACACCACTGAAGTCCAACTTGGTGAACTAATGAGTTTTATTTGGGTTACTTACAGAAGTATGAGTGAAGGGTCACTTACAGAAGAAGAAATGACTGAAAGACAGCAGCATCATCAAACCCACTCCAGCATGAGTGGCAGCTCACAAAGCTTGGAATCTGAAGGTCACTGCACAGCCTGATGCAAGCTCAACATGTTGAAAGATGTCTTTTCCAGGTGCCTCAGTTGGTCTAATCTCTTCTAGGCAGTTCAGCTAGTTTCAGTTGTAGTCTGAGTCTTCTTTGCAGCTTCCTGGTTGTAGAACCTTCTTGGCAGATAAGCTCATGTACATCTCAATTTTTACTGCCTACTCTGGCAGGGGGTGTGGTGGGACTAGTGAATCTGGTCAGTTTCAGGAACTTCCTGAAGCTATTTTAAGTTATCTATCCCATTTAAAGAGCTTCCCTGGAGGATAGAATGTTTCTGTAACAGAGGAAACTGTTACACAACAGCAGGCTGTGTAGATGGCATTAGAGATTCTAAGTTTCATATGCAAATAAATAGAAAGCTACAGGGAGGTTTACTCAGGGGAAGTAAATGCCTTGATTTAACTTGGCTTTCCCAATGATTAGCCTACTGTGTAAAGAACAGAGGCAGCCCCATGCCATGAAATATTACTAAGGCCTTTTCCCATATGGGTCAGGCTTAGAATTAGCAAAGTCTTCTTCCTCTGACCCAAGTTCTAGTGTTCACAGATAATTAATCAGTGTATGCAAAATTAAGCAACTGTATCTTCTTCTCCCACCCCCATAAGTTTACTGCTTAAGACTGCACACCTACAGAGACCTCCTATTTGGGCTACTTAATACTTTCTCTGTGCTGTACCAAATAAATTCAATGAGGTTCTGGTTTGTGGAAATAGTAGGTGTGACTCTGTGAGAGCACACAGCCTCACCTGCCCCCCCCGCTTTTGTATATCCATGTGTCTGCCATGTCTTCAGTGTCACTGTCCTTTCTGCATTCCCTCACTGCCCTAGTCAGAATTCAAGACCCAAGTCAAGGGGGCTGGGGACTACTACAGGATTCCAATTGCAGTGGACCCCATATACACTGAGGAACTCCTTAGGAAGAAGACATATGGAGTAGTATACACAGATTCAAAATGTATTAACAGTAAAATCAGTGAGATGCAAGAAAAAACATATTAGTTGGGTGGATGAAGAAGAAAAATAAGGGTATAATGTCATGAAAAGGTGTCTGGTTTGTAACCTCTTCAAAGATAACCTTTTGCCGCTTAAAATTGAATATGAGTTAAAAATTATTCCTCTTCATTGCAGTATAGGCTGGATGACTGGAAAGCAGAGCAACTGAAAATGGGATTGAGGAGTGAGAGCCTGTGTCTGCTCAGAGGATTGAGGAGAGAGAGCCTGTGTCTGCTCAGGGGACTGAGGAGAGAGAGCCTGTGTCTGCTCAGGGGACTGAGGAGAGAGAGCCTGTGTCTGCTCAGGGGACTGAGGAGAGAGAGCCTGTGTCTACTCAGGGGACTGAGGAGAGAGAGCCTGTGTCTGCTCAGGGGATTAAGGAGAGAGAGCCTGTGTCTGCTCAGGGGACTAAGGAGAGAGAGCCTGTGTCTGCTTGTGTGGAGCTGAGGAAATAAAAAGACTGGCCAATGACTTAAATTAGAGGAGTGTTATAAAAGACTTCAAACCCATTGAATTTAGATTTTTTAAATATTTTATTATGGCACACAGGAGTAATGATGAAACTATGTTCTTCAATCACATATTACTTAAACCAATCAGCTGTTTGCATTATCTCATAACTAACAAGTCCAAGTGTGAAAAGCTTGCTGTCTAGGTTTCCTATCTACAAAAACATTCCAAGAGCCTTCATAGCTCAAATTCACATTATTGTAGATAAAGAAATGTTTTGTCTATTTGTGTAGTAACACATATTCATTTGTAAGCAATGCAAAGAGACCATGTAACTTTAAATGAAGACACTTTGGTTTTAGATAAAATTCTTAAGTCTTAAAAGTCATCTAAAAAACAGATAGTGAATAAATTAGCAGATCAAACAGTTCTTTAAGGACACCAGAGCAGTAGATACGCAAAGACTTCATCTATAGTCCACACCAAACACAAGAGTTATAACTTTACCATGGACAGGGGCAGATTGGGTATACATGTGATGCAGTGTCCAACCAGGCAGTGAAATCCAAATATTTACCAATTATACATTGAAATCCAAATATTTACCAATTAGACATGCAAGAGCAATGCCAATGCAACATACAAATTTATTATCTCCTCAAGAAGTAACATTAGTATGATTTCATTACCTGCTTTCATGAGTTTTAAAGGGATTTACAGTTTATAGCTTTAAAGGCAATTTATGTGAGGCAGTAGAATTAAGCAAACAACACACACATTCATGAGCTCAGGATTCCAGGCAACATGTTTGTGGTGGCAGATAGCCTTTGATAAGTTTATTTTCCCTATTCAAAATCAAATATAAATTTTTTAAAAAAAATCAATACTTTTAATTAAATCATGGGCTTAGATTTTTATTTATGTCCAAGGTATTCAAGAATATATTAAAAATGTAACTATAGTGACAATTATGTTAGATTCATATTCTTCCCAGGTTGCACTACTGTATACTAGTCCATCATAATTTCAAAATTGCCTTCTAGAAAGCCATCCCTCCAGGCAACATGGTATATTTTACAGGGTGAGTTACATTATTGTTTATTAATGATCCCATTCATATTTATTAGCAGTAAAATTTAGGGGAAAATGCTTTTTAATCTTGATCTATTTCTTTATCTCCCTAAAATTGTTTAATTATATGTGGCACTTGTTAACTATTTTTATTTTATAAAAAATAATGGAGGTCAGTAGTTCACCTGTATATGGTTTGTATTGGTGTCTACTTTAAGTTATTTTTAATTAAGTAAAAAAAAATACACAGGAAAATATATATCATTCAGTGTAACTTTATTTTCTATTTATTGCACATAACTCGAGGTCTTTAATTTCTAACCACCGAAGTTTCAAATGACTATTGTTTTCCCATGAAGTTGCACATGAACATGAGTGGATTCATTTATTCATGTTGGGTGTGTGTGTTTCTTTATTATTGTAAACATCTGTGTGGTTCACATTGCCATAGATCCTGAACTCATAAGCATGGACCATGCATAGGCTGGCAGCAAGCCACTCTGCAAGCAAACGGGATACTCTGCATACGGAGAAAACTCATAGCACAACATTGAATGTCCAACCTAAGTCATCTCAGAATTATACATATATTGACTTCTTAATTTGTATAGGATCTGGAACTCAACTGGTTGGTGATGAGGTTGACCTGATTCGGGGAGATATTTTTTCCTGGGATAGCTGGGGATGGGGCTTAATCTTTCTTCTTAGCTGCTTGCTCTTCCCCAACAGCTTCCTCTTTCTTCTCTTCCTCTTCAGATTCTTTGGTGTCTTCCTCTTCACCCTCGCCACCTTCCTCTTCTTCTTTTGCATCTTCAGACTCATCCTTGGCAGCTAGAACATAAGAAGAAAAATACAAAAGCCAAATCTAGGTTAAATACAGACAGAACATTTCTGCAGAGACTCTGGGAGGTACTAAACGTGATATTGTCAGAGTGAAGTTAAAAACTTCTCAGCCCTACTCTCCCGAAGGACTGTTACAGTCAGGGCTTGTGGTTACAGTTTGCCAGGAAACACGTATTTAAATAAAAGGAGATTACTTGCAGGTGCTGGGAGCTTATCTTCTTTCCATTACCTTGCCTCAATATTTTTATATGTCTGGCATTCTTATATGTTCTTTAGGACATAATCAGTTCTGGCCAAATCAAATGTTCTTTTGGGTACCAAATAACCATGTTAAATGAATGTGTTAAAATATGAACCTTCTACAATTTATATTAGAAGCTTACTAAACGTGTGTGTCCTCTTTACATGTCTATTGTTTATGGATGCAGAACCCACATAGAATTTCCTAATTAGTGAGCAAGGCCCCATAGCTCACCCATCTCCCAGTGAATACCCATAGCCAGTTTGCACTAGGAATTCTGAGGGTTTTTTTGTCTTTGCATACCTTCTTCCTCCTCAGCACCTTCCTCTTCCTCTCCCTCCTCCTTCTCCTTCTCCTCCTCTTCAGCTTCTCCCTCAGAAGGGGGCTCATCCTTGGCCTCCTCAGCTTTGGTAGCCTCAATGGTCTCCTCCACCTCTGTCTGCTCTTCCTGGACGTGGCTGGTGTAGTAGGCTGGGAATGAGCGAGCTGACATTAAGTAGGAGCTGCTCTGCAAGCCACTGTAGGCAGAGCGGCCAAAGATCTGTGAGCTCTGAGAGTAGCCGCTGGTTATGCTGCCCACGCTGGTGAAACTGAGCCTGGTCTCTTCGCCTTCCAAAAGTTTCCTGGGGGGAGGGGGACAGGGGGTAGGTAAAAAGTACAGTTAGACCAACCTCTGTTGGACATGTATTCATGACCTGTTCTAAGCCCTCCCACCATTCATCAATTTCCCCTGACTGCCAACCTCAAAAGCAAACATAATGATAAACAGGGTTAGGCATAATTAAGATTTAATAGGAATTTCACAAGGGACCCTACCCCCAAAATACCTTCTATGTACAGCTATTAGATTTAAAATGTAAATGCTAAGAACAGGGCTTACATTACTTCAGGATTAATTCCTTACACATGTGTACCCTCTTGGAGGAACCCCAAACTAGGGTTATTCTGGAGAACTGGTGATTCAACATAACTGCTTAGCCATCGGTTTTCCGATCTCTCCCATGTCACGCCTGTGCCCACACCATTCCGATTTTACCTGTAAGCTGCAATCTCGATATCCAAGGCCATCTTCACGTTGAGGAGGTCCTGGTACTCCTTCAAGTACCTCGTCATCTCACTCTTCGTGCTCCTCAGCTCATTCTCTAGTTTGTTGATTGTGTCCTGTTGGAAGATTATTTTAAAATCTCAAATCATAAATCTCTACTTTTGTTCTCCAGTAATATTGGTGCTAAAGACTAGCTTCCGTTAACTCCAAAGTGTGCACCTTTAATAAAATATCCCTTAAAATAACTGCATTTTTTTTTTTTGGCCTAAAATGTCCAACCAAATGTGGCCAGTGAAACGTGAGAAGGGGAGGGAGCAAAGGGTGAGCATATGTAAGCAACTTTTTAAACTTGCTTTAGTCTATTGGGTATGGTAAAATGTCTAAAAGTAGTATCAAATTGATTTTAAAAAGAAAAAAAGGAAGGAAGAAAAGAAGAAAAAACAGGAAAAAAATTATACTACTATCTTTTAGCTAGGTCACATTTGGGGAAGGAAATATATAGTGATTTGCTAAAATGCTTTCCACGACTCTACTTCTACTCTCCCCAAGATGGGAACTTAAATAAATAAATAAATAAATAATGGTTGCAGTAATTAGCTGGCCTAAAATTTGACTGTATTCTTGTGTCTCTGAAAAAAAAAAAAAAAAAAAAAAAAAAAAAAAAAAAAAACCCACTATTTCAAGGCTGGGTGGTCCAGAACTAGTGAGAGCTAGAAGCCGTATTAACTAGGAAGAGCCGAGGGTAACTTGTAGTTAGGAGAGGTCAGTTCTGAAGCAGCAGACTCGTGGCCACGCCCAACTCCGACTCCCTCCGCCCTTTTCTCCCAACCCATCCCTAAGAACACAACAGGCTGCAGCAGTGTGCCCCGCCCCCTCCAAGTGCCCCATCCTTTCCACAGCCTCCTGGAGTCCTCTGATAGCTGCTCTGTGCTCGAGGACCCCCTAGCGTTCATTCTCTGGCTGCATCCTCCGCCCCTTCTGTGCTGTCTCCCCGCCCCCACTGGTCTTGGACTGTGCCATACCTGCATGGCGCTGATGTCTGCGTTCTGTTTGTCCTCCAACTCCTGCAGCTGCTTCTCCAGAGCTTCGTTCATACCCCGGCATGCTTCGATCTCCAGGGTCTTAGCTTTGAGCAGGCGGCGGCTTTCGGACACCTCGTCCTTGGCAGCGCGTACAGCGTCGGTGTTCTTGGCGGCGCTCTCGGTCAGCACCGTGAAGCGGCTCTTGAACCACTCTTCTGCGTTCTGCATGTTCTTGGCGGCCAGCTTCTCATACTGAGCGCGGATGTCCTTGAGGGCGGCAGAGAGGTCGGGCTTGGAGGACACGTCCATCTCCACGGAGATCTGGGCATACTGGATCTGAGCCTGCAGCTCGGCGATCTCCTCCTCATGCACCTTCTTCAGGAAGGCGATCTCGTCCATCAGGCTATCGATGCGCTTCTCCAGCTCGGCGCGGGCGAGAGCCGCTTCATCGGCGCCTTTGCGTGCTTCCATCAGCCGGCCCTCGGCGTCCTCGCGGCTCAGCACCTCCTCCTCGTAGCGTGCCTGCAGGTTGCGCAGAGTCTCCTCCAGCCCCTCGCGCTCGCCTTGCAGCGCCTGCTTCTCGTTGGTGGCATCTTCTGCCGCCAGCCGCAGATCGCGGATCTCCTGCTCGTACAGGGCGCGGAAGCGGGACGGCTCTGAGTGTTTCTGGCGCAGTACTAACAGCTCGGCTTCCAGGACCTTGTTCTGCTGCTCGAGCTCGTGAACGCGCTCTATGAAGCTGGCGAAGCGATCGTTCAGGTCCTGAAGCTGTGCCTTCTCCTGCGTGCGGATGGACTTGAGGTCGTTGCTGATGGCGGCTACCTGGCTCAGATCGAGGTTCTCCAAGCTGGGCATCAAAGAGCCGGAGCTGGAGGAGTAGCTGCGGCGCACGGAAAGCGAGGAGGAGACCGGCGCGGAGTAGCTGGAGTATGCGGAGCGCGCGGTGCTGTAGCCGCTGCGCACGCTGGAGATGTGCACCCGGGGAGTCTCCACGTAGCGCCGCTTGTAGGAGGTCGAAAAGTACGGGTCGTAGCCGAACGAACTCATGGTGGCAGCCGGTGCGCCCCTCCGGCCCGGGGCGGAGGTGGGGGACCTGGAGAGAAAAAAGGGGAAGAAGAGGGAAGGGGAAGGATGGATGGCTGTGTGCGGCTCAGCCCCGTCCTGCCACCTCTATTTATACTCCGGGACTCTGACGCAGACTGCGATTGATCCTGGTGCGCAGGCCAGTGGGGGCTGTGTGCTGCTGCAGCCAAGGGGAGGATTCTGCGCAAAAGCGAAGGCGGGGGAGGGAGATTGGAGGCTGGCGAGGTGCGGCTCCTGCCTGGCGGCTTTGCTGCCTCGACTTTCTCAGAGACCCCCATACCCTCACAACTCATTTCTTTTCCTTTCCCATCCTCCCAGCCCATCCAGCCTAAAGCCCTCATCACTCAGATCTTTAAATGTTCCAAATAAAAGGTTCTTACTCCTTAGTGGCACATCAATTTTTAACAACCAATGTCTCAAAGACACCCTGACCCCACCCCACCCCACCCCCACTACTAGCTCTTTCTTTCTCCATCGCGGACTCTTTTATGCATCCTCTTTCGTAGGCGGGTTGTGAGTCCGGGGCAGTTAGTTACTGACAAGCTAGCGACCATACAGCCAACATTGCTGCAGCAAAGTTTTGCTTGTCTTTGTAGCTGTTTTCTGACATTTCCTTAAAATCCCCTCCCTTTCTCCTGCCTCCTTTTATTTAGTTATTTGTTTTTTCTTATCACTCTACTTCTCAATACATAGGGGACATGCCCCACCACACACTCTTGAAGCCGCAGGACACGCGAGTGTTAATTTTAACATTTTAAAACCTTAACAGGAAGCAGTTAACTTGTCTGGCACCTTTCATAGAATTTCTCCCTTCTTTGTGGGGAATGAAGTCTAGAATGCTCGGGGGCGGGGGAGTTGAAAAACTAACCAGGCAAAGAAAGACTTGCAAGGCGAAGACACCCTCTGCAACACTAAAACCTCCGGTGCCTGTATGCCTGCTTCTAGCTCATCAAAAGCCTCTTTCCTCTCCCATCTTTTACACCTGTGTGGTACCCCAACCTGATGGTTTCGATTAACCATGCAAGTGTTTTGTTTTTTTTTTTTTTTTTAGAAAGAGAGATGTGAGGGTGGAGAAATTGCTGCGAACTGCGGCCAGCTCTGGGTGTGGTCTCCCAGGAAAAGGACTCAGCATGGAGACGGAATGAAAATAAATAGCCACCAAGCTGAAATTCATAGGTAACGGCAGCACTTAGGACTCTATGGGCTTCCTTCAAGAAGCACCCAGATACCAGAGTGGGCACGCCGAAGGCACGTGGGTGCAGAATTATAATACTCCTTGTGAGTACCTGCAGTTTCGAAAAGATACTGCAGAGATTTGTAGGAAGTAACTGAAACCTTTTTGAAGCAAGCATTTAACGTTCTGTTTATTTTGTTCAACATACCACTGGCTTACTGGTTCCTTTAAATGACCCAGTAAGGGGTTATGGCTAACGGTTTCAAATAAAGAAGTGAAGTTTTTGAACCTGTGTCTGGTCGTTTTGGAGGACCGAAAAGAGGGTGAGGTGAGGTTTATTCTGCGTATTCCTTTCTTATTTGACACTTACTGTGATTCTGACAATGTGTCCCCTTCATGGAAGAGGAATGGACTAAACCAGGACTTCTGGGGTTGCTTGTGGTTTTAGTCTACTAAATCTAAAACATGTTAGAAGCTCACTCATGCTTACACATTCTAAGCTTTTAAACCTACAATCGCCAAGCTGCCTGAGACTTGTGTGGCCAGCATCTAGGATCAAATATTATTCAGACCGTTCTCGGTAGCCTGCTTGTCCTTTTTCTTCATTCATTGGTGATCAAGAGGACTTAAGGGGGAAAAACGGAAAGAGAGATCTTGGATAAGCCATTCCTTTTCTTGCTTCCTGTTACTCACATATAGAAGAATTGCAATTTCCCCCCAAACTAGCTCCATGTAACTTGTATCACTTCACCACTGTTGGACATGGTTTGCTTCCATTCTTCCAGCGCCTTTTCTCAGGAGTTACAGTTTATTCACATAGATCTTAAGCCCCGGTGTGTGTGTGTGTGTGTGTGTGTGTGTGTGTGTGTGTGTGTGTGTGTGTGTGATTTCTTTAGAGGGGGAAGCGGGGCTCCTTGCTAATGCCTTTGACTGCAGAGCAGACTGCCCAGAAGGGAGCAATGCAGCTAGTGCTGCAGAGGCCAAGAGATGCTGCAGACAAAACAAATTATAGGGCATCTTTTTTGGTTCAGTAGACAGTAGAGAGAGAAGGCAGGTACTCGGGGGTTGGTGGAAAGGTCTGAGTGAACATCCAGAACCCATTTTCTTGCTAATCCCGAAGAGGAACAGAGAAGAGATACAGTCTAGCATTCATAAATGGGGGCTTTCCACTCTTTCTTCATAGCATCTGGCACAGGCCACTGGTTATAGCTGCTTCACCTCATCCTTGCTTTGGAGGAGAGGGAGGGGTCCTGAATCCACTTTGAGTCCCCTCGCTCTTCATTACCTTGCTTTGTACTTGCCTCTGCTAAATGCCAGCCTCTTTTAAATATTCTGCCCAGTCATCTTCCCTTTCCAGCTCTCTTGTCGCCAAATGTTCCAAGAGCCCAAGTGACATTTGCTTTGTGTGTCTGAGCCAAGGTAAAGTAAGACACTTTGAAGAGAAACAGCTTGACTTTTGTTTTCCCTGTCTATAAGTGTTGCTGCCTTGGTGGCTTCTGCCGTCGGTCATTTGATCTCCTCCTCCCACTCTATCTCTCTGTCTCTGCCTCTCTTCTCTCTGTGTGTATGTGTCTGTCTGTCTGTCTGTCTCTCTGTGTGTCTCTATCTATCTATATAATGCCTATGATTCTTATCATCTTTATCTTTTTATTGTCCTATAAGCATAGGACAAACATAACGTTGAGTGTTTCTGGGAAGACCCCATCTAGCAGATACATGAAATGACAATTAGAAATAAATATGAGTTGGTGGAAATTATTAACAAAATTTTTACTATTTAATTATCTCCAGACACCTCTAAATTCAATTAAAGAACTTTTCTAGGTCCAATGCAAAAATAAATTTGTATTAGAGTTTCACAGTTAGTGTAGAACTGTTTTAGGACCACTAAAAATATGTCACTTCTTTTTCAGTGACAATAGAACCCACAAGCTTTAAGTGGGAGCCTGATGACTCCAGATTTTCTGTTGCTTATTTTGAAATTCTTTGGCACAGGAACTCTGTATTCTAGTTTTAAGGTGCAGCATTTTGCTGAAATTCCCACAGGCTAAAGAGCAGGGAAGGTTTCTATCCATGGTCCTGAGAGCCAAATTCTCCTCCCTACAGCAATGCAGTCAAATCATTCTACATCAGAATAGCAGGTGGGTCTCCACCCCCTTCATCATAAAGTATATATCAATGGCATCAGTGCTGGAGTTCATACATCAATCCAAGGAGAGATGAAGAAATAAACACAGAAGGGGTATTCACCAAGTAACAGGTGCTTGCCATCTATTATTTAATAAGGACAAAATCTCCATGAGAAGGTTATTCAAAGCAAACAGCTGAAGCCAAAGATATTCAGCCATTTAAAGTCACACAGCTACCTCAAGCCCAGGCTGTGTCTGCCTCCAAACTGAATACTGCTCTCCTCATCCAAGTTCACTTTCTTCCCTGACTTTGTGAAATTAGATAAATGCATGCTGTAGGCTGCAGAATATAACATCAATGCAATGAACCATTCAGGTTTGAATAACACCAACATGAACTGATCTACACTGTGAGGCAGTGCCTGAGAATGTTCTCTTTGGACAGCTAGCAGAGGCAATGAGTTGTATGATTGTTACAAGTGTTCTTAAACATTCCATAATAAAATAAAATGGACATTCCTAGTAAAAGACAATGCATAATCAGTAACCTAATAATGTGACTTTATCCTTTTTCATGATGTAGCTTTCCAGATAGAGCCTCAACACCCATTTGTAACATGACTTTTCCAGAAGCTGTTAAGCCAAAATGCAGCTTGGCCCCTCTAAATCTGCAGTCACCACACCCTGACTCCCACTTTTCTCACATTGCACTCATCTTTATTCTCTGCCTTTATAAGCAGGTTTCCTGGAGGTTACCTTTAAAAATCACTGCAATACATTAAAAATAAAAGGTGCTGGCACTCAGCATGACCCAATTGAGTTATATCACACTTGCCACATACTTTTAACTTTTTCAAAAGAAATATGAGCATAAAATCAACTGAAAGGTACACTTTGTTGAAGTCATGGGTATCTTTCCTCTCTGTATCTTAAAGCCAGTTAATTTCTTTGTATAATTGGGGCCATATTTACTATGAGACTAATGGTTGAATCTCCCTCCTCTACCTGAGAAAATGCTTAAAACATGCTGTTAAATGGAAAGGGTATCTAATTTAAAGCTTCATGTTTTGAAAGTGATGCATCACAACGTGTGCTGTGCAGCTGCATAGATTTTAGGTTGCAGCAGAAGGGCGAATGTTGCATGGATGAATTAAAGATGAGAAGTTCATTTCTATTCAGAGCATGATCGTCACTGGAAGTGAGAGGGTCTTAGTGCTGTCTGAGCAGAAATGATGGTCATAGGGCCAGACCCCTAAAGGCTTGTTTCATGGGAGTAGCTAAGGTAATGTCTTTTCTCCCCAGAGGCTTGCTCCATAGTGTCTCACCCTCCATCATAGTCACCAGAGTCAGATGCTCGGCTGGGGACAGCATTTCATGCAGGTCTCGGATGAGGGTCAAACCCGACAGTGCTAACTCTGTTCAGTTGCACTTTCCTGACTGCAGAGAAATACATGCTGCTTCTGCAATCCAGGTCAGAATGGGATGCAAATCTAGCCACGCCGCACCTGGGTTTCTTTGCTGACCTCTACTCTGGCTTAATAAATCAATCAAAGGGATGTGAGGCATAACATTTTCAAAGATAGAGGATAAGCATTTCTACCTGCTAGAGAAAGAGCCTGAGGTTGGCGCCCTCACAGCCATGCTGGAGCCCAGCCAGGGCAGCAGTTCATTCCCTCACCAGCTCGTCTTGCCACAAACAGGCAGCAGATGCTGCAGAGTTACAAAGGGGCGGATCCTCTGGGTTCTGAAGACACTGCAGGCCGGCTTCCGACACCATGTGTCTGTCAGGTTATTTGGTAAGTTAAACATTAAGGCATCGTCTGCTTTAGAAAACTTGTGTCTAAATACTTATCTATTGATTAAATAGCTCATATGTTCATCCACCCATTGAGTCACCAAATGTCAACAAAACACTTAGAATGTGCAGAAATCTATACAAGTGCCCCAGGAGGTGTGGATAATTGCAACTCAGGCATGGTCTTCAAAGAGCTTGAGAAATATCTGAATATGATTTTTTTAAATGCTACCACTGAAAACACAGGACGCGAATGAACATCAAAAGTAGAAAGCTGGGGCTTACTAAAATAAATCTTTTATAAAGGAGTACATGCTGTATGCTTTCATTTCCATGAAATCCTACAAGGGGACAAATTAACATGTGCAAGAAGAAATAAGAGCAATGGCTGCTTCTTCAAAGTGGGGATGACAAGGGACTTTTTTCATGGTGATGTAATTATTTCTTGAGCAGTTTGAACTATGCATTTGGGGTTTGTATTTGTCAGGATGGAGCAACCTACTAGGAGCCATAAATTTTACTGAATTTACTTGTGTCTAAAAAAATAAAGCCATGTGTATGTATATATTAACAACTATAAAAATAATATAATATAAAACATAAATATGGGACATTGTTTTAAGAACAGAGAAAAATTATTCACATGAAAATTTAAAGAATGACATAAAAGTTAAAAAAAAAAAAAAAGCAAACTCCTAAGAGTACTCATGAGGAGGAGATTGGTATGAGCAGAAACTGATGTGATTTTTGGAAAGGAAAGCTTGGTTGTGGTCGGAGCCGGTGTTCGTGTGGCTGATTCCCGTCCTTTATGCTTTGCAGTCATCATGTTTGAACTTCACACAGCTCTAAGTAGAGGACATTTCCCTGCTCTTGAGAGGTTTGATGTCATATCAGTTATCCAGCTTCATGTTGCATTTAATTTTTTTCAACTCAGTCTTACATTGCTGCCTCGTACTGCGTTAATATTGACATTAAAAGACATTGAAATCTGTTTAGACTGAGGCTTCTTTTAAAAATCTTAAGATGTAACTATGATTCATTTTCTTTACATCTAATCTCTAATACAAATAATTTTGGCTATTCAAAATAACCTGATGAAATAGTTCAAAAACCTCCCAACATCAGGTTAAACTGAGTAACAAATGGCTGCTTCAGGATTAACACTCTTATTCCTTATATACTATTTTTATAAGCTATAAGGATCCATAATTTGTACGATCTCAGGCAAGTCTTATACTTGCTTCTTTTTTTTCCTCTGGACTGAACCTTTATCTGCTGTGTTTATCTCTTCTGAGTTGTGGATTAACCCCCCTCACTGGTCCTCCGTACACAGCCACCAGACATTATTGTAAGAGGAGTAGACACAGACATTTCTAAAGTCTCACATGAGCACTGATGAAAAAAAATCAAAACCAAAAAACAATTTGGCTTTTTGTTATATTTACTTCCTCCTAAACTTTAATTTCTTCTCTGTGTCAATATACAGCATTCTGCTTCTAATCAGTAACTGTAGAGAAATTTCAGTAAGAAGGTAAAGGTCTCTGCATTAGGGTGCTGCCTCTCCTGCAGCAATTCTATGAAATATGAGCCGACTCTGCAAGTGTTTGGTCCTCATAGCATGCTGCAAGGACTGAGGAACTAAGGAGACAAGCCCCAGAGTGTTACAAGCCATGAAACCAGGCCTATCATCCAGATTTTCCATCGTTATGGTCACTGGGCTTCTTCTTCTAAATCTTATGGTTTCATGTATATGCATGTCAGGCCCCTTCACAGTGCAATTCTGAAAAGGCAAAGGAGTGTCCAAGTGTAATGATGCGTGCCTATAACTGAGAGACTGGGATGGCGGGGCAGGAAAATCTAGAGTTTGAAGCTAGCCTATGCTACATGGAAAATTCCAAGACACTGTTGTCTGCAACATATAAGCTCAATTCACAAAATTAAATTAACAAATACAAAGATAGAGATGCTTAGTGACCTCTTACTTAGTGATGCTATCTGATGTGTTACTGATCAAATATAAGAACTCTATCCCCTTTGCATGACTCACTGTTAAAAAAAAAAAAAAAACAATGTCAAGGGAGATACAGAGATAAAATGGCATACCTCTGTTCTGTATCTATAATTAAGAGTAACAATTTCAAAGAGGAGGGAGAGAAAGAAGTGGGAACAGAATGCTAAAAGCATTTGAACAGTGAGCATTGGGTGACCCCTGTGGGATGAAATGTATGATCACAGAATAACCACAATCTTAGTCATGAAGGGGACAAAACAATCCTCATAGACTGGAGTTTACTACGTTCCAGCAAAGGCTTCAGTGCCCGCAGTATCATCTGACTGGGGAACCATCTGTATTTGTTTTAATCAATTAAGCTTGGGGTGCTAGGATAAATTCACATCTTCAGGGGAGCACTCTAGATCTTTATTTGGGGGTACTTTTCCCAACAAAATACAAAAATCTGGGCATTGGGGGCTGGAGAGATGGCTCAGCGGTTAAGAGCACCATCTGCTCTTCCAGAGGACCCGGGTTCGATTCCCAGCACCCACATGGCAGCTAACAACTGTCTGTAGTTCCAGTTCCAGGCAAACACCAAGGCAAATAAATAAATAAATAATAAATAAATAAAGTTTTAAAAAAAAATCTGGGCATTGACAGGTACCAGTTTAAGCTCAGTCTTACTTCTTAGGCACTCCTGGAAGACACTAGTCCCACAAGAAGAAACAGAAGAAGAGAGAGTGAACAAAGAAGAAACAAATTGGCCAGTATTTAGCCCAGAAGAACTGATGGGAAGTAAAATCATAATCCTATCTATAATTTAAGAGGATAGGATAAAGAAGAATTTGCTTTAGGTCACTTTTATCTAACAAGCATGCTTGTTAATAATATCTTTGAGTCAGAAACTATGCAAAGTGATTCACTTGGATAGTTTCATTTCGTCATCACAAAATCTCCAGGACTGGAAAACCTGAATCACCCTCATTTTAGAGATATTTTAGCTGTCAGGCAAACAAGAGTCTAAACACTGTGTCTAAGGAATTTGGAGATTCTCTATGTCATTAAATCTTCACAAAAGTGAGAATTGTTTTTATTCTGCAAATAAGAAAATGTAGTACAGAGAATTTAGAAATCTTGATCAGGGTCACACAGTTAGGTCACAGTCTGTCGGAATTTTCACTTCTTGCTATGATCAAAGTACAAAAACGTTCTGGGGAATTGACACATCAATAAGATGCCCTTTTTTCCTACAAAGTTTAAATGCACATTTAGGTTTTTTTTTTTTAAGCTGTAGTATTTAGTCAAGAATTTTCAAACCTTATAAAAATAAATATATCACTCTATTGGAAGCTTCCTAATGTAGATAACCATCATTGAAATAATTATAATATTGTACCAGAGACCTCTCTTCAGATACAAGCTTCTCTGCTAACTAGAAATTCTCTTTTTATCATATTACCCAGAAAAAAAGCACAATAAAAAAAATCTCCTGCATCTTTCAGTTTCACTTTATCCTACAAATTTAATAAGCAGACCAACCAAATCATGTTAGCATAACAGATGCACTTTTGAACGGGCCTTAGATCTTTCAATTTGCAAAGTGGTCCCTTTTACCTCCTGCCAAAAAAAAAAATTAGTTTTACCATTATGATGATTAAGATTTACTTTAGAAGTCATCCAAATTAAAATTGACTTCCAAATCAGTTTCCAAAATGAAATTTAGAAAGATTACTTAAGCAAGGATCATAGTTGTCTGCTGTAAAAATACACAGAAGGTTGCAGCTATAGAAGTGATGGCTTGGCTCCATTTCAAAGGGAGAAGGGATGCTCCGGGGGACTGGGCAAGTGGATTTCAGAAAGCATCATTCCATCTCTGAGCTGCCCTTGACCGGGCTTGGCCTCTCAGATGCTCAGGCAACCTGATAATCTGTGATTTGAATCTAAGTAAAGGTAGAAGATTCTAAACAGACGAGGGACATAGAGCAGTGATGAGGGTTTGGACATCCAGCATTACTCCGAGGATAAGGATGAAAGTACCAGACATCCTCTGAGCAGGAACCTATAGAAGGAGGTATTTGTATCTGAGGAAGGAATTACTAACTGGAGTCATTGTGTGACATGCACATTTGCTTGTTTGCATAAATCTGTCCTTCCTGCTAGAGGGGACTGAGTCATAAACAGCTGGATGACTGCCCATATTTTATCAATCAGATTGGTGCCCCTTCCCATAATATAATGAATTCTTACTCCCACTGCTTTCTTATGGACTGATTATAAAGAAGGGGAGAAAAGCATATGATTTTTTCACTGTGGCTTCAGGATTGCACGTTAAAGCAGAAGATTGTCATCTATTCACACATCTTTTCCAGGACCAAAACCAAGTGTGAAGATTGAAGAATCTCTCATCCTACATCTTTTTTTTTTCATTTTATCTTCCTGAGTTTTATTGATTTCTCTTTGAAAAATAGAAACAAATAGTCTCAAGTCAGTGGCTAGGGACTCACAGACCCTGAAGTCTGAGGCTTATAGAGAGAACAGGAGAATAGTCTGTAACTGTCACCATGGTAACACATCCTGCACTGTGATTGGAGTCTGCAAAATTGGAAAAAGCAAATCACCTAAGTCGGCTAAATGCATTGTCATGTTCCCCTAACAACTATATTTTGTAGATTTGCTGTTTCTCTGCAGATAGTTTTTAAGGTCTGGATAACTTTTTTTGAGTGTGCATTCATTATTCAAAACGATGAGCTTTATTGTGACTGTCTCGTGTGTACGCATCACATTTTGACCATTACCTGTCCCCCTCCTCCAGACCTATTTCAAAGTGTGGGGAAGCAATTGTATATAATCCAAATGATAATAGATGGGAGGCTCAGGCACTGACCCTAGATCTAACTCTGTCAATAACTACATGCAATTGTCCCCAAACTGGTTCGTTCTTAGGTAGCCTATAGCAATTTCCCAGAGTTCACAGGCACAAAGAGTGCTAGCAGATTTCCAAGTATTGGGTAGCCAGTTATAATCTCATTTTTTTAGTTAATTAATTAGTTAATTATGTTTGAGATGGAATCACCCTATGATTCTAGGCTGTTTTTGAACTTGGCACCCTGCTGCATCAGCACTGGGTTTAAAGGCATATCCATATCCAATCAGCTATATTCTTTCATAAAATCAGTCTGTCATAACTGAGAAGCAATGCCATGTGCTGTTTTCGAAACAGTTACCAGTTAGATAGACTGCTGAACCCAGTGCATTCGTAGAATCCAATTAGCTTAATAAAAACATATAATACTTCTTTAGAAACATCAGTCACAATTAAAATGACAGCTGCTACCCTTAAAAACATCCTCTTACAAGATAAACTTTCACAAAAACAGTAATATTTGTGGGTTTTGTTTCTGAAAACATAATTTGGAATTGCATACTTTAACTAAAGGGGAAGGGAACATGTTGGGTAACACCCACACAAGGTTCCTTTGCAGTGCTGAAAGTTTCCAAATTTAAATTATTTGTGTGGTTGCACAGTTCTTTGAATATATTCAAAATAATTTAATAGATTAAATGAGTGAATTTTGTCAAATATAGCTTATATGTCAATATATGTGTTAAAACACTGCCCAGATTATTTCAAAAGCATTTTTGATGACCTGCTTGTTACCAAACGCTTCTGGTTGCCTTCCCCTTAGTAGGTTTCATGAATGTATCAAACTTGTATGCTCCCACTCCTGGACTGTGAGTGTTTGTGAAAGTGTACATTCTTCTCTTATTTTTCATTTTAGTAGTGTCTCAATACACAAGATAAATATTTTCATGTTAAATTAAATAGCCATGTTATTTTATTATTATTTCCCAAATACTGAAAACCAGTTTGCATATAAAGTGTTGCCATCTTCCACTCAATTTTTCCTAAGTCCAAGAGCTGGGCCAAGATGAAATGATAATCAGAGGCCATATAATGAAGTACTTAGAAACAGTTATTTTATACATTCACATACAAAAAATGTACATATATAATGTCTGTACATGCACATATATGTACAAATATGCATATACATATACATCCTTATGTACATTTTTCCCTGAAGGTTAGGGTTTGCATCTGAAGATCAAATTTATTCACCAGGCTCTTTCATTCAAGATGAGACAATGGCTAATGGTCCTTTTAAAAATTAATAACAGTCAGGAGTTATGGCTCATGCCTGTCATTCTAGCATTCAGGAATCAGAAACAGGATTATCAGACAAGTTAAAAATCATCCAGGGCTACAAAGCAAGACCCTGCCATAAAAATACCAAGACGAAATATAAAATAAAAATGAAAAACAGTCTTTATTGAGAAGCTTGTAGGCAGACACAGGCAGAATTCATGGTAAAGATTATTTATTGTTAAAGTTTCTAGAAAAGGATAAAGATATTATAATAAACACCATATAGCCTTTGCATGGTTGTCGGGTCTTAGGATCTTAAAAATTTGTAGGCATATTGAAAGACCTCTGCATAACTTTCCCCCATCTTATTCCGGCCTTTCTGTCCTAGAGGCAAGCCAGATATTGACTCTATGTCACTCCTTCTCTCGTGTCTTATCAGAACTCACATCTATAGGTCATGCAAATACACAATATAGGCTTATGGATAGTAGATAGCATGATTATGTTGCATCCTTTCAAATTCTTAAAACTTATAATTCTTTATCTCATTGTACATACAGTTCTTAATTCTGACATCATGGCTTTTTTATTTCTCTCCCAACTTGAAAGAAATGTTTTTGAAAGTTTTTCTATAAGATAGGTTTTCTGCAGGTTTTGGAGACTAGATATTTTCAGACTAAAAACATTATCTTCTGATGCACTCTTAGCTTGCAGGAAGCTTCTAGGTTCAATGCCCAACATCAACAAAGAGCAAAAGCAAGAAAGAAAAAAGTCTCTTTCCATTTCTAGTTTGCCAAAAAATGTACTATGAATGAGTATCAATTTTGTGTGATAACTTCTCTAATGTAACAAATCTATTCCTTTATTTTTTTAAATGGCATGGATTATAGTCATGTATTTCCTAATGTTAAATCATAGTTAATATTCTGTACTTTGACAAGCAGAAGATAGATGGATGGATGACTAGATAGACAGATAGGTAGATAGATAGATAGATAGATAGATAGATAGATAGATAGATAGACAGACAGATGATAGAGGCAAATAGATAATAGACAGGTATCAGAGAAGTGAATAGGTGGGTGGATGCAAGGATAGATTTATATCTACATTTAATTTTTTCTCCATGAACTTTGCCTATATCTGTTTGAAGTTTTGCATTTATAGTCATACCATGAGGATCACCTCTGCTTTCTCCTAAAGTCCTTGCCTAACTGTGGGATCAGGTTGTACTGCCCTCAATAGCTGATCCCAGCAGAGTCCTGTCATGTCTTAATTTCTGATAGAATTCATAGGACATTAGGATGTTGGCTTCTTATGTTTCATTAAATTTGTTTCTAAAATCATCCAGGCATGGGTATAAATTTTAACTATTGGCAAATATTCTCATGATTGTGGTCCCGTTCCCCACTGTGTACAAACAGCAGTACCCATATTTTTTTATAAGCAATTGTACATTGGAAATTTTCAGTTTTATCAAAATAAAGTCATTGGTGTTGGTGGACTCTTTTCTTCTCCCATGTGCATTTTTCTCCACTTTGGTTGTTATGTCTCCCTTTTCACTACTGGTTTATCTAGATCCTCTTTTAAAATTTTAAATTATGGCAGAAACTTTATGATATTTTACTATCTCCAACCATATTTTTAGACTATTTTATGGGTATGGATGCTTCTGCTTACATGTGTGTCTGTGCACCATGTGCATACAGTACCCACAGAGGCCAGAGAGGACATCAGATTCCTTGAAACAGGAATTATAGGATGTAAACTGTCATGTGGTGTTAGGAACTGAACTCTGATCCTCTGCAAAAGTATCCAGTGCTCTTCACTGCTGACAATCACTCCAGCTCTCTATTTCAAGCATGCTTAAGTATACAATTCAGTGTTAAGTATGTTCACACAGCTATACAGTAAAGCTCTCACAAAACTGGAGCATAGGTGACTGAAAAATGGATGTATCACTGCACAGTGTCACCCATAGTGGGTGACAACTCACAAAAGCTGCATTTCTGGAGCGTTTTCTACATGGCTTGCAGGTAGCTCAACCCAACTGAGAATTGGAGTCTTCTAACCAGCCTTTGTCACTGCCTGCATAACCCTAAGGGAGGGGCTTGCATAACCTGAGGGAGGGGCTTGAAGATCATGAAGTGTTCAGCTTTCTCACACTTGTGAGTTTCATAAAGTTCATTTATGCCCAGAGTCTTAAAGAATCTCCCTCCAGGACAAAGTCATTCGTTCTAAGAAAATAGCTACACAACATCAAAAATTAATGCAATGTTTTAAAAATAGATTCAAGATCTCTGACAGGGTCTCACTGTTGTATACCTCTGGCTCTCCTGGAAACTTGCTAAGCACACCCAACTGACCTTGAACTCACAGAGGTCTGTCTGCCTCTGTCACCTTTGTGCTGGATCAAAGGTTTGTGCATCGACAGGTGTCTTCTTTCCACCATTTTTTAAAGTCCTTCCATATACTGTGCCTTTCCTGGTTTTTATTTTATCCTTCAATGCCCTCTATCCACCTGTCTCCCACACAGTGGATTGCTGCTCCCACATACATTATTACCTCAACGCAAGTTGTGAAAGACAAAAAAGACCAGGAGTCTCAACTCTCCTCTATTCCATAATTAATTGGAAGGTCTGAACAAGCAATTTTCCTTTTCTAATCTGTAAGCAGAATCAAATATGTCCAGTTCACATGCAGTGAAGCGGAGACAAAGCAATGCATGCTTTGTCTCCATCTCATTGCCAGCAGACCAACAATAGATGGTGTTTGGCAATTTTACTCCTGGTTTATTTTCAAAGTTTTAATCTTGCATCCTAGATTATTAAATGGCAACAGCTTTACGTTTTGATTCTTTGTGAGTTTTTTTTCTTTATGCAATATGCATCATTCTGTGTTTGTTTTAGTGGCAAGGAATCAATACTACTTTGCAACCTACCAGCTTCAGAAATGGAAGCTGAATGTACAATTCACTGATGCACTGCTCTTCCCAAATGGACTGTTAACCTCTCCCCAGCCTTCCTTCCCATCAGCTTGATAAATCTTTCTGGAGCTAGGTGGTTATAAATGGTAAGGGATTGTCCTGCTGGACCAAACAATTGAGCCACTGGCAAATCAATGGACAGATTCATTTTACAGTTGACATTTTATTTTTTATTTTGTTGGGGAAAGAAAGCAGAAAAAAATCAAAAAGCACACACCTTTATTTCAAGTAAACACCAATTAGCTAATCACAAGCTCCGTGAATTTGAAAAGCTAAGACTCTGAGCAAACTTGTGAAACTTAGTATATTAGCATCTGAGGTGTAGATTCTGTCAGACCCTTCACAGATGGTCTGGTTCATCTACATAGAATTCTGGACATGAATCTGAGTGTTTTAGGAAGCACCAGACTGGTATGGTTTGGCTTGGAGCTATTGGGTTATGGTGATGTAGTTTATTTGTTTTTATTTCATTTTGTTTAGTTTTGAGACAAGATCTCACTATACTCCCCAGGCTGGCCTCAAATTTCTGTACTCAAGAGATCTTTCTGCTTCAGCCTTCAAAGAACAGCAATGGTGCATCCAGTATATGGGATTAATTTGTGTAGTGTTCTCCATATATATCACATGATACTTATTCAGAACTAGTTAAGAGCTGTGATTCCCCGGGTTAGATTCCCCAGGACCCTCACGACAGAAAAATTGGCTACCCCCACATATTTTCCTCTGATGATACTGGCATTGTAACTTACACACCTTCCATTTAAAAAAAAACAAATGAATATTTTTTTAAATCAGCCAAATAAATAGCTGGAATTTTTTAAAGGAATTTTTTACGCTTTATCTAATAGCACTTTTCACTTTGATAAATAAAAGCCTAGTTTGTTTCTGAGTTAGAAAGCCACAAGATTACCCTCTAGTGGTAGAAGCTCTACAGTGCAGGATAAATTTAGCCCCTAGATTTTAAGGAACCTGTTGAAGACTTCCAGAAACACTTAAAATCTCTCAAAAACGGAGTTCCTGGAAGAGCAACCTTCAAAACAAAACTGTCATTTGTAAAAATCTAGGCGTTCAGTTTACATAATAAAGGAAATGGACACCCAGCTTCCCCTTGGAGGCTCGCCAGGGTGGCAGTTACAGTATTTTAGGGGCATTTCATATCATTGTAAAAGATATAGTTTGAATTTTTGTCTTTTTTCTAGCTCTGCCATTAGGCAGAATAATTCCCGATGCTTCAAATTAATTATAATGTAAAAAATAAGCTTCTAACTGGAGAGTTAATTAACTTTTATATTAATGTCAGGGCTATACTGTCTTAGCAAATAAATGTATTTCCTGTGGAATTTACAAAATTTACCTGTCACCTTTATAAGAAGTTCTCTTTATTATTCACATCTCAGGCTCAGTTTTATTTTGAAGCATAAAATTGTTCAGTGGGAGGCAGTGGAGGGTTGAGCATATGACACCAGTGATACCTACTTGCTTCTCCTCCTCTACTCTGGAATGTGGGAATCTTTCTCCTTCTTAGCCAACTGCAAGGCAACCTCTAAACCCTTTTATCTCACGGTGAATAGGAGTTTAGACACTAAACGCACAGTACTACAAACATCATTGTTTATGGAGTAATATCCATATATTTCATTCAGTATTTGTGATGGATATTTACTTATAAGAGACTGCATTCAGCTGCCTTACTGCTTCTAAAAGTAACTCAAAACACACATGCATTACTCTGGGGTGGGGGCATGAAAGAGTACATAATTTAAGATTGCAGTTATGCATTAGCTTGGGATGTAAAAGTTGATTACATAGGAAATCCAAGTAAAGTTGATTGTTACATTGTTCTCAATTAAACAAACAGGCTGCGTACTCAGTAGGATGGCAATCTTAAGCCTCCAATGACCCCAAGTCATATAGCTAATCCTGGCTATGAGGTCCAGCAAAAGTTCCAGTCTCTTGGAATGTAAGAGACATCTTGATAATATCACATCACAGGAGCTTTTTTTTCCTTTGATCTACTCTAGGGGTTTCATTCAGTAATAAATCTGTAGAACTGTTAGAAGACAAAGAGCTGAAGCTGAGATGTGTAGAGGAAGCTGCCTGTGGCTGGCCTGACATAAACTGTTGGGGTGTGAAGATGAAGCCATGGGGCAGGTGGCCATGCTTCTGCTTACAATGACCCCAGATGAGAGACAGTAAGGGAAAGAGAGCATGAGAAAACCTGTCCTCCACTCTCTTCACAGCAAAGTGTCTATGATATGGATTTGAGGTACAAGACTCACTCCCACTCACAGGTTTATCTTGATCTATTGGACTGGCTGGTGGGAGACTGCTGTGTACACTTCTGGGGAGACAATTGTCTTAGAGTCACCATGACAACAGCAACTCTTATAACGAAAATCATTTAATTGGGGCTAGCTTACAGTTTCGAAGGTTTAGTCCATTGTCCTCACATCAGGAATCATGGCAGCACACAGGCAGACATGGTGCTGGAGAAGGAGCTTAGAGCTCTACATCTGGATCTGCAGGCATCATAAGTGAACTGGCTTGAGATTTGGAAATCTCAAAGCCCACCCTCTAGTGACACATCTTCTCCAACGAAGCCACACCTACTCCAACAAGACCACACCTCTTGGTAGTGCCAGTCTCTTATGAGTCTATGAGAGGTTGTTCAAACCACCACCAAAACAAACATCCATTCACTCCAGATAGGCCAACAACAAGAAACCACAGAGCCAAAAATTATTCTACCCAAGTCTAGCTTGGTGAATCAGTGAGTTTAATTAGGGTTATTTACTGAAGAATAGGAAGTTATTGGGTGGCTATACCACTAAAAAAAAAAAGTGCCCTCCTCCCTCTCAGACCTGCCTATAAATCCTCAGAGAGATGGGACCCTATGAGATCCCACCATTATGGAACAATAATGGGCCTAACCTTGTGAAGTTCTCATGGAAGTAGTCACATGTGCAGAGAGTTTGAGAAAGCAATAGCCATGCCATGTTCAGGGGACATTGTTCCACAAGAGAGATCATGATGCACTCTGGAGCTTTTACCATCTGCAATGTACTGAAAGTTATAGTTTCAGCTCCATACTAAAGGCTACCATAGGGTGATCTGCCACAAAGAACCTGGACCTACCCAATCATATGGACTAGGAAAGAGATGTTTGGGACGTTAAGTATTCTGACCCAAGCCACAGCAGCTTCCTTTAAACCTATCCTCTTAAGATACATTCTCTCTATATACTTTCTGTAAGAAGTATCTTGCAGATTAAAACATCTGCAATGAAGCAAAGACTCTGTCAATGTGTGCTGAAGAATATGTGTCTGATTCTGTCCTCAGCTATATACTTCTATCATACCTTTCTCACATGACTCCAACTGATGTACTGGTGTGTCACAGGCAATGAGCAAAGGAACAGAGGCACTTTATACCTTATTTCCCTCTTTCATTTATTTATTAGATTCCTACTGTATATCAGGTACTGCACCAAGCATTTGAAGCAAAGAATTTGATTCACAGCCCTTGTCCTTGAATGACTTACAATACAAATAAAAAGAAATGTAAATGGATGACATCCCTTCATATGGCAAGAGCTGTGGCAGTATAAACAGTGGGATTGTAAACCAGCAAGAGTGGGCAAAGGCGGGGCAGGGAAGGCATCTAGAATCATAAAAAGCTGCATCCACCAAGTGCCCACTTCTTTGCTTTGGAAAACTTGTCCATGAATCATTTAGTCCCAACAGCTACCTTACAGACCAAGTGTCTTCTCACAGACTTGTTAAGGTACCTACTTGAAGCCACAAAGTTAAAACGCCTTGTGAAGTCTATAACACCAAAGTCAAAGGGACTTCTCCAGCACTCTTCAGTAGCTCTGTCTGCCTCCAGAAGCCAGTAGAAGCAGATCCTTAGTCCATGCATACCTAGTGGCCAAGACAATGTTTAAAATCAAAGAAGTTACATGCACGAGGAAATGGAATTCAGGTGAATCTGGAGGAAATAGGTATTTTTAGAGTACTAAAAAACATCCAGATCTGGGAGTGTAGATTCATCAGACACCTGCCTGTGGAAACCTTCCCATCCTCCTCCTCAGGCACTATTGTTTATTGACACACATAACAATGTTATACTCAAAGTGATACATCAATATGTATGTATATTTACCATCCTTTGTGTTGGGAACATTCAAGATCTTCTGACTATTATGAAATGCATACTAAATCTATGTCAACTGTAACTTTTTAAATGTCTCTTAGTTGACTTGTTTATGGGTTGCAATGTAACATTTCAAAACACAATAATATTAAACTAGGATATCCAGAAGAGCTATCTCTTTAGACATAATTTCTTTTAGGTTAAAAATCCTGTCTTCAGAAATTTTATATTCAGTAACTTGTTGATTGCCACCTTTAGTGCTGTGAACCTTGACCTTTCTTTCCTATGATCTGTTTAAATTATTTCCATTTAAAAAAAATAAAAATAGATTATCAAATAGGAGGGCAATCCAGTATACTTCACTAGATCCCTTGACCCATGAGGAAAAATAATGAACAAGAACCTTGGTGTATTTCTTTCCTTTAGTGTCATAAAATATGAAAGCCATCACCTGAACTAATTATGGTGTGAAAGATTCATTGGAGTTTCCAAAATTGCAGATATAGACATAAAATAAAATATTAGACCACTGAAGCATTAGATCAGAAGCAGTTTTGACAGATTTTTCTATATAATGCATTTTTCCTCTCCTCTGCCAAGTTGAGAGAGACCAAAGTGTAGATGTTTCCCAACCCCCCCTCACCCACTTACACTGGAGTGTTTCACAGCAGAGTCTGTAGCATGCAGATGAGAAGAGGTCTGAAAATCTCTGCAGGCAGCTGGCCAGACTCAGTGTCTGACTCTCTCACTTAGCCTTGGGTGCCTTGCACCAGGATAGGACATCTAGCTACCACAAACCTTTGCCTCCAGGCCTTTAAGTGGAGTTGACCATAATGCCTGCTCTAACAGTACAATATGTAGCACAGGATAAAGAGTCCATCAGTGACAATCGCCTCTGTGACAGCATCCTTGAGAACCTATCTGGATTTTAAAAAGAGAAAAAGGGGAAATGTAGTAGGATTATGTCGGTAATGTAAATATTTGTCCCACCTATGGGTTTAATAAAAAGCTGATTGGCCAAAGGCAAACAGGAAGTGTGGGTGGGGCTACCAGGCTCAGAAAATTCAGGAACATCTCAGAGTAGACACAAACAGCCACAGACATGGCGAAGAGATGGCAGCAGACACAGAGGAAAGAAGCTGAAATGCTGCTATGAGAAAAGGTACTGAGTTGTGTGGCTGAACAAAATGGGTTAGATTGAGAGCAAGCATTAGCAAGTTATATGCCTGGGCCATAGGTCAATCAGTGTAAAATTAATATAAGCCTGTGTGTGATTATTTGAGGCAAAGCTGGGCCAAGAGTGAGACTAAACCACTTTCCAGGCCTGAAAAGTCTGGGCCAGAGCCTTTTACAACAACCTAGTAAACATGCAAATTAATAAAGTATCCCCATCACACTTCAGGAATTTTATTAATAAGGGATTCATGGCATGTGATTGTATTATCTTAAGTCTGAACATGATGTAGATAAATATAATTCGTGAGTTAAAGGAATTCATGGGATTAAGAACTTCAGGTTGGAGGATCTTAAAAGGTGTCAGGAAGACTTTGACATTCTTGTGCAGCCGTGGTAAGAGAAATATACAGCATCTCTGGAAAAAGAAGAGCATTGTGGAAAGCCTGTACTAGAAGATTGCAGAGTGTAATTCAGTGTGCCAACAATGGCAAAGAGAAGCATTACTTTGGAGTAGATGCCCAGAGACCTTGTATTCATTAGGCATCAGCCTACTCGGTCCTACTTGGCCACTGGAAATGGTACAGTAAGTACAAGATAGTCCCTGCCCTTCTCAAGTGATCTTTCTAGAATCTAAAAGGATAGACATAAATCTTACAAAATACTACCTATGTATAATAAAACCAAAGATGTGTGACTCTGCAATGCTTTGTGTATAACTAAAAAGAAAAATAAAAGCAGGGTTGGGTGTCCCAGGATGAAGGGGCTCTGGAGGAAGTCTGGAATCTATTTGAAGATGTTATCTGAGCAGAAACCTAAATGCAAGAAGGGTAAACTGTAATTTAGATGCTTTTGCATTAGTCACTCTCAGTGATGGTAACATCTTTAATGAAATACTTTAATCTGTCTTAGTTTTGGCTACATTCAACAGTGGTCCAACGTCTGCCCTCACTGCCCGCCCTAATCTCTCCATTCTGTAACTTCTCATCCTTTTTCCTGTTCTCTAGAATTTCTTCCCCTCCTTCTTTCAAGACATAATTCCAGTGCACTCTCCGATCCTTATCTGCTGAAGAAAGCTCTCCCTTCACTTGGCTCTCCAAGCAGCTCCTGGTTCTCTGCCTGCTCCCTGGTTGTCCCATCTCTTCCCCAGTCACTATAAATTATCACATCCACCCAATATTCAGATTCCATTCCTGAACACAGAGGTGGAGCACTTGTCCTGGGTCCACACTTCTCTGCTGAGCACAAGATCATATTACACCACCATTGGATTTCACAAACTTTCATTTTTATGAGTGAAATCTTAGTTCTCACATGGTTTTTGATATTTTGCTTTTAATGTTTGGTTTTTGGATGGGAGGGAGGCTGGTTAATTTGTTTATTGAGCTGATTTCATTAGTTCATCTTCTATCCTATGTCTACAGTGCTTTGTATTGATGGATTTTTTTTTTTTACTGTGATAAAACAACTGTGTATTTCCTGTATGAATTCCTCTTTGTTGCAGCCTATGGCCCTTCCTATGCTACTAGGATGAGTTTACTATTATTTTATTAAGGAACTTCTGCTTCGTGTGTTTAAGAAACATTGATCCTTTGTCGTTTCCTTTTCTCTCCCTCCCTCTCTCTTACTGATGTGTTAGAGACCTTCACATATGTATTGTTTATTTTTGAACTACATTATTTATTTTATGTGTATGCATGCTTCTGAATATATATATCACATGCATGAAAGTACCCATGGAGGTAGAGGAAGGTTTTAGATCCCCTGAAACTGGAGTTACAGGCAGTTGGAGTCACCCAGTGTGGGTGCTGGAAATCTAACCCCAGGTCCTCTTCAAGAGAAGCAAATGCTCTTTACCCCTCCCTGAGCCATTTCCCCAGTCCCTCACATTCGTCTTTCAAAAATATGCCTTGTAAGTTCATGTTTATTTGTGACAAGTATTAGGTCAGTTCATTTTTCAACTTGACCCCAGGTGACATTTTTCATACATCAGCTTAAAATCTGTCCTGGACTTAGATAGAGTTTGTTCTTTGTGACACTGGCCTTAAAATTTGCAAGGTGCCTCTGTATCCTTTTGGCTCATCAATGTTTATGTAAATTTTCTTCTAGAATTTTTGTTTCCTCTAATTTTTAAAATATAATTGGAAATGACTTACAGCTAGCGATTATCACAATACCAATCATTGAACAATGCATTCCTGGATGCTTGGCTTCATGTTTTTATAATACAATAAAATATCTTGTCTCACTGAATCCATGTCTGTACATCACTTACTTGATTCTGACTGACTTGAGTATTCACTGTGATATCAAAGGTTTTCTTTTGCAAAATGCTTTTAGTCTTTCTTAAGCACTGTTTAAGTTCTTAAGCACTACATCCAGTCAAGAAGGTTTGGGCTTTTCAATTATTTAACATTCATCATATATTTCTACAGAATAAACATATTTTACTACAAAAAAAAATCTTGGCTGTGTGACATAAATGCAGAGCAAGACAAAACATGCTGATTAACCTCTTGTACATTGTAAATATTTGTCCCTCCTACTGGTTTAATAAAACACTGATTGGTCAGAAGGCAGACAGGAAGTGTGGGTGGGGCTACCAGACTAAGGAAATTCTGGGAAGAGTAAGAATAGAGCAAAGATGCCAGCAGACACAGAGGAAAGAAAATAAAAATACTGCTCTGAGAAAAGGTACTAAGGTACCTGGCTAATCTTAAACTCTTAAGTTTAAGAGTATGAGTTAACAAGTTATATACCTGAGAATAGGCCAATCACCTTGTAATTAATATACGCCTTTATGTGATTATTTGGGACTGTGGGTCTAGACCTCAGAGCTAGGCTGGGCCAGAAACTTCTGACCACAAGGACAGGAGCTCACAAGCCCACTGTATTACAGTTTTACACACACACACACACACACACACACACACACACACACACACTACACACACACACACACACACACACACACACACACACACACACCTCCAGATCCTGGCATTAGGCTGAACGTTGGTGCTAGTTTGGGAAGTGGTAAAATTTGACCTTTTAGTGAGCAAGTAATTTATAGAGAAGGTGGTTCTGGGAGCTGCTGGCAAGGGGTCATTTTTAGGAAGAACTGTCAGGGGAGAAGTGCCTTTTATGGCTAAAAGAAAGAAGAACACCCTTAGAAGTTCGGTGTTGAGGGTATGGTGGGTTTACAAGAAAACAGAAACCAAGGCCCTGAGTCTTAGAGGTCAAGGGCACATGGGTCTTGTTACAGACAGACTTCAAAGATAGGGAAAATGCTACAGAAGCTTAGAAAATCAATTTGGAAGATCTACATAAAATAGAATAAGGAGGCAGGGCTGCCCCAGGAATTCTTTGGTTAACAAGGTAACAATAAGAACAAAGACATCTTTACTACTGGGGGCCAGACCTGTATTCCAGATACCCTCCCTGGCCAGGTCTGACAGGAGTGGCTCTGTTTCTAGGAGCTACTGACTGACATGGAACTGGGGGTGTTCATTTGGTAGAGGGCTTGTCTAGAGGGCATGAAGCCCTGGGTTCAATCCAGTACCATATACACTGTACATGGTGACTCAAGCCTGTACTCTCAGTTCTCAGGAGATGGAAACAAAGAGAAGCAGAAGTTTAAAGTCATCCTCAGCTACGTAATAGATTTAAGGCTACCCTGGGCCACATGAGACCCTGTCTCAAATTTGATTTTTGGTTCAATGCTCACACAGCAGGTGTCCTGTACAGCCTGAGCAGAGAAGGATGGGAACTGTCGAGCACATTAGCTGTCCGGGAGAGCTGCTTCTACAGTTTCCACCTGAGTCCATGGGCAGTATGGGGGTTTGCAGAATGAGGATGCACCATCTGCTGTTAGAACCGTGTGGCACCTGCTTAGGTTCCAGTCTGCTCTGCATCTTCTGACAGCATGCAGAATGTATAGGTTCCTAAACCATTCAGAACCAGCCTTACAGACTGCTTGGGATGGACTAGTAGGTGCTTTTCCCACTGGGAGCCACAGCTACTAAGGTGGATGTAATAAAGCTCCAAGAATTACATTTTCAGTCAATTATTTCTGATTATATGCAGGATTGGGTCAGCATCCTGAGATCCCTCTGCATATCAAGGAAGTGACTTAATGCATTCTGAGAGACTAGGGCAAAGACTTCAGAATGGCATGTTTTATTGAAACCATCTCTTCCTGGTGTATATTAGTTAACATAATCCTATAGCAAAAAAACATAGAAATATAGCCAGAAGGGGAAAAAAAGCATGATTTTAATAATTTTTCACTCAGAAGTGATCACATTATTTTGGCAGGCTGTCTTTGAATACAAGCACATTAAAATCAACAAGGAAAATATGCAAAGATAAGACTATTGTATGTCTACCCAGTTATTTTCAATAGCTTTATAACTTCATATCAAAAGCATTTTAAAAGGGGCTATGTGAGGCTTGAACTCCACAAATCCAGACAACACCGGACAAACCAGCTTTTCCCACAAACAGTCTATGTATAATACATGACTAAATTAATTTAGCCAATGTCTCAGTGGAAACTGATAATAGACCCAGATACAGCCCTGGTATGCCATGACTGTGGCCCCCAGAATGGTGATAAATCACTCCTGTCACACTACATCTGGAAATATCTTTTGAGCCTAAAAATAATGGGCCACATTAGCTAATGCAGAATAGTTATTTGGCTAAATTAAGCTTCAGCTACTATCAAGAGACTCATTCCAAAATGGGATTTTTTAAGTAATAATAATAGGGCCTTATTCATTATTTATAAGGTAATTACAGCTGAGCCCCTGCTGTTTCCATCCAGCCATATGATATTGAAACACAGGGTTTGGAGAAAAAGAGGGGAGACAGATATTGTGTGTCTTTTTCCCATTATGGATAGTAATTTTCTAGCCAACAGTTGCAAGGGTGGTTCTCAGGAACTAGTACAACACAGGACTTTTATCTCTTACAGAAATCTGTTTTGTATAAACCATGTTCCATTGCATGCTCTCTGTCACATTGTCTGATATTCCATGATATCTCAAGCCTTTCTTTACATTTACAGCCTATGAAGCACAGTGCTCATGGGAGCAAACTGGTGAAAAGATGAGGAAACCACAGAGAATCTAATCCTAAAAGCCTGCATGGTACAGTTTCAGTGGCAGCAGATGGCCTGCCCTGTGTGCAGGATGGAATTCTCAGTCCCAGAGCTCTCTCCACGAAGATGTCACCAATCTTCTTGTGTATCAAACGCCCCAGTAAAAACCCAGAACACACAAATATCTGCTGGGAGTTTTGGTGTCACTTGCCTGCAAATGCCTGCTGCTATGCTGTCTAGTCCTTGGGATGAGCTCAGCTGGAAGAGTATGCACCTAGCTTGCATGAGCCCTGGGTTTGGTTCCCAGCACAGTGTAAATCCAGGTGTGGTAGCACACACTTGTCATCCCAGAACCAGGGAAGTGGGGGCACAAGCATCAGAAATCAATGGTCATCTTCATCTTCATAAAAGTTTTGAAAACATCACATGTCTAGTATAGAAAAAAATCTATAAGGAAAATATAAAAATCTTTTTTAAAATGTTTTAATGCATACTAGGGGGCTGGAGAGATGGCTCAGCGGTTAAGAGCACCGTCTGCTCTTCCAGAGGACCTGGGTTCGATTCCCAGCACCCACATGGCAGCTGACAACTGTCTGTAGTTCCAGTTCCAGGCAAACACCAAGGCAAATAAATAAAGTTTAAAAAAAATGTTTTAATGCATACTATATGTTTATATGAGATTTTATCTAACGTGGGTTTATACTCTATGTAATCATTTAGCCTGATTTTTAATTTAATGTTGTATAAATGAAAAAATGCATTTTCAACTCATAAAATGTGCACAGGTCATTTGAAAGGCAGTTTTGTTTTCTTCCAAAGTGATGAGTCACATGGATATCATCCAATTGGATAAGAATATAGATTCCAGATTTCTTCCTAATACACATAAAACAAGACATATACATAAATTTTGTCCCATGTTGTAGCATTTCCTTAGGCTGTAGTTATATAATTCATTTATTCAAAGCACATGGACAATATTTAAGTACATAACAGTCTCTGGCAGAGTGTGAATAAAACCCAAATCTCCACATGTGTTGAGAGCAGTCATTGTTAAAATATCTGTTACATGATTGGCACTGTTTTATCTGGTCACTGTTGACTATAGTAATCCACAGTATTTATTTCATTTTTTTACATTTTTTATTTTTATGTATATGAGTATTTATCTGTATGCATCGATATGCACCATGTGCATGCCTAGTACCCTCAGAGGCCAGCAGAGGGCATCAGATCTCCTGGAACTGTAGTTACAGACTCTTATGAGCCACCAAATGGGTGCTGGCCCAAACTAAGTACTGTAAAAAAGCAACAATGCTCTTAATCATTAAATCAGTTCCATTATTTTGTCTTTTAGTTTCTAAATCATTGTTCTTTTTTGTAGGTGTATGTGTATGTGTGCATGTGTGTGTGTGTGCATGTATGTGTGTGTATGTGTGTATGTATGTGTGTGTATGTGTGTGTGCATGTGTGTGTATGTGTGTATATGTGTGTGTGGTGTGTTTGTGTGCGTGTATGTGTGTGTATGTATGTGTATGTATGTGTGTGTGGTGTGTGTGTATGTGTGTGTGTGGTGTGTATGTGTGTGCGTGTATGTGTGTGTATGTATGTGTATGTATGTGTGTGTGGTGTGTGTGTATGTATGTGTGGTGTGTGTGTGTGTGTATGTATGTGTGTGTATGTGTGTGGGGTATGTGTGTATGTGTGTGTGTGTATGTATGTGTGTGTATGTGTGTGGGGTGTGTGTGTATGTGGAAACTGGAGGACATTTTTATAAATTCTTTCCTTGAACTTTTGAATGGGTTCTAGGATCATCAGGTCTATGCAGCAAGGACCTTTGCTTGCTAAGGCATTTCCCAACCCCTTTTCTGTTTTGTTTGTTTTTCAAGACAAGGTTTTTCTGTGTAGCTTTGGAGCCCATCCTGGAAGTCACTCTGTAGATCAAGGTGGCTTCTAAATCACAGACATCCACCTGCCTCTGCCTCCCAAGTGCTGGGATTAAAGGCAAGCACCACCACTGCCTAGTTGTTGTTTATTTTATTTTTAACTTTGTATGTATGTGTACTCCTAGGTGACATGTAAATATGAGTGCAGATACCCACAGGAGAGAGATGGGTCTCCTGGAATGGGAGTTACAGGCAGTTGTGAGGTGCAAGGAACAGAATACAAATCCTCTGCAAGAGCAGGAAGCGTTCGTCACCATTAGGCCATCTTCCTAGTCCTCCTCCCTTTTTGGAAACATCATTCATGGTATCTTTTCCCTTCTAAGTTGTTAATATCTCATTCAAATGCTTTGAGTACCAGATCTAAACCCATCCAATTGAAGCTTTCATATGACTTAGAATGTCACTGTGCCTGCTGGAGTTTCTACCACAATACACAGTCCCTTATGGCCATCAGCAGGAGATATCAGAGTCTTTCCTTGAAAATATTTTTGCTGAGTGAAGGGTGTTAGTTATAACTTTCTTTTTTATTTTTGACACAAAAGGGAATATGTGGATATATATTACATATTTAATAAAACCTGAATATTGGGGAGTGACCCCACAGTCAAATCCTAGGCAGATAGCTCAGGAAATTCTTAAACCTTGAATATAAAGATAAACAGCTGAGTCAGTCACACACACCTTTAATCCCAGCACAGGGATAGCAGGAGTGGTGACCAACACTCTTGATCCCACAACTCCAGAAACAGAACTTTCTTCTGTTTCTGTGAGTTTAAGGCTACACACCTTTAATCCTAACCTGGATGGGTATATAAGGGCTTGTAGAAACCCAGAGAGAACAGAAGCAACTGGGAAAAGCATCTGGCAGAAGCGACCAGGAGCGAGGCTGAGGAAGCTGGAAGAGAGCTGGGTGAGAATTGACTGTGATGCTTCCTCTCTCTGATATTTCAGCCTTCCCTGATAATTGGCTCTGGGTCTCATTTGTGATACTACAGAGGAGAGAAAGTATAAGGGACAGAAGGACAAGAGTAGACTGGAGGAGACGTGGAAACTAACAGAAGAATGAGAGAAAAGCCTACAGCTCACATGCTTGCTCCATTCCATCCCAAATCTATTGTATTTTAAAGAATGAGTCAACAGCACTGGAAAGATGTCTCTACAGGTAAGAGCACTTACTATTCTTCCAGAAGACCTGAGTTTAGTTCCCAGCATCTGGACACCCATGTACACACACCCACATCTAGACACACACATACACATAATTAAAAAATAAATATTTTTAAGTTTATCTCTTTTAAGTGGCATTTTACTAAAAATGGGAGTATACAGAAGAATTTTTATTCTTTGAATGTTGCTAACAATCCATTATTTGCATTCCTTAATATACTTTCTGGAAACTTCCATGGTAAGTTGCAGTGAGATCCTTATTCTATGTTTGAAAACACACTCTCACCAAATACCCATTAATCTTAACCATATTTCCAGCCCAAACCAAATCTGAACAACCTTAGTATCTGCATTATGCATTAAGTTTGCCCTGTGTGTTTTTAGTCTACACATAATCTGTGTTTTAAAGGAAAGAATTACAGTACATTTAAGACCTCTTTAGCTCACAAATGCATTATTCTAGCCAGAAATTACAAGACTCTTGAGGATACGGCAAGCAATGGCTGTGGAATAAACTCTAGTGAATTATTGACAATGATGTCTTTATATTTATTGTTTTTACAGAAGGAAACACTGCAGAGATCAGGACCCCCCCCCCCAGTCTTTTATGCTGTGGATCAGCTTCCCCTGGTTCCTTCTAATTCCTTCTAAAGCAGTGAAGCTGAGAGGCTCTTCATTATTGCTCTTGAAATTCAGACTCACCAGTGTAAGTGTACATCGGGGACCAGGCAAATTGCTAAGAAAAAAAATCAGCCTCACAATTTAGAACCCTAAATCCCAGTACCATCTTCTTGTCAGCTCCCTGCAGCTAGCAGCCCTGCCCAGCTCCTGCTTCCAAATCTCTAATACCCAACAGCATTTATCCTGGCTGTCTCTCTTCCTTTAGCCCACAGCCTGAAGCTGATACTGACTGTCTGTTAGCTGGCTCATTTAAAAAAATAAAATAAAAAGAGTTTTTACATGGAGTAAAATGTCAGGCACCTGGACAGCTTAAATTGAAAGTTAGAGGTGTTTTCCTGCGTGCAAAACTCCATCCCACATAATCCCTCACACTTCCCACGCAAGGAGATATCAGTGAGAAGGGAGACATGGTGGCCTGAAGGGTCATTAAACAATGCATTGCGGGGAATGTAGAGCAAGCGAGCGTCGGAACAGTGTGCTCACTCACGGTGAGAGTTGTTTTGTCGGAACTGTGTGCTCACCCACGGTGAGAGTTGTTTCATTTCTCATCCACTCCAGGGTGTAATGGTCCATGCCGGATCGTTATTGAAAGCCGCACTGAGTACACCGGGGAGGCAGAGGCCGATCCCCGAGTCTGAGGCCAGCTGGGCTACAAATTGAGTTCCAAGATTGTTAGTGCTACACAGAGAAATGATGTCTCAAAAAACAAAAACAAAATACAAAACAAGAGGGGGAGAGGAAGAATAAAAAGAGAAAAAAAAGGAGAAAAAGAGAGAATCACACGGACTTAGCCAATTAAACCAATTAAAAGTTAAGTCCTTCTCATTAACGGGAGGACTTGAGCCTTCAAAAAGTATCTTGGTGTGCAAGTTCAGGGATAGAGTTTTTAAAGGTAAAAGTCACAAAGATACCTCAAACCTAGATGAAAGATGAAACTTAAAGTGGTCATTTCTGGCAAAGCATAGAAGTTAATTTTAGTCACGACGTGCTGATTGTTGGGTTAATACATCTAGACCATGGTCAAGGCACTATACTGAGTATCAGGAGACTTGGATCCTCAAGTGCATACACTTCAAGTTCTCTGTGCCTCAGTTTCCCAATGACAAAAAGAGATTATCCTCTAAAGGTGAAATCTCTGGGCTATTTCAGTCTAATAGAGGAGCATGAGGATCAAGGAACCTTCCAGGTACAGCCTCTGTTCTTACCATGTAGCATTGGTTTGTCTGCATGCCTGTGACAACATGATAGCACTGTGAGGCCAAATTCATGCTTGACCATGCTGTCCTCAAAAAGATCTCCTGATCCAAGCTGCAGCAGGAACAGAAAGCAGATGCCCAACACCCACATGTACCAGTGTTGTTCCAGACGGCGGTACACAGAGATCTAGGGCTCCTCTGGCCATTAACAGGTTACAACCCAACTTCTCCTCAGCCAGAGACATTATCTCATCGGCAGGTCTAGCCAGAGGCAGGAATGATGTCTCATTAAAAAAGTCTCCAAAGCACCGAGATTCTGCTTTGTCACTGACACCAGTTTAGTTTATAGTTCTGCTATGTCATTAGGCAACCTTTCTGTGAGGACATGGCAAAAAAGAGGCTGCGGTTAACCAATTCAAGGCAGAAGGCAAACAAGAATGATGTAATCACAAATTGCCAAGCAGTGGAAGAAAGGGAAACAGACGAACTTCGATCCTAAAAGAGAACCCAGGGGTATGAGTTGCAGGAGGGATGCATGGTATGTTTAAATAAAAATGGATAAATGAATGAGCCTTTCTCCACTGGTCTGGAGTGATAAAAACAAACCTTAGGGGTGTCGTTCTCTGAGAAATATAAGAAACCAGTCCAAAGAATGTGGGTGTGAATATTGTAGACAATTGTATAATTTTTTTTGTAAATTTTTGGAGGACTCTGGAGATCAATTTGAGGAGGTTGGTGAAGAAAAGAGCACAATTTAGAGTGTTTGGTGTTTTATTTTTTAACCTATAATACTTTATTATTGTTGGTGGTGGTGGTATTATTATTATTAAAAGGATTGACAAACAACTAAATGGGAGACGAGGATACATCTCCAAGACCTTTCTTTTGGAAGAACTTTTGGGGATGCTCTCTTTCCTGGAACCAAGATGTGCAAGAAATTCATCATCCCGCTGTGTTCAGGAGTTCTGCTCCGACAGCGCCTCTGCTGGTAGCCTGGAGTAGCGCAGGGACTGTGACAGCCTCCTGGGGCGTTGCCTGCAGCTTTTGCTCCCAGAGTAGAGGATCTTCAGAGTTACACAGTTTGATTGACAAGAGTGTGTAGGACATCTTTGCTTCACTTTCTCTAACACCCAAGCCTGCTCCTCCTGCGTGGTGAGGGGATGGAGAAGCTGGCGCTGTAGCATTCCTAAGGTTCAAGTTCAATATTGAAACTTTTTTCTAGAATTTTTTTTTAAGTGCTGAGTGCAGGCTGGTGGAACAGGCAGGGAGCTAGCCTTGCAGAAGCTTGAGGGGAGATCTTTAGACATAAGTGGCAATGGTACTTATGGGCAATAGTCGTTTCCTAGTGACCGACAGGTTAGAGAAGGATGGGGTACTCCCGCTAGGGTGTCTTGCAACCCGAACAGATCTCGGGGCGCAGAAAGGGCGAGTCTAGAAGCTGCACCAGGGAGGTGGTGTAATCTGCCGCAGAGACCGAGGACCGATCAAAAAAGACATCAAGGATAGAGCTCCTCACACTAACAGGAGCTGGGTGGGGTTCCTCATGGCTCTATACCCCTCTCGCTTTCTCTGACACAGGATCACGCTGAGTCATTCCTTCCCCGGCGGGCGGAAGCCACCTGCATTCGGTGCGGTTATTGTCGCCCCCCGCTGGGGAGCAAAGTCTTCTAGGCATCCCACACCCCTGGGGGCTAGAGTTCAAGTTTGCAGCGTGGTGGACTGGGAGCTGCAGGGGGGCGGACCCCACTGTGGACAAGCGATTGTTTCTGGAGAATGAACACATAATTTTCTTTAAGGTAGACTTGATTAAAGGGGAGCTCAACCCCTTGGGGGTATCAATTCATTGCCTTACTCCTGGAGAAAGGATGATGTTGAGAGGAATGGGTGCTGTGGGTTTCTGCACTAGCCTTCTGAGTTGTTAAAGAAAAAATTATACAATTTCTCTATTGAACACCATGAGCCTGACGCCCTAATTACTGCTGCAGAAACCTGCAATGCTTTGTACTGAAAAATGTTACAGTCCCTAGCCTGGAATTTTGCTGGTCTGTACCCTACTCCTCTCTCTCTCTCTCTCTCTCTCTCTCTCTCTCTCTCTCTCTCTCTCTCTCTCTCTCTCTCACACACACACACACACACACACACACACACACACACACACACCTCCTTTTCTTTACTAGGAATGCTAGTGGGAACAGCTACTCTAGTACTTTCTGAGAGATTGGGTGACCTTGCTCCATAATACATGAAGGTTTTATGTGAGAGTGGTATGGCCTGCCCCTGACAGCCAGCCACTGTCAGGTGAAATTAAATCGAACAGCCCACAGTGTCTTCAGTATATTGCTCTCATCACACAGGCAAAGTACATCTGACCACCTCCCCTGGGATTCTGAATGTTTTAACCCTCACAGCCCCAGCAGAATGAAAATAAAACGTCCTCATCTTTACAGAAAAGGCTGAAATCGGAATATGAGTTTAGTATTTGAAAGCCCCTCCAATTGTCTGAGCAAAAATATACCTGGCCCAGAGGGAGGCTTAAAAGGTCCGAATGACCTGGAATCATTTAGAAAAGCATATTCCTAAGAGACCAAGGCCTCTTTAGAGAAAAGACTATCCAAGATGCTGGAAACTGGAGGAGAAACAAGACACTGAGCCATGGGGATCTGAAAAATATCATCTGGCAAGAGGGGTGATGAGGCTTTAAAAAGACAAGAAGGAATCAGACTTCAAACTGTAAAGGAGTAACTGCTACAGGGCCATATGTGCATAAGCTTTTGCAGGCGGTTGGCTGCAGACAATTCTTTGAGGAAAAAAAAAACCTTTGGAGGTAAATTCCAAATCACCCAGCTCCCTGCCAATTTATTAGCCACAGCACAGCAAGCTGGAGTCCAAGCAGGGCCTCAGAAATAAGATGAATACACAAAAAACAGCATTTAGCAAAGTTGAAGTAATTAAACCTGAAATGCGAGACTTTAACAAGACAAAGGGCTGCACAGAATCCACATGGACACCTCACTATACAGCTAGACAGTGAGTGACAGAAGCCACTTTAATGAGCAGGAGAAAGCATAGGAGCTGACCAGGTTAGTGCTACAATGAAAAGCAGAGAGCGTCAGACTACAGGTTACTATAGAGCTCGGGAAAGAGCCATGCCAGAGTGTCGTTCTGCTCTGCAAAGAGGAGGGAGATCTCAATCATGATTTGTCAATAACCCCAGAATCCAGCAAACATATCAGAAGGAGTTTGCTTTAGGAGCAAGAACTACTTTTCCACACACTGCAGCAATAAACTTTCTTTATAACTTATATCATAGTGTAGAAAACACATAAGTGACTTGTCTGTCTGTATCCAGCAAAGTTTTAATTTTTTTTTTTTTTTGAGCAGGCAAGATAGGTGTAAAAGTTAACACATGCTCTAGCAGAGACCTCAGAACAACTATCATGCAGGCCAACACTTCTGTAGATGAAAGTATCATATCACAATGTCAAAAGTTTAGAGTAAGCACTATTATAGACCTGATACAATGATGCCTGAAGCTCAGCCTCTGATAAGGGAAGGCCTCATTGAAGATTGAGCCTCATTCATCAGAAGCACAGGGGCTTGGAAAACACCCTGGGCTTTTCTAGATCTTGTTTTTAAAAAAAAGACAAAACTAGACTTACATGAATACAAGGTCATTGGGCCATAACATGAGGATCTGCTGACCAAGAAGAATGAGCATACTTCAGAAGAGGAAAGATTCAAAGTGCTGGAAGATGCTCTTTCTGATGTCCATCATTTGATTACAAACCTGTACGAAATTAAGAAACATGAGTCATAGTTAAGGCAAACAAGTCAGTCCTGTCAAACCTGAGTAGGCCGAGATCCTGAATGAAGCAGGAAAGCATTTAAATTGGCTGCGATAAGTATGCTGAGCAAAATATGCTCAAAGCACGAAAGGAAAAAGATGGTCTAGAGACAAGAGTGAAAAATGCTAATAGTCAATCCAATGTCTTGGATAAAAAGTACAAATAATTAATTTCAGAACTTGAGAGGCAAAGACAGGTGAATCTATGAGTTCGAGGCCAGCATGGTCTTCAGAGTGAGCTCCAATACAGCTAAGGCTACACAGAGAAATCCTGTCTCAAAAAGCAAAAGAAAACCGAGAAGAAGCAAATTACAATAACTGGCGTGAAGGGCTTCCCTGTCTTCAGTACATTATTGGAGATGACAAGAAAAACCAAAATAAGGACCTTGAGAGTGGTGAACTCAAGCTATCTAATCTAGAAATAAAAAAAAAAAAGATTGAAACAAACTAACGCAAATTCAAGCAATCGTGAACCCAAAGGTAAAGCAAGACAGAGCCTCTGAGAACAGAGGAAGTCAAGTTTTGAAGAATGATAAAACTTTTTCAAAGTAATGGAGACTGTCACAATTACAATGTCAATAAACTTGGCAAACCTTTAGCACTATGGAGCCCAGTAGATGGTAAGAGGGTAAGTCACCCCCTCTAGATTCATTCTTGGGTAGGAATCAAGGATATGACTTCTTCCACACCAAAAACAAAACAAAACAAAACATGGATGGCTGTTAAGCAGGTATAGGAGTTAAATCCACTGATCCACTGGAGCCTCATGAAGAGAAGGAAGATAGGAAAGACAGACCACACCAAGGCCAGCTTGTGATGACAGTGGCTACAGTAGCTTTGATTGAGAGTCCTTTGAACCTGTGATTATTTTAACACCAGCTGAGTGAACCCTAGGGATGGCGTAGCATACACTGCTCTCTGAAACGCCCTCTACTTAAGGATTTCTAGGAAAGAGGCTCCTAGAGTGTGGTGCACTCTGGAGATCTCCTTGTTCAGCAAGAGGAAAATGCACATATAGAGATGCTAATTTCTTTTGCTTTTTGAGGTAGGCTGTCACTATGTACATCTAAAAATTGCTTCAAACTTGTGGTCCTCTTGTCTTCCAAGGCTCATAAACTACAACTTCCTATTGAAGTGCAGCTAAATTTAGAAAAAAAAAATGTTGCATTCATCAGAAATATGTGTGTGTGTGTGTGCGTGTGTGTGTGTGTGTGTGTGTGTGTGTGTGTGTGTGTGTGTGTGTGTAGTATAAGGAATATCAAAATCTCTCTTCTGTTTCTGGGAGCAGAGTGGAGCATTGTGCCTGCATTCATCTTTGAATGTCACCTGAAACCTTAAAGCCTTCCTCTTTATATTTAGAGAAACAAAGAGAACCTGATATATACATTTCTTGACCAAACTTGATGTGTTCTTTTGTGCTCAGAACTCATAGATGGACAGTGACTTTGATAGAGAAAATGAGAAGGACATAATTAACATGGCTCCGAGTTTCCAGCTGATTGAATCATGCTTCCTGAATGACTCATCACTTCAGAGAGAACGCCGGAACAGTGTGATTCTAGGAACACTCAGCCTCACTGAGAATTTGATAGAAGGGCTGGCTCTGTTCTGCTTTACAGTCCAACATGGCCAGTGTGTGGGGGCTTTTGCACAGGTACAACGTTTTCTTGGATAAACCCAAACACAGCAGGTTTGTCTTTCCTTGTGAGAGAACTGTTTTGTTGCTGTTTATTGTTTGGGGAGGGGGTCCTCCCTTCTTCATTTCCCTTGTTTGCCTCTCTCTGGGAGAAAGGATTTTCAGACAAGAAGCTAAGAGCTGCCTGTAAACCCTCCCCAACTCTGCAGAGCTCTGTGACAAAGTGAAAATGGCAATGGAAGCCTCTTGGTAGAAGCTCAGGGGCTGCAGAGACATCTCAAATGTTTAAGGAGTTTCATCTTCACAGGATGCAACCCCACGAACACTGCTCTCTCCCCCATGGCTGGTTTTGTTACCAGCTTCTGTTTATTGCCAGCACAACAAGAATAACCTGACTATACTCAAAGGCAGCACAGCTTCTTCCTACCTCTTTCAAGTTTCTTCTTGTCAGTCTTTTGTTCTTAAATAAGACAATGAGAATGCAGAACATAGTGGGTGAAACGGAAGCCAGGGCTCCGGAACAAGCGCTGTACCATTTATGCTAACGGGATGCCTGCCTGCTGCTTTCGTGGTTAGAAGATGATAAAGGAACTGGTCTGGCATGTTTGATTAATTCTCACTTAGGAAGGGGACATTCGTTATTCTCAATCGCTGACGTATGGGTCTGTTTTATTAAAGTTTGCCACTTAGGGAAAATGACATCAGTGAAGCAAAAGATGGACCACCTGCCTGAATGGGACTGTGTGTTGGTTAAACTTGAGCCCAGATCTGAAGCACCAAAGCTTTGGATTTCTTCTTCTTTCCAATCTTCTGTTCACTAGGAAAGCTCATGGACTCTACACCTAGAAAAAGTTTACTCCTGACTCTACACCTAATGCTTGTGTCACATTCCATCATCAAATTTTTTTTTCAGAATGACCACCCCTTTTTTTCAGAATGACACCTGAGGTCTTAAAAAGGTAGAAGAGAACATTCTTCATACCTTCCATTGTCAGGTTGGCTTCTGTTTCAAGTCTTCCAGTCCTCAAAAGAAAAACCAGGAGGGGTTTAAGTTAACCAGTGGAGGAAGATTTTGCAGCTGAGTCAATGCAGGAATTTCCTAACCTACCAGGGAAGGAAAGCTTTTAAAGTCCCCTGGAGTTAAGCCTGTGGATAAAGCCAGGATTCTGCTACTGATGATGACAAGGCAATTCTCAACAGTTTCCTCACTTTAGAAGGGACCTTGAGACGAGGGAGAGCATTTCTGTGCTTCTCCAATGTTTGTAGTCTTCTCAGTAGCTAAGACCAACGTTGATTTATAGTACTTCCTGAGGGCAGGGTTCAGCAGAAATCTTAGCCCCGCCAAAAAAGTGTAAGTGCCTCCTGAGAAGCCATACATCAGGTGTTTTTGTATCCAAACTGTAGGATAAAATCCTACATATGGTATACACATACAGTGCATCCTGATGATTAGTTGAGGGTTGCTTTGGGACCCTTCTGCAATGCATAGTCTCTTGTTTATAAAATAGGAAAGCATATGGGAGTGCTTCAGCAAAGAATGTCTGAGTCTCATCTCTCACTGGCTTTGCAAGCTGAAGGCGAGTCTAATGAACTGACCAATGGGTGGGTTTTCTGTTGTTGTTGTTGTTCTTTGTTATGATGTGTTTTTCCTTTGAAGTATATGAGAGGTGTAACATAGCTTTTCACTTCTGTTTGTCTGTTTGTATCTGTGTCTGTATTCAGGGTGGGGAGTGTGTGTATGCCAAGGTATATGTATGGAAGTCAGAGAACAACATTCAGAAATTGGGGTTTTATTGTTTGTTTTTTCTGTCCACTGTGGGATCCAAGAATCAAACTCTTATTGTCAGGCTAGTGTGACGAGTGCTTTTACCCACTGAGGCATTTGATCAGCCCTTATATTTCATTTCTCTTTATCAAACCAGAGACAGGATACTAAAGAATTATTAAAAACAACTTTAGCTTCTGAAAAATAAAAGTAAATTAATGAATTCTTGATTATTCATGCTTTCTCTCTCCCCAATTATTTTCTTCAGTTGGGAGGGTTACGGTGGGCAGTCATGGTAGATGTAGCTGATGATGAATTCACCTCAAGCTATGCTACAGTGATGGGTGGGAAATTACCCATAATGCAATGCTGTATTATTCCTTCCCAGAATTCCTATTCCTCTCCAGCACAATAGAGCTGGTCATTTGCTGTCATCAATCTTCCTACTTTTCTGAATTACTCAACTTCCCATTTTCTTTTATCTCTGCCCTGAGTGTACTTTACCCAACACTTTGGGCTTCCTTACTCTCAGTCTAAGTGCCCCTGCCCTGCAGCTGACCTGCGTGCCAGCTGAACTCAAAGGTCATGGCTACTTTTTCCTTCTAGTGTTCATTCTCCTCCTCCAGGCAGCCTCTGAGAGTTTCAGCATATCTGCTCTAGTTTTTCTGTTAAACCCTAATAAAATTCTCCCCTCTTCCACTTCAGTTCATTCTTAAGTTATTTTATTAATGAGATGAAGAACTGTAAGAAGAGACCCCAATTTCACCAGTATCACCTAGAAACAAGTGGGCCCTATAAGCAGGTTGGGCCCTTACCAGGTGACATTGCTAACCCACAGGCTCACCTCAAGTGCTGTTCCTTACCTGAGCAACTCTGTAACAGACACCAATGGGTTATTCCTAAACTCCCTGGGTTTTTTTTATTATTATTATTATTCAAAGCCATGCAGTGAGGAGAAAAGCAGACCGTAAAATTCTTCCACTGTGCCTCTGGGCAATGACTGTGCATTTTTATCTGTGTTTTATGATGGCAAAGGAGATTCTCCAATCATTCCCGCACCCTTTTAAAAAAAAAAAAAAAAAAACTAAAATGTAATCTACATTTCCCAGAATTTCAGTAAGAATTTGCAATGAAAAGCCCCCTCAGTTTCTGGGAAGGACATGACTGAACATTAACCATTAGGCAGCCCCTACTCTGACAAAGAAATGAATTAAAGGCAGCGCTTCCCATGGTGATGGCTAGTCCCTTGTCCATGGAGGAGGAATGCAGCAATGCATGGGGAGAGAATTCGTGAATGTCATTCGTTTCGCAGGTCGATTGAAGAAGAATTTGAAGAACAGGCTAAGGGGGCTTGTGATTGTTGTATTTTATTTTTAGTTTTTGGATTCTATGAAAGGTACGAGCTAGCTATTCACATGTTTGCTTTTAACTATTTTGTGCGTGTGCGTGCACGTGTGTGTGTGTGTGTGTGTGTGTGTGTGTGTGTGTGTGTGTGTGTGCATGCAAGCCAAGGCATATGTACGGAGGTCAGATGACAACATTCAGAAGGTAATTCTCTCCCTCCATTGTGGAATCCAGGATGAATTTCAGGTCCCAGGCTTTCAGGACAAACATCTTAATGCACTAAGTCGTCTCTTCAGTCCTCATATTTTATTCTTCTTTTCATTAAACTTAGAGATTGGATGGTAAAGAACTATCAAAACTCGCCCTTTTTCAAAGATTTATTTATTTATTTTTATTTTATGTACAGTGGTGTTTTGCCCTGAAGCTAGAGTTATAGACAGTTGTGAGCTGCCATGTAGGTGCTGGGAATTGAACTCACTCAGCTCCTCTGGAAGAGCACTCAGCACTCTTAATCACTGAGCCACCTGTCCAGCCCCCCAAAATTCACCCTTCTAAACAAACTAGATTAATAAATAAATACCTCATAGCCTTGGTTTTTCTGAGTTTCTCTCTTTTCCTTCTCCTATTGGGAAGGGGAGGAGTGGACAGCCATGACAGATACAGATGGTTGGGGATGGAGTGGTAGCCAAAGCAAGAACACATTGCGTGTGCCTTAAAGAAAACACACTAAGGTCTAGTCTCTGCTACCTGATTTGATGCTCCTCCCTCTCCGGTCTTCAGCTATTCCCATGTCATTTTTTTTTTAAACTTTATTTATTTATTTATTTGCCTTGGTGTTTGTCTGGAACTGGAACTACAGACAGTTGTTAGCTGCCACGTGGGTGCTGGGAATTGAACCTGGGTCCTCTGGAAGAGCAGATGGTGCTCTTAACCACTGAGCCATCTCTCCAGCCCCTCCCATGCCATTTTTGTCTAAAGAAGTTGGTTGAAATTTTCTACCTATGGCTCTGCATTGTATTTTCTCCTGGGTATACTGCTAGTAGCTTCTTCTCTCAGTCCCTCCTCATCCTCAAAACTCTTGCCTGGCTGACTTTCTCCAAAGAGAGAGAGAAAAAAAAGAATCTAAGTTGCTTTGGCAGCAGAGGCACAAGGGAGTTGGAATCTGTGGACAGTGAGGGTCCCTAGCTGCTGAGTCCCAGCAGCCACTGATTCAGGATTTCTCACTACAGCCTGGAATGACTCAGGCTTTTGTGTGCACTGATTTCTCCACCCAGCTCTGTGGCTATCCCAGGAGCAGCTGCTGCTGTCCCCAGAAGCAATAAGCAGCTGCCTGTAGCGGGTGTCAGGTGTGGGTCAGCAGGCAAGCCCTCGAGACTGTCTGTGCAGACCACCTCCCTGATTATGTAAACAAACCTCCGTTGCTAGGGTAATTTATAAGGAATTAAATTAACCAATCAGCCATCTGCCCCCTCTTTACTTTCAATGGTTTATGTGAAGGTATTACAATATTGACAGATGAAAGGATGTGCTGGGCTGGCAGTGGGTAAAGAAGGATGCTTTCATGCCCTCTCTGGGCACAACCATATTTTCAGGACAGAAAATTTGGAATCCAAACCTCAATGCAATTTGCTGATGAGAAAACGGGTTTGGAGAAAAGGCGAGGTTACTGCAGGCTCTGCTACTGGCCAGGCTCCCAGCAGAGCCTGGCTACCCAGCAACATGGCTTGACTCTTTTCCTTCTTCTTCCCCTCTCCTCCCATTTCTTTTCTTTCCTCTTTCCTCACCCTTTCTCTCTCTCCCTCAGCGCCCCCCCCAACTTCTCATCTCCTTCCTTCTTTTGCAGACACTTGCAGGGAACAATTTGGCATCCATTGCATAGTGCTCATTGTCTATCATTACATGCATTTATCAATTCTCTGTGATGAAAACATTCACAACCCTCTTTGTACCCTGAGATCCACAATGCCATTTCCCCTTGCTTCTGGAAGCCTGCTGAGGAAACTCACCCCGTGGCTAAGGAGCACAGCGTGCAAGAGCTGTCAGGATGCAATGCAGATGTCTATGGGAGTGTTTATGTGTACATGACTGCATCCAAAGCTAATGGGAGCTCTGTCATTTACCTGCATTGTGACCGGCCAATCAACTTCCAAGTCGCGGTGTCAACATATTTATAATTTCCTCAAACACAGAATTATTGACAAGGTTTAAAAATAAATTCTGTAGAGATAAATATTGGTTCCTTTTTGTTAAGGCTTTAATTTGAAATACCTACCAACAAGCTCATGGTTTGTGTTTGGGGCTTTTTTATTTTGTTTTGATCAAGTTGGGTTTGGGTTATTTTTTGCTTGCTGAGATATTGACCTGCCCATTTTTTCAGTCAGTCTGTTCTCTCTACTTCCATCCCCTACCAGGTGAACAAGCCATCCTTCTGCCACTCCCACTTCACACCCCCACACTTCCACGCCCCCACCCTCTCCACCCATGCTGCTGCCACAGAGGAATTGCTCTGCCTGCCTTTCCAGCTCTGTGCTAGACTGAAATTTCTTTGCTGTGTTGTTTTAGGCAGGGACTTTGATCATGGCATCAAAAATGTGATGAACAGGCCTTTTTGTTCTTTCTAATTTAAAAATATGTGTATTTATTTATTATGATTATTGTGCATGTGTTTGTTTGCCACAGAATGTATATGGAGGTCAGAGGATGATTTTAGGGGTGGATTCATCTCCCTTTCTCTCTTACCATGTGGCAGCCAGCCTGCAAAAGGGCTCAAAATGGATTTGCCTTCCTAGGCATGGTCCTTTCTTAGAGATGGTCCCTTTATCAGGTGATTGGTCTGCCCAATTGGATTGACTATTTTATGTATTGGGTACATTGGATGCTAGACTTCAACCCAGGCTAGATAAGTAGATTTCCCTAATGGGCTTCCAAGGAGTCTTGATCAAGGCTGCTGAACCATTATGACTTGTCCTTGTTAAAGGAAGCCTGTACTCTCATGCCTTCTTTCTGCACAGGGAGAAGACAGTTATTCAAACCAAGACCTTTATCAGAACACAACTACTCTTTTCCCCTGATTCCAGACTTCTGGCCTCCAAAACCATGAGAAATAAATTTCTGTTGTGTAAACCGTTCAGCCTATAGTGTTCTATTATAGTAACTCAAATTGACTAGGACATTTTCTATGCCAAAATGTAGTGCTGCTATGTATTAAACTAATAGGTTTTTACATGATAATAATGACTTATCATTAACATAAGGAATTTATCAAGCCGCTTTTTTGACTCTAAGGGATTCAGACATGTATGTGTTGCATATATATATATATATATATACAAATACATGTTTTGCCTGCATATTATATATATACATATATACAGGCAAAACATGCATACACACAAAATAACATTTTTAAAAATAAAAAACAAATCAGATATATGAGTCTGGGGAGGTGGTTTATTGGGTAAAGTGCTCGCTCTGCATGCATGAGAACCTGAGTTCAAATCCTCAGCACCCACATAAAGCTGAGCACAGTAGCAAGTATCTGTAATACCAGCACTGGGGGTGGAATGGGGACAAGTGGGCCCATAGAGCTGGTCAGCCTGTTTAAAATGTCAAACTCCAAGGTCACTGAGAAATACTGTCTCAGAAAAACAAGGTAAAGAATAATAGAGTGATTGAGGGAGTTACCGAGTGGTGAAAATTGCTCTCCATATGTGTACGGACATGTGAATGCTTGTGTGCATACACACACACACACACACACACACACACTCACAAACAGCAAATGAAAGATGCTTTGGGGTGATATATTTAATACAACCAGTCTGGAATATCAGAGAACAGATCCACCCACAGTCAAGCCAGGAGGGTCACTGACACAGGACACGAAAAGGACAACATCATAGATATGGGACAGACGAACCTGGAGTGGTGACCTATGCTTTTAACCCCATAACTCCAGAGACAGAGATCTTTCTGTGTTTCCGTGAGTTCAAGGCCTAACTACCAAACAGTAGTGTCTCACACCTTTAATTTTAACTCTAGAATTTGATGCAGAGTTGAACCCAAAGGTAAAACAACTGGGTAAAGGAGGTATTTAAAACAGGCGTAGGAAGACAGAGATTTATTCTGTAGAAGCTGAGGAAGCTGGAAGATAGCTTTTACCTTGAGAAGTTTGCTGGGTGAGATTTGACTGCGGTCTGTTTCCTTATCGCTGATATTCCAGCTTTTTCTTGATATCTGGCTCTGAGTTTTCATTTAATAGCAACTAGAATTCATGGCACAATGCTTTACATTTGTTTCAATAAAATTTCTTACAGATATTTAGTTATAAAAAGACTTTCATCTTACACCATTAGCCCTCTTTTATAGTCCATGTCCTAAGACACTAGCTTTATCTGATGCATTTGTTACTGACCTGCTTACCTAAAGCTGAAGGCCTTACGGCAAAGTCTGTATTCATAAAAGCTGAGAGAATGAGAGCAGAGTACAACCATACACCATACTTGGTCTTCAGAACACCCATCATGAGAGGGGCCAGCGCTGGGTGCCATAGACTGTGTAGGTCACAGGAAGGAAACTTTAATCAAATCCAAAAATACATGATCTAAGGCTTTGAAAATTCTTTCTCAGTAGTTCAGTTTGGAATGAATAGTAAGAAGCAAAAGAAACAGGATCTGGAGAGATGGCTCTATGGTTAAGAGCGCATACATCTTCTGCAGAGGATCCAAGTTCAATTGCCAGCACCCACATCAGGCAGCTTACAACTGCCTACGACTCTTGCTCTGGTGTGATCTGACTCTTCTGACATCCAAGGACACCTGCTTATGCCCACACACAGACACATACTCATACAGATAATTAAAAATAATAAAAATAAACCTTAAAAGTTAATTTTAAAATTATCAAAATCAGATTTTTAAAAATAGTTTAAGTGATTTTGTATGTCTACTTATGTCCATTGGCTATATTATTTACATTTTATTTGTATTGTAGATCATGTCTTTTGTGTATATAGCCTAAAAATTTTTGCATTATTCTTAAGAAAGATTCTGGAGTTAATCAAGAAGATGTGATTATATATAAGTTATCACCCCAATTGAATCAAACAATTCTAAACAACAATTCTTCTCAGTTGGTCCAGACAGATAATAACTACCACCAATCTAGCCCTTAGTCCCCTGCAGAGATCTGTGATGAGCACAGTGTCTTCAAACCCACGAAACATACCTAGATTTGTAGGCATAAGCACTTCTTTATATTTATATTTAAAGCAAGCAGCTAGAGAGGTTAAATAATTCACACAGTTAATAAATACTTAAAGAACCAATCTGGGTGCTAATTCTTGGCGTTATAGTAAAGCAAGCTAACATCTAGCAGGACTGTATGCATCTTGTTCTTTCCCCTTTGAGGTTTGTGCCAAAAGAGACTAAAACAGCAAACACTGGAATAAAAACTGAAGTGTCAGCAATGATATTGATAAATCCTATCAACTCCCCCACCCTCACCCCTCACCACCCCATGTATCTGGCCCTGCTGGACAAGTGACGCTATTTCTTTCTTCCTTCCTGTTTCCCTAAGTCACAACAGTCCTGTTCTTTTTCTCAAGCTCTGAGCTCACAACTCAGTAGGTAGAAAGGATGGAGAGAGACACACTGCACACGGGAAACAGGAGCTCAGAGGAGAGAATATTTACCCTGAGCAAAATCGAGTGAGGAAGACAGACATTCAAGGAAAAAATTGCACATGCACTAAAATGTGTTCTGTTTTCTCTTTGCTGGATAAAACAGAGGCACAGAGTGCTCCAAAGCTCCATGATGAAAGGGTGTCCTATGCTTCCCCTGAACATGAACACATACGCAGATAGAGCCAACAACGGCAGAGTACTGCAGATAAAAGAAAGAAACTGGTGGTTGAGGCTCTGAGACAGAGAGATATGTACAGACAGAGATAGAGATATGTAGAGACAGAGAGATATGTACAGACAGAGAGATATGTACAGACAGACAGAGAGATATGTACAGACAGACAGATATGTACAGTCAGAGAGATAGAGATATGTAGAGACAGAGAGATATGTAGAGACAGACAGAGAGATATGTAGAGACAGACAGATATGTACAGTCAGAGAGATAGAGATATGTAGAGACAGAGAGATATGTAGAATATTCAGCTGACAAACAAGAGGATGACAGCTCAAGAAAATAGGAAAGTTGTTGCTACACGAATCAATGGACATAGATAGGTGCAGGTGTGGCCTGCAGGGCCTTGTGGAATGCACAGAATTTTGAATGGTATAGCAGGGGCCAAGAAAGTCATTAAAATGTTATAAGCAGAAAATTGGCATTATTAAAGCCCCCCATTAGCCTCCATCCACACAGCCCTGATTGTTGCTCACATCAGACTAAAATTTTTCAATTTTATTTTATTGATCAGTGTGTGTGCATGAGAGAAAGAGGGGAGAGAGAAAGAGAGAGAGGGAGAGAGAGAGAGAGAATAGGGACAGATGGGTGGTATGTACATGCCACAGTCTTCCTATAGAAGTCAGAGGGAATCTTCTGAATTTACATAAGTTCCAGGGCTTGAACCCAGGTCATCAGGATTGCATGGCAATCATCTTATGTGCAGGGCTAACTCATTGACACTAGAATTTTTTTTTTTTTGATTTATTTATTTATTATGCATACAGTTTTACAGAAGAGGGCGCCAGACCTCATCATAGATGGTTGTGAGCCACCATGTGGTTTTGCTGGGAATTGAACTCAGGACCTCTGGAAGAACAGTCAGTGCTCTTAACCTCTGAGCCATCTCTCCAGCCCCGACACTAGAATTTTTAAAGACTATCAGATTCTCTGTGCTCATATACAGAAGTAGCTCTTCTTGTATATGTCTCATCTGTTCTTAGCAAATTCACAAGCAAGCCAAGTACTCAGGAGTTATTTTTAGTTTCATGATTGACTGGTGTGCAAAGGACGTCAAGTGTGTCCTGGAACTTCCATGGAGTCCTTTCCGTTGACCAGACCAGCCTTCACTTAGCTGCTCCATTTATTCTTGCCATTCCCTTTCAAACTTAAAATGAGTAACAAATACAAGATGCCAAAGCAGATTATGCTTCTTGGTCTGTGATTTAGTTGGCTGGCTTTGCTAATAGCATGCTCACATCCATCAACATCATGACATATTCAGTGTGGCAGTATCTGAGACCATATTTTTTCCAGTAAATGTGTCTTCCTCCGGGCAATTGCACTTATAAATATTTAAGCCTCTTTTTCCCCCTTTCCCCCTAGATGAGTATGATTATAAAATGGATCTAATGCCTGTAATCCCAACACCTGGGAGGTCAACACAGGAGAGGTATATGAGTTCAAGTCCAGTTTAAGACATGTAGACAGAGTCTACCTCGAAAGTGTGAGTATTTTAAAGTTCTTCTGAACAAAATCACTCAATAAATCATATAAAATTTATTAAACAGCTATGAAAAATTATATAGGTAGGCCTTGATAGATGGTTCAGCAGCTAAGTATTCTTGCTGCTCTTCTATGAGACCTGAGTTTGGTTCCTAGCACCAAGGCAGGTGTCTCACAACTACCTACAACTCCAGCTTCCCAGGATCCAACACCCTCTTCTAGAAGGGCCTGCACTCCTGTGCACATACCCACACACAAATACCACCACACACATAATTAAAAATAAGATAAATAGGAGAGGAGAGTTGGTTCAATGGTAAGAGCACTTGTTCTTGGGAAGGACCCAGGTTCAACTCCCGGCATTCACATGGAAGCTCCCCACCTCTTTGGGTATCAGGCATAAATGTAGTATATAGACACACATGCAAGGAAAACACTCATACACAGAAAAATAATAAAATATTTTTTTAAAATAAATTAATATTTTTAAGTAAATAGAATGAAAGTAGATGTTATAGTAAAGTTGAGAGGAGAGTATATATTAACTGATCCTGTTATATCCTTCCTGGGGGCAAAACAAAACAAAAAACAGCATAGATATATTAACAGGAAACTGATACAAGGCAGTAGGTAGGCTTTCTAAATAGATGATAGTAACACTAAATACAGTGGAAGCAGAGGAGGGAGGAGTTATAATAAACACACCCCGGTTGATGTGCCCTCTGGATCAAGGGAGATTTGATGGACAATGAAAGAAGCCAATGCATTTTATACAGTGACTACTTTCTAGTGAGAGGGATGGTATATAGAGAAGGGCGAAGATGTAATAACTTCATGACCAAGGATTTAAATGGTAAGCAAGCCTGGGATCAGCTAAGAGAGGGTCTTCTATATCAAGACATGATTCAAGTATGTAAAGGCAGAGCTTTACATACAGTGCTGTTAGCAGCGAAAAATGACCTAAAACGCAAAGTCAAATCCCTAAAATGAGAAATCCAGGGCTCAAGTTGTGTGTCCAATACATTTTTAATCTACCGAGAACCAAAACACATCTGCCTCTGTGTTCATTATTTGTATGATTAATTGGTATGACCAAAATGCTGTTATGGAAACAACATAAAAGACAATGAATGTGTTTGTGGCTTACGGTTCCAGGAAGATTTCACACCTTTCTGGGGAAATAATGATGGGGATGCAGCTCTGCACATGGTATGGTAACCCCGCAGCAAGGGTTCTCCACTGGCTTGTGAGGAAGCAGGCCTGAACTGGGGGACTTTAGAACGTCAGAAAACCCACCCTAAGTGGCCCATTTTTCATAAAGGTTCCACAGCTCTATAAATGGGGAGTCAAGTATCCAAAATGTCTACCTGTAGTGGACATGAACAATTCAAACCATAACAACCTCAAGGTGTTGAGTTAATTTCCAGTTTTTCCAACCTGCTTTCTATTGTTTGGATATTGGTATTATACAATCAAGCACAAAGATATTTTTTTTTCAGTTCCAGAGACTGAACCTGAGGCCTCCTGCATGCTGGGCACTTCATACTCTATCACTGAACTACAGCCCAATCCTGTCCTTTTTTACTTTTGATTTTGAAAGAGGTTTCCTCTAGGTTGCTCAAACTGGCCTGGAACTTACTCAGTTTCCAAAGACAGACCTTGAATTTGCAATCTCCAGCCTCAACCTCCTGAGTAGCTGGAGTTAAAGCTTACAGTATAGAAGAGAAAGAGGGAGGAAGGAAGGGAGGGAGGGAGGAAGGAAGGGAGAGAGGAAGGAAGGGAGGGAGGAAGGAAGGAAGGGAGGAAGGAAGGAAGGAAGGAAGAAAGGAAAGAAGGAAGGAAGGAAGGGAAGGAGGGAGGAAGGGAGGAAGGAAGGGAGGAAGGAAGGAAGGGAGGAAGGAAGGAAGGAGAAGAGCAAAACCTTTCAGAATAAACTCAGAACTAAGAAATGTTAAATATGGCTGTTACAAGTATACGTTTTGAGTTGTTCCAAAAAAATTTTAAACACTTTTGTCCACTTAAATAAGCTGCAACAAAGAAATCTTCTATTGAAGTGTGTTCCGGTGGCTCACAGATTCTGATGAGTCATGATGTTACTGTGAACTGCAGGAATTACTAGGCGTTTGATTGGTCTGGGGAAAACACCCACAAGCACCCACTCCTTCCTTGTGGATCCCAGTTATCCTACAGGACTGCGCTCCTCTCCTACGTTTACGCACCCCTCCCTCCTTCCTGTTGAGTCATTCTTTCTGATTCTCTGGAGTACGGACTGCTGAAGCCTCTATTGCACCTACCAAATATTTTGTTTGTTTTTTTCATTTTATTTAAGAGCAGCATACCTGAAATCGAATTTATAGAGCTTAAGTTTATAACTTAATGCTTTACTTTTTCACTTAAAAAAAAAAAAACATGTATGATGTAGGGATGTGGCACACATGCACCTGTGTGTGCAGATGCATGTGTACATGCTCACGCATGCAGGGGACAGATAATGGATATCTTAGTGTGCTCTTGTTTCTTTCTATTGCTGTGGCAAAACAGACCAAAACCAGCTTGTAGAGAAAGGGTTTGTTTGAGTTACAGGTTAGAGTCCAGAATGAAGAGAAGCCAAGGCAGGAACTTGATCATTAAAGCTACTTACTGGCTTGCTTCTGCTAACCTGCTCCACTAGCTTGTTTTATGAAACCCAGACCCACTTTTCTACAGGTAGTACCACCCAAAGTGGACTGGGCCCATCTCCATTAACTAGCAATTAAGAAAATGTTTCACAAAACAAACCTGGCTGAAGATAAATCTGATCAAGGCAATTCTTCAGTTGAAGATCCATCTTTCCAGGTAACTCTAAGTTTGTATCAAGTGATTAGCTAGAGCCAACTGTGAGATGTTCTATCACTTACATGCTCAAGGGTTTTCTGTTGTACAAGGTTTCTGACTCCGTTCCGCCAGAGTTTCAACCCACTCGCAGCCATTTTCCCCCAAAAAATGACTCAGACTCCTATATTAATTTCATCCTGTTTGGCCTATGTCTCAGGCACATTGCTAGCAATCTTTTTTAACTTAATTCAACCCATTTTTATTAATCTACCTGACCACGTGGCCCGTGGCGTGGCCCAGTGACTCACCTGTATTCTTATATGCTTCTTCCTTGGCGGCTGGATAGTCTACCTTGACTCTGCATCCTCCTACCTGAACCTCAATTTCCCCCGCCTACTTCTATGGTGCCCCACCATGGCCAAAACAGTTTCTTTGTTTAAAGAATGATTTTCACAGCATATAGAAAAAGACATTCCCACATCAGTGTTCCCTTGAGACCGGGTCCCTCACGGAATCGCCAGCCATTCTTCTGCCTCTGACCCTAGAACACTAGGATTATGGGGTTTCCATTCCACTTTCCTCTACACTATGAAAAATCTACTGAGATTTTTAACTGGGATAGGACAGCATTGTATATATAAATCAAGTTGGCAAGAGTTAATGTCCTAAGTGGATAAGAACACTGGCTGCTTTCCCAGAGCACCCAGGTTCAATTCCCAGCACCCACATATGGACTCACAACTGTCTATAACTCCTGTTCCAGGGGAACCAATTCCCTGTTTTAGACCTCTGAGGGCACCAAGCACGCACATGGTACACAGACATACGTATAGGCAAAACTTGCAGTTACGTAAAATATAATTTAAAAAATAATTCACACCTTTACATTTAACTTTTACAGCCAGTGGGTTACATCTCTCCATTTATTGCATTTTTCTTCATTATTTAAAAATTTTCGACAGTAAGACCTCTACTTTTCTCTGTAGAGGTCTTACACATCTTTGATGGCTCTATCCCAAGATAGTGGGGCATGGATGGAAGTAGGGATGGTACTATTTTAAATGTCATTGTTTCCAGCATTCCACTTTGCAGTGGTTGGTTGCCTGTGGGAGGGGCCTCTCACTAGAGCTACTTCTGCTTCCACAGGTCCATTAGGAGTGGCAGGGAGAATGGTGCCTTTGCTTTTTCTCCGGGCCTTACAGGGGAGCATTCACTAACTCGGTGTGAAGTCTAGTGTTAACTGTAGGCCTTCAGCTGCTCCTGTCATACTGACAGAAAGTCCTTCTCTTCTTCAGGTACACCATTCACATGGACAGCTGCTGGGTTTTATCAAATGATTTTCCTTTAAACACTGAGATTGTGTGTTTGTTCCTCTTTATTCTGTCAATGTAATGAAGCACATTGATAACTCTTGAGGCACCCACCATTTCTGAGATGAGCCCCACTTGACAATTACATATTATGTCTTCTGTATTAGTTCAGAGTCTGATTTGTTAATGATAGCTGAGGACTTTTCGACGACACTCAAAGGAAGATTAGTCTATAATTTTCTTGTGATGTCTTTGTCAGGTTTAAGTATCAGGATGATGGCTGTCTTCACTAAATCCTTTGAGAAATGATCTCCTGCCTCTGAAACAATTGGTGTAAGATTGATGGTGTTTCATCATCCAGTGTTTGTTTGGTTTGGTTTGCTTTTCATAAATAGTGTTTATAGTAAAGAAATTTAGGCTGAAAGTTTCTCTCTGAAGTTATTAATTATCAGTCCTATTTGATAGATATAGAACTTGGGGCGAGAGAGATGGTCCAGAGGTTAAGAGCATTGACTGCTCTGCCAGAGGTCTTGAGTTCAATTCCCAGCAACCACATGGTGGCTCACAAGCATCTGTAATAAAGTATGGTGTCCTCTTCTGGCCTCCAAGCATACATTCAGGCAGAAAATTGTATGCATAATAAATAATTTTTTAAATAGATGCAGATTTTTTCAGATTTTCTATTTCTTCTTGAGTAAATTCCAGAAAATTATCCATTCAAAACCATTGTAGCTTATTCTAGTTGCCAAATATATCTGTGTTAGTTCATAATATCTTCATTTCATTGTTTAATATCTATAAAATTTAAGCTATGTTCTTTTATCCATATCTGTTGATGTTGTTATAATAATAATTATGTGTTTTCTTTCTCTTTTTTGCTGGTCCTATGGGTTTAATGAAATTTATCAAAATTTCCAAATATTTTTCATTGCTAATTTTTAATTGTCAATTTGATATTTCCTTTATTTTATGTGGCATATATTTTATATTTAATAAAATGAACTTGGAATATCAGAGAACAGAATCACTCACAAGTCAAGCCATGAAAGTCAGAGAGTGGTGACTCACACCTTTAATCCCATCACTCAGGAGACAGAGATCTTGCTGTGTTTCTGTGAATTTAAGTCCTAAACCAAATAGTAGTAGCTCACACATTTAATCCCAACTCTAGGATTATGATGGAGAGTTGAACCTGGAAGTGAAGCAACTGAGTGAGGAATGTATTTAAGGCAGGAGAAGCAGAGATTAAGGCACTCTGTAGGAGCAACCAGTCAGATAGCATTTACCCTGTTCAACCTGAGAAGTTGGTTGGGTAAGAATTGAATGTAGTCTGCTTCCTCTCTCTGATCTTCCATCTTTCCTCCAATATCTGGTTCTGGGATTTTATTATATACTAACTAGAATTCATGCAATAATTTTATCCTTTCTTCCTCTATTTTCTTTGAATACATTCATGGTATTTATACCTCCACCTTTTATGTCTTACTCATAGGCACTTTCTGGAACTTTAAGATCTTAGAAGCATTGTCCTACCTCACTCAAGTGCTACCTACATGAAATACATTATTCACAAAAGGCTCCATCCCTGAGTTTTAAATATTTGAAAAGCATCTAGAATTTACTCAGGACGGCCCAAACAAATAAAACATGCCATGTAGCTTCTGGTCCTTGGCTGGATGGGCTGAGAGTAATGTTTGCTTTCACTTATTTTGATTCTATAAGGTCTGTTTTCCCGGTAGGGTGACCTTGACATGTCTGTCTCTGTTAGAATACATTACTGAAGATGAAGGAAGAATAACAGAATCATGGAGTGTTTTACTTGCAATATTGAGGGGCAGAAAGGAAAAGAAAGATAACAGCAGGATCTTGAAACATAGTTTGTAAAGAATGAAAATAAGTCAGAGTTATATAAAAGGCAGTGTGCTGTGGTAAGGGAGAAACTCTCGAATATGTGCAGTTATGTGTAGTGCACAGTCCTGGGGAGCAGAGGTAAGCAGGGGCCAGCGAGCCAAGGCTAGAGAAATGCAGATCAGTGGACACCAATAGTGAATCTCCTCTCAGGAAGAATGTCATTGTCTGCCTTTTAGTGGTGAGAGCAGAGATGTATCAGAGTAGCAATCAGTTGTGGAGCATGAACCTGGCTGGCAAGAGGCTGCTCTTCAGGGAAGCTCAGGATGAACCCACCGATTCTGGCTCTATTCCTCCTTCAGACTCTCGGCATCTGTCTGGACTTCTAGCGGAACATCTCCCTACATTTCGGAACCTATTTCCTACTCTTTGCTCTTTTCCATTCTTTTCTGGGTGTCTCTGTCTCCTTCCAAGTCTTATACCAACTTCCATAATTAGCCCGTACTTTTCTACTTCCTGATTTCAGCCTGGTTGCTTCATTATCCTGATAGCCAGCATTTTTATGCAACATTTCACTGGCCTCAAATTTTCTAAGGAGCAGAGGCTGGTCTTGAACTCCTGATCCTCCTGCTTCCACAGCCCGAATGCTTGGATAACAGGTACACACCACAGTGCCTGGCACACCCGGCTAAGACCGGACGATTTGAAAGACACTAGGCTCTTCAAGACTAATATAAACAAAAATGTTTTGTTTAGTCGTTCATAAGTGATTTTTCACTAAGTAAGCTACAGACTGGAAACATCACCTGCTTTTCCCTGGTTTCTAGAATATTACTCTTCTCTCAATTAAAGAGAAAAATGATCTGGTTTTTAAGGTATCACTTCTAGGAAGAAAGCCAGGGCTTAATTTGCCTTTTCATTGAGATATATATCATGTCTTTGATGCTTCATAGCAAAAAATCACTGGGCAGTGGTTCATGCTGTTATTAATATTCAGATACTAACAACGTTCTGCTCACCATTACTGCAGCAGGAAGTGATTGCAGACATATCGATCCTGAGAATTTATTTATGGGACTCTATTCCGGGAATTGTTGGGAGGTGGAAAGAAATAAAATATTGGTGACACTCACCCCTCAAATTAAAATACAGAAAGCTGTGCACAATATTGCATTAAATCAATAGAATCAATCAATCAAACTTGATTTATTCACCCAATAATTTAGTCAGTCAATAAATGTTGGTGAAATTGAGAAAAAGTAAATCAATGAAGAATTTATTGATCACACATTATTTGCAAGAACTGGATAAAATAATCTTTGTATAGTACATTCACAACTAAACTGAGAGGTGGAGTTACTATGTATAAGCTAGTAGCTGGTAAATGGTGAATTTCACAGTAGCAGTGCTAATGGCATGGCAATCGTTATTAAAGGTTTTATAGAAGATAATGCATGCAAACAGAATCTTATACAATTATTGCAATTTGACAAGATGCATGATGAGTGGACACGATGTTCTAGCTGAGAACAATGTCATCACTTAGCCTGGAAAGTAAAACTGAGCCTGGGGAGTCATTGAGACATTGAGAAGGTGAGATGCTGGACCAAGTCAGAAGATGTAATTTGAAAAATTGGAAATTATGTCACAAATGAGAAGCTGCGCTATGACATAAAGGAGCAACAATACACAAAAATCTCTTGAATATTCCTTACTATGGAAATAACATGATGAAATATGAGTTTAAGTAACATAAGAGAAAATGAAGTTATGCTCGCTAGGTTTGACGTCAGCTTAACACAAGCGGGAGTCATTTAAGAGAGAGGAAACTCAATTGAGAAAACACTCCACCAGATTGGCCTTTGGGCAAGCCTGGGTACATTGTTTTGATTGATGGATTGATCTAGGAGGACCCGATTCACTGTGGTTAAGAATACCCCTGGGCTGGTGGTCCTGGATACTATAAGAAAGTAAGCTGCATAAGCCTTGAGGAATAAGCCAGTGAACAGCACTCCACTGCAGCCTCTGCATCAGCCCCTGCCTCCAGGTTCCCACTCTGCATTCCTTCATGAATGTTATGTGATCAGGATGGGTAAGCTGAAATAAATCCTTCCATCTCCAAGTTGTTTATTGTCATGATATTTCACTACAGCAATAGAAACCTAACTAAGACAGGGGACAAGGGTGCAGCTCAGGGTTATAGTTCCCACCTGGTATGTAATACTTTCAGATTATTAAATATGAACAGTTTGAAAAATAGTGGTATAACTCACTGAACAGCTTGGGATCTGAAACACCTTGGACTGGCACCATGGAGCCCACTCTCTCCAGAGGAACACCTGACTCACTCTTGATGTGGAGGTAAGGAAAGCAGATCTGCCTGGAGTGGATGCTGAACTAAGCCACCTTGGGACCTTGGGACCTCCTGCCCTTGCTTTGGAGGAGATAAACTGATGGAGAGAAGAGTGAGTGACTGTGAGGGGCAGGAGGGGGAAGGGAGCCTGAACAAGGATTAAAAAAATATGACTTTTTTAATAATAATAATAATAAATTTAAAAAAAGAAAAATAGTGGTATATAGCTCAAGGGAATTGGGGAGAGAAAGTAATACAGAGAAATGAGCAGTTCACATATGGCCTCTGAGAAGGTTCCCAGTGTGTTGCTTCTCATGGAGTCAATGTATGTGCATAGTGGCATTAAGCTCTGTATTTCAACATCAGTGGAATAATGGTGACAATTGCAGTCATAGCATACAACAAGCAAGTACAGAATATCATGCCTGGAGAGTGAGGGCACAGCATATAGTTATAGGAGAAGCAGACACTGCAGTGTAATGAAAGCAGCCTAGGGTTTCACTGACCACAGTGGTAGAAGATGCGGGCGGGATGTGTGAATGGAACACATATCCATAGTGTCAAATTCAGCAAAGAGTCCAAGATAGCTATGAGCTAAAAATAGACTGTGTGATTTTTTCAAGCCCCAGTGGAATCCTCAAAGGAAGTGCTTCATAGAAGACCAAGGTCAAAGAAAGAAAAAAAATGGTCAAAAGCAGAAAATAAGTAGAGGTGGACTGTTCAACCACAATAGTCTCTAGCTTAGACCTATTCCTAGTTGATGGCTTATGGGGGAGGGGCAGGCATGCTTTAGGGAATGACAAAGAGTATGGGCAGAAGAAATTGGAATCTGTGAGTTAAAAAAAAGTGGAGGTAGGAGGTATAAAATTGAAAAGGGGTGGATCTGAGTGGAATTAGCAAAAGTAATGGGGAGTGAATGTATGTGGAAAACATTGCATGAAATTCATAAATATTATTTGTTTAATATATATACATGTATATATAATGCATATATGAGATATAACTAAATCATTAATATATGAAGATACAACTAAAGAGCATGAAGTACAGACATGGCATGTGGTAGACTCCTGAAGATAATAGGAGCCAAGAACCAGAGTTATCAACATTGAACAGGGGCTGCCTCATTGCTTACAAACTACTATGATGCTCCACCAAGAAAGTCTTATTATCTGAGCAAAGCAATTTCTGTAGAAGGCAAGGCACTGAGGACAATTATCTCAACAGGAGCCCACGTTTAACCTGAAGCAGCCAATCCCTGCTTCTACACTGCTGCTGCCTGAAGCGATGCCCTGTATCATTTGAAAGCAACACCAAGATTATCTAATTAAGGCTAACAAAGTGGCCCCATCTCTCCTGTGTTGAAGCTGCTGAGTTTCTGAGTTTAAGAATGATTCAGGGGCTCTTCAGGAGATGGTCTCTTTAATGAGCTCCTTCGCCCTAGACATGAGGAGGTATAGGGGCATTGTTGTCTCCTATATTCTATCTTCTCCTGAAGATCTTCTCTAATAGGAGATGCATTAAGACCCTGACACTAGGTGGGGGAGATGACCCAGTTCATAAAAGTACTTGACGACAGGAGTCTGGATGCCCAGAACTCAAGTGAAAAAGATGGGTACAGATTCGCAGGTATGTAGAGGTGGAAACAGAGGAATCTCTGGTGTTCACTGGCTAGTCAGTCTGGCCTACATGGTGAGTTCTAGTCAAAGGAGACCCTATCTCAAAAAGGATGATGGTGGATGGCAGCTAAGAAATGCCATTTGAGGCTTCTCTCTTTCTTTCTCTTCGTCCCTCCCTCTCTCCCTCCCTCAGTGTGTGTAGGTATGTGTGTCTGTCTCTCATTTCTCTTTGTCTTTCTATGTGTCTCTGGCTATCTCTGTGTGTGTCTCTCTATTTCTCTGTCTACTGTATCTCATCTCTGTCTGTTTCTGTTTCTCTATCTCTATACCTTTCTCTGTCTCTCTCTCTCTCTCTCTCTCTCTCTCTCTCTCTCTCTCTCACACACACACACACACACACACACACACACACACACACAGAGTGTATCTCTGTTCCCCACATGCAGCTAAAGGCAGTATAAAACTTCCTGACCTTCAAGTCAGGATTCTGCAGAAAGGGCGTTGGTTCCAACGGTATTAAAATTCTTAGAACAGCCATTGGTGGCTTTTTTAGTTTAATTCATTGTCACAAAAGCAATTCTGGCCAAGAATGCAACAAATTTAAAACCACTGCTTGTCTTGATATCTTAATGTAAATTATTTATACTCTTTCATCCTGGCGATGGGAGGGGAAGCGGATGAATCAGCAGTTTCTTTGCAGAGCTGGGCTGAGAACAAAAAGCATCCACATAGCAGGGGTAAGAAAAAAGAGCTATAGTTGCTTTACTATGACGAGTACTTTCAAACCATAGATTCCTGGTATTTCCTTTTAAAATGACTAGATATCAGTCCAGGAATAGGGGTCCTAATTAGCTAATGGCACATGGGAGGCAGCTCAGCTCCTCTGCTGCTGTAAGAATCCAAGCAATGTCCCTAAGTGACAGCAGAACTTGACCCTCCAAGGACAATTTCTCCCACGCCTCTCATAGCACCAGCTGAAGCCCCGTGTGGCCTTGCCTCCTGTGCATACCTTCACTTCTAGCTTCTAGTGAGCTGGAATAAAGAGAACAAAAGAGCTCCCAGCCATCACAAATCTCAAGGAGACTTCGGGAGAATGCAGCCGCTATTAGACATGCTCAGATCTGGTTGTTGCCTATGAGAACATTGTCCTGGGACTATAACTTTAAAAAAAAATTATAATTTAATTTTTTAAATATTTTTAAACAATAAGTTTTTGAGATTCTGCGTTCTTTTAGAGTGCTCTCAGGGGTGGGATAGGATGCCCTTCAGAGTGCTGCCTATACAAGAGCAGGAGAAAGTGTGAAGTCTACCTTTGCCTGTGGGTGTCTGGAGTAGACAGGGAGCCCTGCCAGAAGAGAGGAGACACATGACAATGGACTCCAAAATGAACTCCTTCTAGTGCTATTTAGAGACATCTTTATCCACCGTGGAGGCAGAAGATACAGGCGAACTTCTGTGAGAACATCCATTGTTCATCTGATAACATTATTCATGAATTCTTTCCCTGACTCATGCAGCACACACGCTGGCCAGGCCTCCAGTGTGACAGACACTTCCTGTGAAATAAGCTAAAGGAGGGATAGCCAGCCCTGTGTGTTCAGAGCCTAGTGAGATGGACAGATACCTAGAAAGGGGATTATAAAACCCTGGCTAATGCTCAGGGTGCTATGGGATCACTGTGAATGGAGAATACCTGACATGTATCAGAAATCCTTGCATTCTCAATGCTGCAGATGGACCTGAGACCAGAGTAAGAGATAAGGAGACATTGAGACAATCTGTTCTGTAGCTGCAGGCATTCAGTTTAACCTCATCTCTATCATTGATTTTACTATTATTTATTATTATTATTACTACTACTACTATTCAGTGTCTTTAGATTCTTTGCTAGCTTTCTGAGCCTAGGAGCCTTACCTAATGGGATCTTTTGATTGGTCTAAAAGATTAAGATTGATGTATTTAAAAAAAACATACCGGGGGCTGGAGAGATGGCTCAGCGGTTAAGAGCACCGTCTGCTCTTCCAGAGGACCCGGGTTCGATTCCCAGCACCCACATGGCAGCTAACAATTGTCTGTAGTTCCAGTTCCAGGCAAAACACCAAGGCAAATAAATAAATAAATAAAGCTTTTAAAAAAAAAAAAAAAAAAAAAAAAAAAAAAAAAAAAAAAAAAAAAAAAAAAAAAAAAAAAACAAAAAAAAAAAAACAAAAAAAAAAAAACCATACCATCCAGATAAAATGGGGCATATTCACAAGCGGTATACTTAAAGAACACTGGCATTGCAATGTATGCATAAAAGATTATTGAAACTTCATGCTTTATTTAATAGTTTCTCCCAGACTAAAAATCCTCCATAAATAGCAACTTGGGGAACCGAAGGAGAAGGCAGATTGACATAGATGTGAGCTGCTTTGATGTGTGGAAGGCTAGGTACTGAGCCCCAGCTCCTCCAGATTGCTTGCCGAACAAAAGCTATTATTATGAGCTATACTCTTACACACAGACACACACACACTCCCCCTGCTGCACTGCATGCCATTAGCATTCAGTATCAGATCTGTAAGCTAGGGATGACTGCAGCGATGGCCACTTTGAAAATCCCCACTGGGTCGGAGGAATTGACTTTGGCCTGAAGAAGGTAATGGATTACAGAAGGTCTTCGCTTCCAATTAAAGCATGAAGCATCCGATATCTTTTTCTTAGCAGAAAGAAGTAGGAACAGCAAGGAAAAAGCATATGGACATATCCTTCCTGGTCTTTGGGAAATTTGCTGATTTGAGGATGAGTAAAGGCTGCAGGATCATACCCATCTGATTGTAGCTGTGTGTCTTTTTGTCTGGCCTTTTGCTTTGGTTCCCACAACCTAAGCTCAATAACCAATTAACAACCCTTCACTTTCCGTGCTTATGAAGCAGAATTGATGAAGGAGTCTCTTGTGTATTAAGCCTGGGTCCAAACAGCATGAAGTCAAGTGTAGGCAATGTCATTAGTCCTTGGGTTTCTGGGAAATGGAAGGTTCTTATACAGCTTGCTTGTGATCATTCATCTGCCAAGCAGTGCTGTAGTGAAGCTGCCTGGAAGGCTAGCAGTTATAGGTACAGACTGAGATGGCTGAGCTGTTAAAGGCCAGCTCACAACCAGGAAGACAAATGGTGTTTCTGTGCTTTGCTGATTCTGAAAACCCTGGGGTGGGGGGAATTTTATTATCTCGCAAATATGCTATTTTTGACAATTAATTCTCCCAAAGAATATCCATTCTCCTCCAGTTCCAATGGGATTTTCTATCTTCAAAGACATCACTGTCAAGGAGATACAGCTCTCACAGTCCTCAAGTCATTCAGTAAGCTGATGCTAAATTGATCATCTATAGCAGTCTTTAAGAAAATACCAGATGCTTCTAAGAGCCTTTTGAATATGTATGATTTAAAGATTAATTATGTTAACTGAGACCGATTGATCACCTACTCCCATTTAAGTAACAATAAAGGAGCATGGCAGGAGATGGGTTATTAGATAAGTTCTTTATCAAAGACTAAGGAGAGAAGACAGAGCCTGATGGATTTGAGAAGTTCCCCAGAGAAAGCCTGAGGGAGCCTCCTATGAAGCAGATCAAGGTACCTTTTTTCTAAACATAGTAAACTGCAGCCTCTAATGAGGAGAAGTGATGCATGTCTTACCATAAGCGATTCAGCCTTAAACCCAGGAACCCTCCTGCATCCAAGTCTTTGATGCAGAGATATCTGTTCACTATGGAGCCCCATTTTTTTCCATTTCCCTGACCATCCTAAGCAAAAGTAATACAGCATCTCAATTGATGGATTGTCTTTCTCAGGTGATCAATATTTCTGGACAGAATTAGGCTAATGGATTTGAAACCCATTCCCTTCATTGTTAAGAAGCACTGTACTCCCCAAAATGAGCATCCTCCTGGCATAAACAGGCAGCTTCACAGATTAATCTGAATACATCACTAAAGGAAGATGTCTTCGGGTCTCCCTGATGCAAATAGCTTCTAGCAGCAAACTCCCATCTAGTTTCCAGAAGGAAGAGAGATAAAAGTCAGCCCTGAGCAAAGTGTGTCCATGGCAGACTATGCACAAGAGAGTAAAGCAAAAATCCATAGCATTTAGGATGGTAACAGCACTGTTTACTATCTTTGAATATTCAGTTTGGTAGACCTATGAGAGATAGCCCTTATTTAAGGAGAGACTCAGCAGGAAAGTGGGACATGGGTTGGATCATAAGTGAGACACAAGAATAGATTCTTAGTTGATTGGGCTTTTAGGTCAAGCAGTAATCAAAAACTTGCAGCAGAAGCAAGAGCTAGAATACACATTAGATTTTTTTCTAGTGGATTTTATATTTTAGAGTGGTTTTGAAATTACAGAAAAATTAAGATGGAAGCACAGTGATTTCCTTCCCCTCCATCTACTGACCCAACACATGCAGAGCATGGTGTATGTTTCAATTCTTGATTCTAAACTTGACGATGTTGTCAGCCCAAATCTGTAGTGTATATGAGGGTTCTGCTGTATGACAAAGAGATGTGAACAAACGTCTATTCATCCTAGATATAGCACTAGCAAAAGACTAAAGAAATTATCCCACAAAGCCTAGCTTGGTGAGTCAGTAGGTTTACTGGGGTTACTTACAGGAGCATGGCTGACTCAAAGGCAAATGCATCACCAAAGAGTCCACCCCAGCATAGATGATGACTCACAAAGCTGCACCCCTAGAGGGGGCTCCAGGTCCAGCTAGCAGACAACTCCACTGGAGAGTCTCCACTCCTCAGCAATAGCTCACTGCTTTTATAATTTTGAGGTGAGGCCTTGTGAATTATAAATTAATCTTTTTTATTTTAAAAATCAACAATTATTTTACTATTCTTTTCTTTGTCACTTTTAAAAAGTGTCAAAAGTAAATAAGTAAATAAGTCCAAATATAAATGGATGTTTCCTATCCCTACTGCCTGAACCCAGATAATCACACAGAGGCTTATATTAATTGTAAATGCTCGGCCAATAGCTCAGCCTTATTACTAAGTAACTCTTATATTTAAATTAACTCTTTTCTGACTGGGGGGGAAGGGAGTCTGAACAAGGGGATAACATGGATAAGAAATGTGACTTTATTCATAATAATAAAAACTATTAAAATTAAAAAAAGAAATAATCAGGAAAAAATAAACTAATTAATTAACTCCTTTCTATTCATCTATCATCATAAGTTTCTGAACTTAATCTAGTTAGATTCCTGCATCTTAGAGCCTCCCTCCCCCCAGGAGGTAACATTTAACCTGATGAAAATGGCTACACAGCAGGCTAGTCTTGTGTTATACTTTCTATAGGTTTCAATACACAAAATGCCCTTAATTGATTATTGCACAGAACAGTTTCACTGCCTGCCCCTCTCCCAGCTGTTAAAATACTCTGACAGAGCATTTTAGGGGAAGGGGGTTGATTGGGCTCAGAGCTCCAGAGTATAACCCATCATAGCAGGGATCTCAGGACAGCAAAAGCTTGAGAAAATCAGTTTTATTACATCCACAGTCAAAAGTAGAGAACAGTAGATCAATGTACATGTGTTAGTGCTCAGCTCACTTTCTCTAGTCATATAAAGTTCAGAATCTGATGCCTAGGGAATAGTGTCACCCACAGTAAGCAGGGCTTCCCATTCCCATTACCAAATCAAGATAATGTTATACAGACCTACCAATAGGCCAATGGAATCTAGACAGTCTCTCACAGATATACCTAGAGGCTCACCTAAGCATCCAGTTAACAATTAATGATAACCATCATAGTGCCCTAAAAATTCTGCCAGAGCTGCCTCTTCATCCTTATTTTCTCCCCCAAATCCCTAGAAACAACTGATCTTCCTTCCTTCTATTTCCATAGTTATATCTTTTCCAGAATATCACTTAAGTAAAATCACTCTTTCCAACTGTCTTCTTTCATATAAGATCACTGTATGTCTTTTTAATAGCTCCCCCCATGTGTATGCATGTGTGTGTGTGTGTGTGTGTGTGTGTACGTGCCTGCAACAGAGTGTGTGCCAAAGTCAGAGAACAACCTGGGGTGTTGCTTCTTGTCTAGTATCTTGTTGGAGACAGATTCTCTGATCTTTGTTGTTTGTTACTGTTTATCTCTTACCACAGAAGCATTAGGAGTACAGATGCATGCTTCTGTGTCCTGCTCTATGTGGGTTCTGCAGATCTGAACTCACGAGTTCATACTTGCCTGGCAAGTGGTTTACTCACTGGGCTATCTTCACGGCCCAAGCAATCCATCATGGTCTGAATATGCTACAGTGTGTTCGTTCACTTTCTAGAGCTATCTTGGCTATGTCCAAGTCTGGGATGAGTGGGAATGCCATCTGCATCCATATGTGAGCCCTTGGCTAGACTCTTTTGAGACCTGACATTGTCTTGCAACTATGTTCTTTTCACAATAACTTGAACCTTCACTTTCATGGAACCCTGTGACTTACAGTTTCTCACTCTCCGCAGTCAATGACATCTTTGAATTCATAAAGTCAAAGGTGAAAGAAAAATTTCAACCTTCCATTTGGAGGGTTTATTCAACACTAGTGAAAACCAGTCCAGAGAGGTTAGTTTGCTTGAAGGATGGCGTTCATGACTAGGCCTCAGATACCAATGCCATTGCTCATCCACTCCAGACCTCACCGAATCTCAACATTTGGAGTGGGGCTCCAGAGGCCTCTTTCTTGGAGGTCTTAAATGGACTACAGTCACCTGTGCAGAAAGGTCAAGTGTGAAGCAGGAAGCTGGGAGTGTGGGTCAGGTGTAGAGAACATAATTGAATTGTGAAAATGTTTGTGGTTCCATTTTTCCAAGGCTACAGCTGGGTGTTGTGTTGTTCATTTAAAGGTACATAGAATGGAGATTCTGACCTCATTTCATAGCTGTGGAAATATGAAATTATGAAAGTGATTCAGAGCATGAACAGTCCAAGTTATGAAATACCTATTCTTGCTGAACAGGAGAGAGACCACTTTTTCTAGTCTTCTCCAGGATAAAATATGGCCTCTATATGTTCCCTAGAGATGGGAGTATCCCAGGTAGATCCTTAGCTGTCCCAAGACCCCTGCCTTCCCCAGTCTACCTGACTACCTGGAGATACATGTTGTATAACATAATATGAAAGGAGTTACCACATGATATCAGATTTTATGTGTTTATGTTTTATGTATTTATATCTTCATTTAATTAAAATATAATTCACAACCAAAGGATGTGCCTAATAGTCCATGTTCTGTTGCTATAGGAAACTACCATGACAGAGTAGTTTATGAAGAGAAAAGGTTTGTTTTGATTCAGTTCTGGGAGCTGAGAAGGTGTCAGTTTCTTCTTGCTTCTGACAAGGACCCTCGCGTTACATAAAGGAAGAAGATGAGACAGGTATGTGTGGTCAAGGAAGGGACACATGAGCTAGGCAGGTCTCAGATAACACTTATTTGAGACAACTAACACAGACCTCCATCCCACATGACCTCATTACCTTCTAAAGATACACCATCACATTGACCATTTAAATTTAAGATATAGCAACAGGCTATCAGTAAATATTTGCTAAATGGCATGAAACTGAGGAACAGCTCTCAGTGTGTGTGTGTGCTTTTAGGGAACTGGAATGATAATGTGATCCTAGCCCTGGGTCTGCCAGCTTTAATTTTTTTTTGCATGGACTATTATAGCTATCTTATTGGATTAACTAAACTGTTTCAATAAGCATCTTGACTGTATTTATTCCTGAGGGTTACTGTCCTAGGAAGCAGATTCATTGATCATATAGTAATGAGGGAGAGAATCAATTGAGGCCTTCATAGCTTCCTCAGAAAAACCACTTAGTATGGATACTTAGTAAAAAATAATCATACTGTTTTGCTAAGTATTTGTGCTGTCACATGGTAGAGAAAATAACTAGTGGAGACTGTGGCAGTATCAAATGTAACTTCTGTCACATCCAATGATAATCTTAATCAGGGTGACTGGGACACAAGAGATGAGAATGAGAGGAATAAGAAAGGAAGAAAAGGAAAGGGTGATAGGGAGGGATGTTGTTCTGAATGTTCTTAGGTAAGTCAGCAGTTCTGTGAGCATCCTCCTGAGTGCTGCTGCAGTAGAATTCTGCATCCCTCTGGTCTCAGGGCAGATGCACTGTTAGGCACCCTGTGTACATGTGTGCGTGCGTGCGTGCGTGCGTGCGTGCGTGCGTGCGTGCGTGCGTGCGTGTGTGTGTGTGTGTGTGTGTGTGTGTGTGTGTGTGCAAATGAGCCATGTGTTCTTTCTTTTTTTTTTTTTTTTTTTTAAACTTTATTTATTTATTTATTTATTTGCCTTGGTGTTTGCCTGGAACTGGAACTACAGACAGTTGTTAGCTGCCACGTGGGTGCTGGGAATTGAACCCGGGTCCTCTGGAAGAGCAGACGGTGCTCTTAACCGCTGAGCCATCTCTCCAGCCCCCCATGTGTTCTTTCAAAAGAACTTTGTTACGACTGATACCTAATCGATTCCTTTTGGCTAACATCTACATCCCCCATGCTCCGGGAGCATAAAGAGATGCTGTCCGAGGAAGAACATAACAATAACACTTGCATGTGAAGAGAAATTGAAATAATTTTTTTTAATTTGGTGCCAATGGGAAAGGGATAAACAGAAATCCTAGAGCCCCGAAGTACAGGATGCTTTCCAATATGCTGTCTCACAAGCAAATATTATTGTGGTTTCTGCTTTCTCATCTCACAAGTAAGCTTACCTAATCTTTAATGTCCCTTCTTGATATATGACCTTAGAGCTTCCATACATTTCCTCTCATAAATTTTGATGTTAGGTCTTCTAATAGAATTCCCCCTACATGACCATCCGAGTATTTATCCATCCTTTGTTCTTCTATGAAATGAATATTTATTAAGTGTCTACTATATATCAGACCCTGTAATGTCTCCACATAATACACTTCCTGAGAACAGGTTCACTTTTGTTTCTCTACTGTCTAACTCACTGTCACTGAGTGCTCAGTAATGTCTGTCAGATTGAATAGGACCCTTCAGTCCAAGTGAGAGGCTAGATATGGTGTGTTAGTGCAATCTCATTATTTCTTTAAAATAGCCCTGGAAGGTTAGGGCAATAGCTTGCCCTGCAAAGTACTGTCCCTGCATGTATGAACTGAGTTCAATCCCCCAGAACCCATTAAAAAAAAATGGACATGGTGGAGCACAGTTCTAAACCTAGCACTGCAGACAGACAGGTTCTTAAGATTTATTGGCTAGCCAGCTTAGCTTGATCTGGCTTACTGCATCAGCAGAGAAACTTATTATTGGGATACAGAAAACCCATTAGTGCTCAACATATAATACATATTTTTATGAAAACATAAAAATTAAATCATACTTTTAAACAGCAAAAGAATGTGACTAAAAAAAGAGATGTCACAGACACACACTAGGGACACCGTTCTGGGAATTTAGGACACCTAAACAGCTTAGTTCTGTCAAGTTAAGACTCAGGCACTCAGGCTGTGGGAAAACAAAAGCTACACATTTGGGATTCTAGACTTTTCTCTACAAAATGGACCAGTGGAATGGCCAGGCAGAGAAAAGTCCATGAGATGGGTCCCAAGATGGCTGACATGTTTGGTAAGTGGCAGGAAAGACAGTAACTGAGTGTGTCACCTTCTACAAGGCTAATGATTATATTACATGGAATTGTGGGTAACCTGCAACTTTCTTCACAATAATTAAATCCTGACCTTTCAAGATTTTAAGAGCTTCATGTAGAGTGGATAGAGGTGGGGCCAAGCTTTCCAAGCTCCCTTGTCCCTGATATTTAGTGCCTTATCACCAATCATTAGACTTGGAAGAATAAATTAAACATACATTTTATCTGAATACAACAAACTTATGAAGACTCGTTATGCTTGTGAAGGGTGCCTAAGAAGATAAAGACCTGGTTTGATCCTTAGAACTCAGATTTAAAAAGTGGAGGCATGGTAATACATGCTTGTCATCCTGCCACTGGGGAGGCAGAGACAGGAAGATCTCTGGGGTTTACTTGGGCAGCCTGTTTAGCTGAACCGGTAAGCTCCAGGCCAATGAAAGACCTTGTCTCCAAGGAGGTAGACTGTGTTCCTGAAGATAGCAATCAGAGTTGTCACACACACACACACACACACACACACACACACACACACACACCCCAAAACAGTTAAATTTGAGTGATAAAGCAGGGGATTTTTTTTTTCTATGAGTCCAAAGACCTCAGGCAATTCTGGTTTTAATTGACTTAAGGGCATACTGCAAAGCAATCCCTCAGCTCTCAGATTCCATGAAGCACATTTATCATTCTCCTTTGACACAAAATCCAATACTCTGAAGAGACAAGGCAACATTCCAACTCCTCTGTCAGCATCCATCTTTCTGTGTTGAGAGTTCTAAGCCTAAAATAAAAATTTATTTAAATTCCGAAGAATTTATGTCCTGACATATTTAAATTCTGCAAATACAGGGGTTGAGTTTATATGCATTTTGTATTGTGAAGTAGAAACTTCAGTACATATTATATGTTTACAAATTGAGTTTTTAAAAAGTAAATGAGTATTCTTTACTTGGAGGGGGAGGTAGAAAGTTTGTCGTTTTGCTATGGTACTTTCTTTTTCTTTTTTTTTAAAGGTTTATTTATTTATTATGTATATAGTATACAGAAGAGGGTACCAGATGTCACGTTAGATGGCTGTGAACCACCATGTGGTTGCTGGGAATTGAACTCAGGTCCTCCAGAAGAACAGTCAGTGCTCTTAACCTTTGAGCCATCTCTCCAGCCCCTGCTATGGTACTTTCATGAAGTTCAGTCCTGCTTTATATCCCTCCTCATCACACCGTACAAAGCAGCTCTTAGTCTTCTGAGAAATCTTCATAGTAGAAACATCCTCTCTGATGGCATCTCAGAGCCTTTCAGTTTTTCCTTAAATACTTAAAATTCCACTCTCTCAAGTGCTATTATAATGCAAATATAATGTAGAGTCATTCTTGTTCTTCCCTCCAGGCACTTCTTTAAAACTCAGATTCTGATGGGTTATGTCGATGGCTTTTAATTCTTTCTAATTTTTTTATCTTCAGATCATTTTCTCATGGATGCTCCAAGGCAAAAGATCTTTTGGTAAGCATATTTGGTGGGGTGGTAATAAGGCTTGTGCACACTAGACAAATGCTCTACAATTGAGCAATGCCCCTCCTCTCATCAATGTCTATTTTTCTAACTAACCCTCCAAGTCACTTAAGTTTGGTTGAATCTACTTTCTTTCTGTCAACAGTGGAGATGTTTGTCTATTCCGGCTCAGTCTCAATATTGAGTTCCTGATACTGTCCCCCAATCCTTGTTTTATATTAACAACACACACACACACACACACACACACACGCGCGCGCGCGCACACTCGCCCACATACACACACATGCATGCATGTACTCTCACGCATACAAAGAAACATATGTACATACATATCTGCAGCAGCATAATGCACAAAGAAAGACAACTATTATGTAATACAGAAAGCTCTAGGCCAGAAACTAACTAATTCAAAACCCAGCATTTCAGCTGTAAGAACTTACACAAAGTCTATGACCTCTCCATGCTTGATTGACTGATGGATTAACTGATTGTTTGCTTGATTACTAAGCCCTGGAGATCCAACCCACGGTCTCATACATGCTAAGCAAGTGCTCTCTCACTGAGCAGCAAACTCGACCTTGACCTTTTTCATTTACTACAGAGGGATAAAGTTTCGTGCTTGCAAGTGCCATCACTTACAAAGAAGACTGGGAGAAGCCTGTGAGGTGGGTCCAGCAGAGCAATGCAAGGTCGGAAAGTGGGCTGATGCTGAGCACAAGCACATTTGTATTTGAGGACACACGTAGCCCTGTCTAGACTACTGCAGTCATTTCCCAAGTGGTTGGCTCACTTTTCCTCCTTAATCGATGCTGTACTGCAGTGCCAAATTCATCAGCTTAAAAGCATCATTTTTATTGTGTTCGCCTTTTAGCTAAAGGACATACATAAGAAAACATATGCGTACTCTCATCTACTCTTCAGGGCTGCTCCACTGTGTCCTTAAGAGCACTGAATCGGACCTCTGGCCTGGTTGCCTTTTTGCCATTCTTTCCCAGCCGGCCCCTTCCCACAACCTAGCGCTTAATCTTCAGTTAGTTCAAATACTACTTTCCCAGCGCTCTTCCCCGTCCACCTTAGGGTGTTCATCGTCTGTCTTTGCAAACTGGTATTCTTATCAGATATATTGGCATACTTGTACCACATATCTGATACTGTATTTCTCTATGTGCGCATATATATTCAACTTATCAATAAAGAGATACTATGACCTGTATAGCTCTTTATTTATCTCTTATGGATATAAAAGCCAAATTCAAGTTTTAAGCTCTCTGAAGGCAAGAGCTATGTTGTTTTCGATGTAGGCAAGAAGGAAGTGGGCTCTTCATCAAAATATAGTCCTCTTATTATTCATCCTTCTTTCAAGGTCGGGTAGGGATAGGATGACATTATGAATGTTCATCAAGTGGGGAGAAATTGACATTTTTATTTACAGAGGAAAGCCAAGGTGCTGTTAGAAGCTATGTTTGCTTTGCTAATGTCTGGGTCTGCAGAGGGCTTGACATCTAGTAAGTGCTCAGAGTTTTATGAATTAATGCATGCACAAATGTATGAATGAATGAATGGGTAAGTTAACAGAGATAAAATTGAACTATAAAAAAAGTTGGTAATATCATCCCAGACAGTACAGCCTTGTGTGGTGACATCTGAAGATGCTATGAGGTGTGTACCTTAGATTCTGCTTGGGACTCTCTGCTTTGAACTTGCCTGAAGAAAAGCTCACACTTCTGGAAACATGCAAAGCAGCAGCTTTCAGTTTCTGTATTTTAAAATCTCCTTTAGACGTAATGTCTCCCCTCTTTGGCCTCTCATAGAACCTTCGTGTCTCCTGGCCTTCCCTCTCTTCTACCTCAAAGTCTGCTCATTTGTGTGCAGACAGAGTTATCATCCTTTCAGGAGACTCCAGCCTGTCACCAGGCTGCTGAGATCACAACCATGCTTGGTACTTATTATCTCCATGACCTTGAACAAGTGGTTTAGCTTGCAGATCTCTGTTTACCTCTCCTGAAAAATGGAGTTCTTACTAGTACCTAATGAGGAGTTAGTAAATGGCCATAATGATTCAAAGCTATTCTCTACACCAGCCCTCACACAGTGGATGTAAGTGCTGGCTGCTACTATAGGATTGACACTTCATTGCCAGGTATGGCCATAGGGCTATGGACAGAGAGGTAAATCCCAAAGAGTTGTTAATGTTCCTAATTGTACTTGAATTTTCTATCAACACATAGCCTTAACCAGAGGGCAAAAAATCTGGGTTACCTCAGTCTGATATCAGGAGGTAAGCATACAGCTCCTCTCAGAAGGCTGTAGCAAGTAGTCTTCCAGTCTATCAAGCTCCCTTCCACACAGTGAAAGCCATTCACCCACCCTCATCCCAGAAGCTTTCCTGCTATTCCTGCTGTGGCAATAGATGTGTCATGGCTCTCCAGAATACAAGGCCTTCTTTACAAGGTCCACTTTGGTGTGCTGTTCCCCTGGCTGCAGTATTTAATACCTGCCTTTCCTTCACATTCTTGGTCTAGCAAAGTATATGTGGTAACCCTGTGGTATGTGGCTTTGCTTTCTTTTTGTGTTTCCAGTTACCTGTAGTCATAGCAGACTGAAAATGTCAAATGGGAAACTGTAGAAATATTCTACTTCTTATGTTTTAAATTGCACAACATTCTAAATACCATAGGGGATCTCATGAAATCCTGCTCCAACCTACTGAGGGCATGAATCATCTTTCTAATCCAATGTATGCACACTGTATATACTACCCTCCTGATAGTCATTTAATATTCGTAGGTTATCCAACCAACTGTCACTGTATCCCGGAGCTTATGATAAAATAAACTTTATTTTATTTAATAATTTCCTGAACATACAAGAAAAATTATCCTGGCAACTTGAATGTGCCAAGCAGAGACTCTTAGGTGAAAAGAAAGTTCATCATAGATATGTACTGGGAGAAAGCAATGTATACAGGGCTCAGGGATAGCTAAGATTTTAGGCAATTTTGTGATCTTGGTACATAGCCTCATGAATAAAACTATGTATGTACTTATACAAAGCTGATAACACAAACTCTGGTATTGCTTCACATCTCATATCAGAAAAGGCATTCTGTTCCTGAAGGATAGGAAGGAGGGTCCTCTGGACATGACACAACCATGGCAGGAACTCACTATAGCTGTGACCAAGCCGAAGTTCCAGCACAGGTGGGAAAGATGCTTTCCAGGCCCTGCCCCTCATGAGGAGCTATTGAGCATTGACAGATGCTGAGGGAGAGAGAATTGTTCTTCTCTGGGGGTATGGCCACTGGTCAGTTTTCATGCCAGGGCACATGGGGACAACATGAATTGAAGTTAATAGGTTATCACAGACAGAGAAAAGAAGACACAAAGCTGAGGGGGGAAATAAAGAGAATTGAAGGTAAAAAATAAAGAGGTTTGTATGATTGTATTTCATTGTATATGCATATGAAATTCTCAACAAAAATAAAATATAAACATTTTTGTGATTGCATTTTTTAAATTATATATTATGCATACAGTGTTCTGCATGCATGCATAACTGCAAGCCAGAAGAAGGCACCAGATCTTACAATAAATAGCTAGGAGCCACCAAGTAGTTGCTGGGAATTGAACTTTGGATCTCTGAAAGAACAGCCAGTGCTCTTAACCTCTGAGCCATCCCTCCAGTGCTTTCTATTGTATAAGCATGCTGCCACTTGTCTGTTCCCCTATAGAAGAAGCAAAGAGTGGCTTCTGAGTCTCTGCATCTTTATAGCAGAAACATCACTGGGAGAAAAGCAGCCCTGCTATCTCTGCTTCATTGCAATGACCAGGCCTGCCCAAGGTTCTAGCTGGGTACCAGTGAAGTGAGTATGCCGAGAGCCAGTTGGGAAGAGACCTGAGGGAAGGAACTTCCTGCCAAGCATCTTAGCAAAAAATGGCAAGATCTTGTTCCCTTGTTACAGACCACTCTCCTGGGTCCTGGGGTCACTAATGCAGGAAGTATAGCTCTATCCAGGGGTCCCCACACAAGTTAAATGAGCTTGACAACACAGACAAAAATGCAGGAAGAGTTTCACCCTGGAAATAAAGCTGAGTTTTCAGCAATCAGGGCAGTGTAAGAAAGCTGCAAAGAGAACAGTGGTGGGTGTAAGAGGGAAAAAAAACTTTTAAAGAAGAAAAAAAAAAAGAATTGTAATCTAAAAATTCCCCCTTCCCGCTTCTCAGACTACAGCTCTGAGCTTGCACTGATGACATGAAACCCCTGAAGATGTCAACTCTTCCAACATCAGGCTTTTCCTGGGTGTGGCCATGCAAGGAGATGGTAATTCAGTGCTATGACTTTAACAGGGCTGAAGTAGCCTGCCTGCTGCAGTCTTTACTGCAGTAGGCCCTGCAGTGCAGAGATCTGGGGCTCTGGCTGAAGCAAGGCTGTCCCAGCATCTCCCCTAAACGCAGTGCTCAGAAGCCTCCCCATGCAGACCTGCAACCAGTCAAAAGCTCCTGGTGAGCTCAGATTAATACCTGGGAGAGAAAAGACATGCACTCTGCTTTCTTTAAACAAGGCTCTGTTTCAATAATTCATCAGAGGCAAAGTGTTTAATGGGGAACAGGTCATTCCTAAATCCCGAGTCAAAATGCTTTTAGACATACTTGGTATTACATATTTGTAATACAGAAAATTCAAGAAAGCCCTTGAGGCTGGGGTGATGTCTCTGTTGGGGAAGTGCTTGTCCCAGGACTTTAAGGGTGTAAATTTGGATCCTGGAAACCCACATAAAAAAAGCCAGGAATAGCGCCATACACCTGTAATCCAGCACTAGAGAGATAGACACATGAGGGTCCTTGGGCATGCTGGCTAGCCAGTCTAGGACAACCTGGGAGTTTCAGGTTCTGTGAAAGAGCCTATCTTAAAAAACAAGGTAAAAGAAGACACACACACAAAGAGACACACCCTGAGTTCATATGGTCTTGCTTTTTATTTTTACATGTTGAGAATATTTTCTGCTCTCATTAAGTAGTTTCTCCAAGATTTATTTAACCTTGTGTACCAAAATCTTTACAAGTAGAGGCAACATGACCAGCCTGAGATCAGGAGACATGTGCCTTCAGAGGCAGATTTTTTGCCTTGTCACTGCTGGCTGCAATTCTTATACAAACTGATTGCCCCCATAGGATCCACCCTTCTCTGGGCTTTCTTATTTTTCCTCGAGTTCTTTATATAAGATCTCCTCATGATTACATAAAGGTACACGGAACACAGAGCCAATTAAGTGTCTTCCCATGCTTCTCTCATCTTCCCACACCTTCCAATTCTCAGAGATGAGAAACCCAATTAGGCCGTTTAAAATAGCAGGGCTGTGTGATAGCCCTGTGTAGGCTGTTACACAGTACTGTATCTTACAACCTGTAAGAAAAGGCTCCACGTGGAAACCAAGATATTAATATGTCCCCATCTCTGTTGGATCATCATTTAGCTTGTCAAGTCAACTCATTGTGATAGATGTGAATGTTCCAGCTGCTTCTGGGTGTTCAAGGTTTGTGCCTCCCTCCCCCTTATCCTGTTAAGAGAAAAGAGAAATATCAGGCAGAAAGGCAATGAGTGAGAATCCCACAGAGTTTGGTTTTATTGAACATCTAATTGTAGGAGATTAAGTCTCACCATAGCCAATGACAGTGCCCACAGAATGGGAGTCAAACATGAGGCAGTTTGACATGTCTGCATATAATGCATGGGAATTGTGCAAATGCTCTAGGTGTTTTTCCGGTTTATTTTCTGCTTGGAGGCTTCTGCCACCTTGTGGTCAAATGGCACCACTGCAGGAATGCAGAGGCCTCCCTAAGTCTCTACATATTCAATCTCCCTGTACAAAGACATATTTAGTGTCTTCCTCCACAGAGGCGCCTAGTAGGCGGAATAAGGTATGTTTAGGGTGCTTTTCTAAGTGTGATGTGGAAATATTTTTTACTATTTTTGTCATCAGGAAATTTTTGCTGGGCTTTTGTTGAGAAGTCTAACTCTTACAGGATTGAGCACATAATATAGAGACAGATGACAATTTAGGTCCTTCTAAACTAGAATGACAAGAAGATATTGGTGGATTCAGGAAGGCTTTTCTTAACATTACACCTTGAGATGAATATTCAAAAGGAAGAAGCAAAGACACCAGGCAAATGGTATCATAGGCTCACAAGTCGTACAGCTGGTTAAAATAGCTGTCTATTTTAACTTGAGGACAACATAGACCATGCTACACCTGATGATATATAATTTTCCAGGGCCAACAATGGTTATTAGAATCTAAGTGACAAGCTTCAAATTCATAGAAAGTCAATTAACTGTTGTACAGGTAACAAACAGCTAACCGGAAGTTCCTTCCTCTAGACTGTTGCCTTAGAAAGTGCTTCTCAACCTGTGGTTCACGACCCCATAATCAGATATTCTCCATATCAGGTCCTTACATTATTCTTTATAATAGAATTATATTATTGTATTAAAGCATTATAGCATTAGGAAGGTTGAGAATCACTGCCTTAGAAGATGAGATTTTTACTCTGTCTCATGCAAGCCGACCTCCTTAAAGACTCTATGACCCACCACCACCCATGTTACCATGGATTTCTGGTGTGGGTGATGTCTGGAGAAGGAGGGGAGGGACTGACATCTGAGTTTTCTGTGTCCTTGACTCTGGGAAGATCATTTCAGCAGCATATTCTCTATGTGTATTTCAGGACTCTGGTAAGAGAGTATACTGTCTTTGTTTTACAAAGGAAAAGTAGGTTGTCAAAGAGCTAAGATGTAAGCAGTTAACAGTGCTAGAGAGGGTTAGTGCAGGTGAGCTAAGTTGTATGGAAGGGGTAGAAACAGCTATTCAGTGGTCGACAGCTTTCATTGATAGTATGAAATATGAGTGCAGTATGAGAAATTTACTAGCATATATGTGCTCAAAAGATGCAGCATGAGGCTGGAAAGATAGATCAACCCTCACGAACACTGGCTACTTACTCTTCTAGAGGACCAGGATTTCCCTCCCAGCATCCATATAGCAGCTTACCACTGCTTGAAACTACATATAGCTCCATGCTGTCCAGCATCCTCTTCTGGCTCAAGGCACACAAATGGTGAACAGACAAAATACTCATATACATAAAATAAGCACAAAAATTAAAATTAACAAAAACTATGCAACTCATCTCCCCTCAGTGCACTTAAGAATTACACCTGCTAATTGTTAGCCAAGGCCACTCAGCTTTATGAAGTTCTTCCATTAGCTTCCAGATTCTCAATTTAACTGATTACGCTCATAGCTGATTTTGCAGACTGGCACATGACTAATAGATTCCTTCTCTCTCCCCCCAGCCATCCAGGCATAAAAGACAACAGCCAGTGCAACCACATAGGAAGAACTGCCTGTCAATCACACAGGGCATAGAACCTCCCCCTACTTCCTCTAAAACCTAGAAGAAGGAACTCCCATTCTGCCATGTGCACCTGAACCTCCTCAGAAGTTCAGACACTGCTATCTGTCCATCTATAATGTTAATAACTTTTGATAAATCTCTTTCCTAAAAAGACAATCCACCTCAGTATCCAATTGACCCCCAAACCTGAGACCTTTCACCAACTACTTGCCCTTAGCTCGGCTAGGAGAGGAAGGCTATTCCCACGTGTTAGTTAGTGGCTTTCTCGGCCCCTGATTAGAGGTGAGTCTGAAACACATTTGGAGATAATGAGCCCACAACTGAGTTTGGACTGGACGGTGAATTCGCTACTCTTCTAAGACACTTGGACGATCAATGGCCATAGTAAATAGGAGCACAGTGTTTAGTATATGCTGAGACCTGAGAAGAGGCAAGTGTGGTCAAGTGGAAAGCCTGAGCTACCCAGCTTTCTCCACTCTTGGATACCGTATTCATAGGCAGCGTACTCTACCCTGAAAAAAAAAATGGACCCCGAGTCCTGGAGCAGGACAGGAAATCGGAGTTAGAGAAGGTTAAACTTGAAGTATGGTTCAATAAGTGTCCAAGCCTCCTGGATGCTGTTTTTGCGCTGGTGGGAGGGGAGATTGGCGTCTACTGTCACTTCAAAGTCGTCTTCAAATGCAGCTCAAGTCAATGACAATTAAAATCGATTTGTCCTGGGACAGGATGATACTGTGTAGGGCATGAGTCAGGATGTCTGAAGGATGCTACAGATAAGGACGGGCACTCTCCTGCTGACAGGAGAGTTAGTGCTTTGCCAACTCTGCAGGGGAGACAGCAGGACATTGCCCCACCCCCACCCCAGGCTTGGAGGAAGGAAAGAAGCAGAGGCTTAAGACTCAGAACTCAGAAGAGTCAACGATCCACATTTCCCCATTTCTTCCTGTGCCCACCTCCCAACCCACTCCAGGTCTTCTAGCCCAATAGGGAATTCATGACAGCCTGGGTGGCCAGCAGCCCCTCTGATTAACTAAGAAAGACCCTTTCACTTCCTCTGCCTGGAGGCCTTTTCTTGGAGCATACTCCGCTAGCGCCGCCCTTTACTGAAGCTTTGCAGTTAGGCTGGAAATGGGCAAGACTGACGCATGCCCAGATTCTACATAGAATCAAAAGGGCTCCTTTCTCCACTCTCGGCTACTGCTGAGAGAGAGATTTTCACCAATTGGCATGGGAGCACAGGAAAACAAAGGAAATGGGAACAGGCTCCAAGACAAAACGGAGGGAGAGAGGGAGAGCCATGCCTCAGGGCAGCTGGAAAGAACATTCCAAAGGACTCGCCACCTTGAACCTATGCTAAGGTGAAGGGTTGCTCAGAGGTGTCGCCTAATTCCTAATATATGTCTGTGTCTCTCTGTATCTCTCCCTCGTTGGCAGTCTAGTGAAACCCATGAATTCACCTCAAGATGATGGGTTCAGTTCCATAAAATAATAGTAAGTCAATTACATTGAAAGTCACTTTTAATAGTTGTTGGTTTAGAACATAACTGTGATCTGGTTGTCTTATAAATTGTAAAATCATGTTTCAAATTAGCTTTTAAAAAAAATTTCCCTAAAGTACTCTTTCACAAGAATCCCTCCAGATCTCTTCCCTAGGCTTAGCACAAGCAGGAGCCCATTAATGATGTGTTTCTCTTCAATGAGTTATATACAAAACTAAATGCAATAAAACACCTCATTTTCTCATTATCAGGAGAATGAGATTCCACCCCCTACTGAATCCATGAATGAGAACATTTAACATGCTTCAATCCTTGAGAAGTATGACAAGGCCGTCTGGTTACATTTTGAAATTTTTCACCAAGGGCTTTCTGAGATCACGGGCTTTATCCTGAGCCTAGCTCAAAGATGATTGGAGCTTTATTCTGTGCTCAGTATTGGGAAAGGTGACATGCACAGTGGAGGAGACACTCCTCTCCTGTCTCACTCTGATAGATAATGTAGCATAGGGTATGCTAAAAAAAAAAAAAAAAAAAAAAAAAAAAAAAAAAAAAAAAAAAAAAAAAAAAAAAAAAAAAAAAAAAAAAAAAAAAAAAAAAAAAAAAAAAAAAAAAAAAAAAAAAAAAAAAAAAAAAAAAAAAAAAAAAAAAAAAAAAAAAAAAAAAAAAAAAAAAAAAAAAAAAAAAAAAAGCACATAGATCAACCTGACTCTTTTAAAGGCAACTAGCCATTCAGTGGTTAGAGCAGGGTGATTGTGTTTCTACCAAAAGCTTCAAATACAAGAGAATTTCAGTTAGTATTTACTAAAGCACAAGACATTCAAACTATACACTGAACTTTAAAAACAAAAGTGATAGCATGGAGGGTGGCTCATAGGTGCCAGGGGAGGGTGGTCCATGGGTGCCAGGCTTTCCCTAGACACTTTGTGCTGTCAGCTTCTGGTCTCCATTGCCATCATAGGACTAGATTCTGGCATCCCCAGTCTGTAAAAGTGAGGCTCAGAGGTCAGAAGACTGGAATAGGCAGGAGAAGCACACTCAAGTTCACATGACTCCAAAGTTCATACATAGTCCTCACATGAACAAGGGCATGAACTTGAGCAAAGCAAGAAGAGGTTACAGGAGTGCTGGAGTATCTTTGAGGATGAAGGAGTGTTTCTTGGGGAACCATGGTCGTAGAGACTGATGGCCGTCGAAGCTACCCTGAAGCCAGTGGACTTTGGGTTCCTGTGTTGCAAATTTAAAGAACTAAGTCCCCAGATCCAAAGGATGTGTTTTGGATGGAAGGTTAGGAGGCAAAGAGAAAGCCATAGCATTTGAGTTAGGCGTGGAGGTCAGCCACGTATCTGATGAGCAGTTGCATGGCAAGAAGGAAGTGATGGGGGAGTGGGGAGGCTTTGGAGAAAGAATAATGATGCCCACAGTACCAGAAATGTATATTTAGGTTCTGACCAGCATCTGCATGGAAGAGACAACAAAGAAGAAAAAGAGGAAGGAAGGACTCAGAAAGGAAGGCTGACCCCGTAGAACATCATGGTTGTTAATATGGACTGCATTGAAGACAGAAATTCTAGGAAGGAAAAGAACATTATCTCATTAAAGAAATAATTATTTCTCCTATCTCTTTAGAATGGCTTAATGTGAACCTACCCTCTTGGGTGGAGGTTCCCTGGCCAAGTTATTGACAGCATGAACTAGTCAACAAGACAGTGGTATGTCAAGGGAATGGAGAAGTTTAATATAAATGCACTCAGCACAGAGCATCCTTGTATATAAAAGTCCTCAAACAATATACACCTATTATTGTTATTATTATTATTGGGTATATTTCCTAGCTGTGTTTGAGGGGATAAAAAGAAAGGGCAATTTGAGTGTCTTTCACAGAATTGGGAAAAGTCTTTTGGAGCACCCAACAGAGCTTCAAATTTTATTCTAAGATTTAAGAAGTCATTATCAACCTTAAAAAGATTAAAATGGCTAGGTGGTGGTGGCCCATGCCTTTAATCTCAGCACTCAGGAGGCAGAGGTAGTCAGACCTCTGTGAGTTCAAGGCCAACCTGGTTTGTAGATCGAGTTTCAGAACAACCAGGGCTACACAGAGACACCCTGTCTCATCCCAAAAAACAAACAAATATAATTATCATGAGACCCACATAGATAGACTAAAAATAATAGTATAAACAAAGAGAAATGTTAGAGCAACAATCTGGCCTTCAACACCTCTATGTATTCATGACGATATACTCAAAATTTCAAATTTACATGTGTAGTTATGTTTTTTTCTGGGGAAAGGTATTCAAAAATTTTAATAAAACTTAAGAGGAGATTCTGAATATCAAAAAGGGGAGCTGGCAGTGAAGAAATACAGGGAAGAGCATCCATAGGGGTGTTTGGGGGTAGACTTAAAACTTGAAAAAGGATTGTTTTTACACAATAGAGGAAAGAGTCAGTGTTGATAAAAAATATTTCAGAACCAACTGTCTCACAGTCTACTGTTATAAATGGGGAAGAAAGAAAGAAACTCAGATGCCCATTTAGGTTTTAATGACAAGGAAATATGCAAGTGCCAACCTTTTATTATATAAGTAGTTTAGTGTGCTTTCTACTGCTGTTGAAAAACATTGAGGATGGGTGATCTATAAGTAAATAGCAACAACTCATCTTTGGACTTCAAAATGCAGGAACGGCAGTAAGTACATGTTAAAAACAAAATAAAGCAGGAAGTGTCTTTGCTCTTTAACAACCTGCCGTTTCAGTAACTAATCCAGCCTCATCAGAGAGAGAAATCATTTCCTTACCATTGTTAAAGTTAACACCCTCCCTTGAGACAAGTATCTACCCCTCTTAAGCATCTAATCACCTCTGAAAAATCCACCATCTCTCAATTCATTTCATGGAGCCACATTTTAACATGAGTTCCAGAGGAAATGAACCCCATCCAATTCATAGCCTGAGAAGTACAAACAGACCTGCTAATGACATCATCTCACAGTCCACCATGTAGACATGTTTACTTGGAATCTTGGAAGTAAGTTGTCTTTTTAAAAAACAAAAGATAGCTTAAGAGATAGGAGATAATTTATATGAAAGAAATGAAGTAATGATCTATAAGCACCTAGGTACTTTTAAAAGACTTTCTGATGGCTTCATGAAAATGACACCAATCTGCCCATTTCTGTGACCTATGTTCACTGTTAAAGAATACTACCTTCATAAAAATCTAAGTGGCATTTCAGAGAATGAGGCAATGTCAAAATGAATGTCAAATTTGGGGATTGTTAAACAGATAATTCAGTGCAGAAATACTATTAGGACAATGGTGATGTCAAATATTACCATTGGATAATAAAGAAACTGCTTTGGCCTATGGCAAGGCATCTTAGAAGGAGGCAGGAAATCCAAGCACAGATAAGAAGGAAGAAGGGCAGAGTCAGAGAGAGATGAGCTGTTCCCCAAGAGAGCAAGATCTAATGGAGCACAGGTAAAGCCACTAGCCATGTGACAAGACATAGATGAATAGAAATGAGTTAAGGTGCAAGAGCTAGCTAGCAATATGCTTGAGCCATAGACCAAACAGCATGTAATTAATATAAGCCTTTGTGCGATTATTTGGGACTGCTGGTCTGAATCTCAGGCCTAATCCAGGCCAGAAACTTCATACTACAAATAGTGCCCAATGTGGGTCATGTATACCCACATTAAGCCTGAGAAAGCTTAAAAAGGATTCTAGAGCACAGAAATGGAACCAAAAGCAGTTTCTGCATTGTGTCTCTGATGTAGATCATGATACACAGATGGCATGGTGTGCGGGCTTCAATTACAAAATGGCAGGTTTTCTGTGTGCAGCCTGAGCTGCAACATGTGTTCCCTCAGTCTCACAGAAGCCTCGATATAAAACGTGAGCTACATAAGACAAATCTAAGGTTTCTGATTTTACAGGCAAAAAGGGAATAGAATCAAAGAAGACTTCTTAGCAGCATTTTCTTGGGAGGACTCTGTTTGCTCGTGGCAAGCAGAGGCACAGCTCATTTAATAGATGCTTCCTGACCCAGTATTATTAGCAAAACACTTTTGAGTCTTTTAAGAGGTCCTGCTGCCAAATGCTTAAATATAGTCTATGAGCAGTGGCCAATGGTTCTGTACTTGGTGACAATGTGAACCCTAAAATTCCCCAGAGTTATAGTTATGGCTCCTGCCAGTTCCTCTGCTAAAAAGCTAAACTCTTTATGAAGCTAGACTAGGATATGGGTGACGCCAGTGAGCCCAGCTGCCCTAGCCCAGCCTTCCTAGCCACACTTTCACAGATTAAAGGTATGGTCAGAAACAGAAAAGGATAAGAAATATACAGTAAAGACAGATAAAACAAACAAAATCAAAAAAACCTCTAAACAGTTCACAGTGTGTTTAAATATGCATAGGCTTGAAAGAGAAAAAAAAGGATAAAGTTCTTAAAAGAAAATAGAGTAGTAATGATAATAAGCCAGGTAAAGATGGAAATCACAAAGAGTGTCTGGATACTATATGTTGTTGTCTTGTCTTTAAGGTTTTTGACTGCAAGGGAAGTAGTAAGAGCTGCTAAAATACATTTGATTATAAATGCTGCTGGATTAATTCAACCTATATATTTTGCAGATGAGTTGACTTTAAAATTGAAAACAAAAGAAATGCTATTTTGCAGAAGAGGTTTTCTTTTTATTTCCAAAAGAAATGAGAGACTCTGCATTCATTGCCAGTTAAAAAAAATTAAGATTTGATCAAGGAAGACCCCCTCCCCTGAAAAATCTCTGATGACCACATCAGCTTTAAGGCTGCAGATTAAGATGATCCAGCTTGGGGCTGGAGAGATGGCTCAGAGGTTAAGAGCACTGACTGCTCTTCCAGAGGACCTGAGTTCAATTCCCAACAAAACCACATGGTGGCTCACAACCACCTATGATAAGGTCTAGTGCCCTCTTCTGTAAAAACTGTATGCATAATAAATAAATAAATCTTTAAAAAAAAAAAGATGATCCAGCTTCAGGACCCCCATAAGATTGCCAATGCCCCCAATTAGCAGGAAGTAGTTCATGAAAAAATCTATACCCAAATTCCCAAAATAATGTTTATAAATGTTTGTTTTTATTATAAATGTCTAAATGTCATAGTTAATCTTCTTCTAAGAAAAAGGAAGATATGCTATAGAAATGATTAAAAATATTATTGAATCTACTTTGATATAAAAAACAATTGTTACTCTCAAAATATTTTACATTGATATGGATTTTGATGTATTGATACAAATTTAAGGTTAATTTTATTATACTCTATGTAAATTTCTACTTTTGTTTAGTATATTATGTATATGCAATTTCTTTAAAATTATAATATATAATTAAGAAATACAGATTAATAGTTATTTATAATAATCAAACTTATAGTCATGTTAGTTGGGTTTTTTTAGGTATTCAAAGATATATTTCAATTAGATAAGTAGTCTTCAAACACTTCAAAGACTTACAGAATATGGCATTTAAAATATTTTAAGGGCTTAGACTTTTTTCAACAGTGAGACAGGTCTGCTCCTGGCAACATCAATCTACTTCAGGAGAATGATGGGCATTAAAATAAAATAAAAAAAAATAAAAAAAACAACTCCATATGGAATTTACTTTCTTTGTGGCAAATGTTAGCCATTGGACAAGAAAGTGTTCTTGCCTCAACTTCCTGACAGTATGCTGTATAAACTGGACATGCAGAACCCATAGGAAAGTGACCTCTGAACTTTGGCAGAACAAGCAGAGATGGTCCTTCAGGTTCCTTCTTTGAAGAGAAAACTGCCAGACATTCTACAGGACATAGGTAGAAGAAACTGATGAACTATGCCAGAATGGACAGAGTAGTCCTTAAAATTACCTGCTTCACTGAAAAGTATGCCAGAGACTCTAGGCCTGTAGGTTGAAGAAGGATGTCCCAACCTTCAAAGGAACTTTGAGTGACTGTCCAGGTAGCCAAATGTCTCTGTAATTTTCAGAATTTGAAAGTTGCTTACAATGTACTTCCTATTTACTCGGGTAATATTATATCCTTCTGTAGTCTTTGATGTAGTTGAAGATTAGATAGTTATAAGTATAGTTTTACTTTGTTATAATAAAAGGTAAATTAGATATGAAACTTTGGATTTGTAAGGATTAGGTAGATGATAGAATATTTTCTATAATTTTGCTAAATACAAATAGACTAGCTATTGTAACTGTAATTCTTCCTTAATAGTTGTTTTGTTATATGTAATTTTTCTATGTTCAAACTGAAACCTTTCTTTTTGATTAGACAGAAAGGGGGAAATAATGTGGCTGTCTTTCTGTGTGCTTTGAATTATCATTGGATAATAAAGAAACTGTTTTGGCCTATGGCAAAGCATCTTAGAAGCAGGTGGGAAATCTGAGCATAGATACAGCGGAAGAAGGGTGGAGTCAGAGAGAGATGCTATGAGCTGCTGCCAAGATAGTAAGATGTAAATAAACTCAGGTAAGTCATGAGCCATGTGGCAAGACATAGATTAATAGAAATGAATTAAGACGTGAGAGCTATCTAGCAATAAGTCTAAGCCATAGGCCAAACAGCTTATAATTAATATAAGACTTTATGTGATTATTTGGGAGTGCTGGTCTGGATCTTGGTGCTAGTCTAGGCCAGAAACATAATACTACATGATGTTTATGAGGTGATTATTTAGGATTAGTGAATACCATACAAAATGAGGGTTTTCAGTGGGAATTTAAGAATGACTTACAAACAGATTTTTGATACTGTTTATTAAAACTCCAGAGGTCTGGCCAGTTACTGTTATAGCTTGCAGGATTCACCCCAAGGTTTGATTGAGGATTATTTTCTCCTCCAACAGAAAGCACAGAACCTTCCAACAACATGAATGCTTCTGGTGCAATAGTGGCATGAATGTCATGGGAATAGACAGATACCTCTTATGGGATCTAAAGTTTGTTCTATGACCTGGCACTGCTAAGGACCGAAACCTGTGGCTAGACAGGTCACAGGCCCAGTGGAGAGCCCAATACTATTATTCTGATAAATTAACATGTTATTAACATGATTCCTAAAGACATCTTGCTACCCCCATAAATGAGAGCATCTCTCAATCCTCAACAGAGAAGCTTGTTCTTGTGGTGGATGGTAATTAGCACAAGAGACCCCCAACTTGTCAACATGCAGAAAATAACAAACTGTGAAGTGCTCATCTCTAAAAAGAATATTCATACCACACCCCTCCCACCAGATCATCAAGAAAAGAGATAGCAGAAAGACTATAAAGGCTAGAGGTGGCCAATAACATCAAGGAAACAGTGTTTATAGATGCACATATGAACTCATGGCCTGCCCTGACCCTCGGGACTTCAACACGGGAGACCACCTTCGAGAGAGAATGAAGGGAAGGGAGACGCAAAGGAAGGCAGCAGGACAAATGGGAGTCTGATCGAGCTGCGATTCATTACGATTCTAAACATGCTTATACAGCAGAATATGGGGAGGGGGCAATCTTCAATCACCTGCAGGAAGCTGGCCAGGGGAGCAGGATATTGGCAGGGTAAAAAGGTGACTGGTCTTGCTTCAGGGGAGAGTTGCTAGGTAACCTAACCATAGAATATTCTTGCTATTCTATTCTTTAGAGCTACCTTTATGGGAGGGAGGACTGCTACATATCTTAGCCACAGAATGTTCCTATTATTCTATTCTTTAGAGTTACTTCTCTGTTACTGTGAAGCCAACCAGAACATCTCTTTTACTTTGGGAGAATATCTATTTTACCTGGGAGAACATCTATTTTACTTGGGAGAATGTCTATTCTACTTGGGAGAACATCATGCTGGCTCAGTGGTTGGTTTCTCAGTAAGTTCCCATGGGAGCCTTTAGCTAGAGGCCTAGAGGCTCAAGCCAGGGTCTTGGTCCCTGACAATGGCCACTGAGACAACATGTGCAAGACCTGATTCTTTAATGGTATGACCTCCTGGTAGGCTGAGCACACACCAGGACAGGTCCTACTCCTGAGACTAACTGAACAACACAAACTGAGCATGGCGGATAAAGAAGAAAAAGGAGAAGTCTCAAAGGTGGATGGGAAGGGATGGGAGGGTGGGTAGTGTGGTCAGGGAGAAGTTCGGGAGGAAAGAATATTTCAAACTATATTGAATTTTTTTAAAAAGGAAGTCCAACACTTCAGGGAAAAAAAGGGAGATCTGAGGTTCAATTAAGAGTTTTATGGAATTAAGTGAAAAATAAAGTTATTTGCAACCTTTCTTATTAGTTGAGTTTTTAGTGTAGGGGAAGAAAAAAAAATCTGTTTTTCTTGGTCTCTTAGGCTCAGCTAGCTAACTGGCAAAAGACCAATCAAAAGGGAATAAAGTGTAAACAAAATGATTTAATGTTAATGTTTGCAGCTTTATGTATGCAGATGCCTTCACAGAAAATATGAGAAATGACCAAGAAGTTAGTTTCAGAGTGTGTATTTCTTCTAAACTAAGGACCATAAACTAAAAAGTGACAGAGGGAGAAAGGATGGGGATTTCTGATAATGCTGCATACTTGGTAAGAAAAAACTGATAGAAGATAAGATTTATTTTAGTAATGTTGGTTTTCACAATCTCATCGTGGTGTCAAATTGCTTTTTTATCTTCCTGTTACAAGAGAGGAAAGGATGAGAGCCATAGACCTGTTGTGGGCTGGAGGTGGTGGTGGGGGAGCAACATAGAATAAATCTCTTTTTACTACTTTTCATTTAAAAGAAAAATAAAGAAATCTATGCCCCAACTTTAAGCAGACATGAGAAAAACAAAATTCTTTTTTGTATTTATTGACTTTTGGTTAACTTCCTCTCAAAATAATTTTTATGCCAAAATGACCTGTTGTAGGATACCATGTCCTGTTCCCCTTCACTGGAGCAGTAAAGCTATCTGTGAGCTCAATAGAAGATCAAAGTGAAGACACCTGGGTATCGTGGTCATGTTCATGGAAACACAAAGATGTGTGAGATTCATTCATGGTTTTGAGTCTCAAAAAGCATGAACTGCCAACAAAGCTAGTTAGTAATGACAAAAATAAAAATGACTTTAGAGTGGTCAAGGACTCCCCAAAATCATTTTCTGAGACTTAAAGATTCACTAACAGGAGGCAAATCACCTCACAGACACCCTGTTAGGAACTGTCCATACCATAAGGAACAAACTATCAGAATCTGTAGCTTTCAAAGTTTGGAAAATACTGGAGTGGCCGACTTTACCTCCTGACTTGCACATGCCCAAAGTCTTAAGCAGGCTCACAATCTCCCTGAGTTGTGTGGTTCCACTGGAGTTATCTCGACTTGGCTTGCCCCCTTCAATGAACTCTCATCTGCTTGCTTAGCGGCTCGTAGCTGTCTTGGCTGTGAAAGCTCCGATCACCATTCCATGCTGGCTGGAAATGCTGGGAATGCTCAGCCTGCAGGTGAACCTATGCTCCTCCATGGTGTCTACTCTGCACCCATGTTGTCCTTGTCTGTTACTTCTCGTCTTAAGTTTGCCCTTGAAAACAGTAAAAGTTTAAGTTGCTCAAGAATCCACCTCCCAAAGTCTTGTATCCTCCCTCCCCGAATGACTCATCCCTGCCTGGATGAAGTCCAGCGCAGTCTGGCAGCCACCAGCATGCTCCATCACTATGAACTGAAGGTCTCTGAGAAAGCTACATCTACATTGAAGTTCCTGTAGACCAAATGACTAGAAGAATTACATGATATGGAGAGATGGAATGTTCCAGACTGACAGCCCAAATCATTAACCCTCTTAGTAATCATTTATTATCAACTGCTTTGTCTGACTTTCCCATCTTTGTGGCTATTCCATAACACTTTCGGATTGTATTAAGAGATCACCAGCCTCCATGGAGCTAAGATGTCACCACATAGCATCAGGTAGCACCTGGGCAGAGATTTCCCCACCAGGGCTCAGTGGTTAAGAGCACTTGTTGCTCTTGCAGAAGAACCAAGATCAGTTCCCAGCACCCACATAGCAGCTCACAAACATCCATAACCCTAATTTTAGGGCATGTAATGTCTTTTTCTAGGCACCAGACATACATGTGATAGACATATATACATGCAGGCAAAACACTCACACACATAAAATAAATCTTATTTTTTAAAATTTACATAACTGCATTTATTAGTGATTCATATCATTCTAATTGAAATCCATGTTCAAGACTATGGTCACTCAAAATAGACTAGCTCCTTGGAAGTAAGAGCTGGGTTTTCTATGACCACCATCCAGTCTACAGTGCAAAGTGAATAAGGCTGGCAGACTCTCTTCAGCTAGCCAACCATTGAGATCATTATTTCATCTTATTTGAAAATATTTGCAATGCTGTCTTTTAAAACTTCCCACCAGAGAATCAAAAGGCGGTAGAACTGTTTGCAGTCTGTTTTAGTTCTTCTCAGTCCCAACATTCAATACACAAAGGGGAAGCATAGGGCTTTGTATGACCACCGAGAGAAAAAAAAACAAAACAAAACTGTTTTGCTTCGTATACTAGCAATCTGAATTTGAATGGCCTTAAAAATAGATAGAGTGGGAGGATGCTGGCTAGGCCTCTGCTCTTCAACCTGGCCTCTTTAGGTCTATCTCAGATGCCCTTGATTGGTTACTATGTCAGAGAGCAGCTTGCTCCCAGACAATTCCTAAAAACAGAATGGGAGAAGCCACAGTTTTTTGTTTTCTTTTTTTCTCTGAAGCTAGGAGTTTGGAAAATTTTCATAGAATCGAGAATCATTATTATGCATCGCATTCTCTCTCAGAGAGATGTCAAATATACTTTCCCTGAGAGTGAATAAATATACCACTCTGCTGCGTTTATAGGAGTTATTTTTTCCTTGAACAAATGCCTCTGCCATGAAGCTCTTGCTGTGTGACCCTTAAGGCGTGGGTCAATGCTGCAGTTTCACAACACACATCTCCCTCAAAACTCAATTTTACATCTAGTTGCTAATGGGCTTTATTTTATGCATCAGATAGAGTGTTGCACACGGTGAGTCAGCTGTAAAGAGTGCAGAGGGGGAGGGGAGCCCTGCAGATGCAGCTGATACATGATCTCACAGTGACATCTAGAGTCAACCTGGAGAGACCTGTGACCTATTGGGCCACTATAAACACAGTCTCCTTCTGCTGCCTGTGGATCTCATTCTATAGACTATAAGAAAACAGTTTAACACTGTTAAATCAAGCGTGTTCCAATTGTCTTGACTGGAGTTCTTTTGGTTAAGCCCCAGATCCCACAGAAAGAGCATGCTACAATTCAGGTTTATCATTGCAATACTCACTACATAACTGTAGCCATATTATAGAATTATCTTAGGTCCCTATCAACAGATGGATAAAAAAATACATTGTATGTAAACTTTGAAGGTTTTTTTTTTTCAGCCATTAAGAAGCATAAAATTACATCATTTTAAAGAAAAAAATGGATCATGGCATTGGGCAAAAATAAGCCAAATTTAAAAAGACAAATTGTCTTTCCCATGAAGATTCTAGGTTTTATTTGCTGTGGCTTGGAGAGCTGGAGACATAGCAGGCAATGAAACACTTGCCTCACAAGCATGAGAACCTGAGTTCAGATCCTCAGCAGCCACAAAGCAAGCATATGGCTGCACATGCCTGTAAACACAGAACTCTAAGATGGGGCTGGAAGTTCCTTCCTGAATATATGAATGAAGCACTTGAACCTATGTCACAAAAATAGTCCATAAAGAAACTTGAAAAGGTAACAGGCTCTCAAAACACAATCTCTGGTTTCTGGTAACCTTCTTATGTGCAGTCAACAATTAATTACAAGCTGCAATAAGAACAAAGATGACATTTTAGTAGCAATGAAATAAAAATTTCCTTATAGAATCCAAGTGCATCTCCGAAAGGTCTTTCCTTCCCTCAGCAATTGTTTACCATTTATATAACCCTGAGGAGGGACCTTGTGAGCCTCCCAGTCCTCTGCTTCCTCTAGGAGGAAATGCTAATCACTCTGATCTCATAGGGATCTCCTGTGGTTCATCAGGAAGCTCTGGCTCAAGATGGTTGATGACCATGTTCAACCTGAAGGAAACAAAGACACAAAACCATGCCTCCTCTCTCTCTTCTCATTCTACCTGCTGTGACTCAGCAGTTGTCTGGAACAAGGCAGCTGGTTCTGTCCTGCTCTGGGTGCAGCTCCTTTGAGTCAGCTAAATTGACTGCTATTCGGTCACATTCCTTCCTTCTTCCAAAATCTGTTGCAGTTTCCTGCTTCCTGCTGTGTCCTCTCACATCTTTTCACTTAGCAACTACTTATGCCTTGTTCCTTATCTATCACATTATGTAAATGAAGAAAAAAGGGATCAAAAATATTTAATATCAATCTCTCAGCTTCAACTGCTGCCTAGAGCCTAAGTACCACTCACACACTCAAGGTTGCCCCTTTTGTAACTTCCTCTCCAGAAAGGAAACTGATACATGGCAATAACCATTCATTAAAAGACTCAGCCAAAAGATTCTAGTAACTTCTTTCTATTGCCAGACATTTGTATGGCTATGATTTTCTAGCTACAAAGTGACTGAGATTTCAGTGGGACATGTCAGCTATAATATAGGGAATTTATATCAGTTTGCTAGTTGATCATTGAAATGTTCTTGTAAATTAGGAGATACCAAAGACTAAGCATGGTTTGATCTCTCATTTCACACAAAGTTTTTCTTGTATGGAAAAGGAAAGAGAAGAATCCCAATTCAAGTGTTTTAGAGCCAGGGGTATGATAGCAACTGGCATCTCCCAATAGTCAGGGCAGTCAAAGGAGAGAGTGCTGAGGTTTAGACACAAACTGAGGAGAGTCAGCAAGGCCTGCACTTTCAGTCATCTAGAAGATTCATGGGGCTAGATTAAATGTTTAGGGTAAATAGGCTTTTCTACAAGGGGAAGTTAAAATGTTTATTTTTTGTCTTTCTTTTTATTATTATTATTATTATTATTATTATTATGAACAAAGAAGTCACACTTTCTATCCTTGTATATCCTTATTCAAGGTCCCTTCCCCCTCCCACCACATCAGGTCATTCTTTCTTCTCCATAACTCCCCATCCCCTCTCTGGGCAGGCAGCATGCAGTTCCATGTTCCCACTGTCCCGATATTGCTTAGTTCAGTCTCCACTCCTGGCAGATCCAGTTTTCTCCCCACAACCTCAAGACTGAGTCAGGTGTTCCTCTCGGGGGAGTGGGATCCAAGGAGTCAGTCCAAGGTGTTTCTGATCCCAAGCTGTTCAGTGGTTGTGGTTTGCAGCTTGGGCATGCTTTGCTTTTTTCTTGTTTGTTTGTTTGTTTATTTGTTTAGAGTCCACTAATGAGTGAGTACATCCCCTGCTTATCTTTCTGGGTTTGTGATAACCTCGCTCAGGAGGATATTCTCCAAATCCATCCATTTGCCTGCAAATTTTAGGATATCATTTTTTCTTTCTGCTGAGTAGTACTCCATTGTGTAGATGTACCACAGTTTGTTAATCCATTCTTCAGTTGAGGGACATCTAGGTTGTTTCCAGGTTCTTGCTATTACAAATAATGCTGCTATGAACATAGTTGAGCTAGTGCCTTTGGAGTATGACTGTGCATCTTTAGGGTATACACACAGAAGTGGTATTGCTGGGTCCTTGGGGAGATTGAGTCTCAATTTTCTGAGAAACCGCCATACTGCATTCCAAAGTGACTGAACAAGCTTGTACTCACACCAACAATGGAGGAGTGTTCCCCTTGCTCCGCATCCTCTCTAGCATAGGCTGTCATCTGTGCCTTTTATCTTAGCCAATCTAACAGGTGTCAGGTGGTATCTCAAAGTTGTTTTGATTTGCATTTGTCTGATGGCTAAAGATGATGAGCACTTTTTCAGGTGCCTTTCAGCCATTCGTAATTCTTCTGCTGAGAATTCCCTTTTTAGATCTGAACCCCATTTTTTGATTGGGCTATTCAATGTTTATTTTTAATTCATCCATTTCCTGACTCTTATCCTAAAATCAAAGCGTACCTCTCCAACATCAGAATTCAGTCATTCATACTGAATTTCCCTAGTGAAGATGTTGGAGATATTTGGAAAAGAGGGTGGGTGAGCCAGATCTATAGAATAAACTGATCCTGATTCACAGGATTAGGGCTTACTCTGGGAGGACAGTCTAGGAGACACAATGCAAGGTCATTTGCTGGATGCCATAACCAGAAGACATTTTGTGATTGCAGGTGAATGATACTCTTTGGAATCATCTCACCACAGACCAATGGAATTATGTCTGTGCTCCCAAAATCCCACCCTGTCTACCTGGAGAAAAACTGAAAGAGCAATAGATTCTTCCCTGTAGCATCATCCTTAGAGGAAGATACCACTCTGGCTTCTGATCATCTTATTTGTTCTTAGAACACCCCCTACTTAGGCCCTTTAGCAAATCTTTACTTTTGCTGCACTTTTGTTTAAAAGAACTTAGAGGTTAAAAAGAGAAGTCTGAACTCTCCTCAATTTTAGCCATTTTTATCTCTGAGCTTAGAAGAATTTTTTTTTTACATTCACTAAAGTGACATTTAATGAAATATGCAAAAAAACACCCTAAATGATTAAAGAGAACTTTCTCTAGTAAGTGAATAACCAGTAATTCTGATATTAGGTTTTAAATGACTTTAATTTCTTAATAGCAACTATACAAAGAAAATGTTACAATATGTAGTTTCTGATAGAGATGATAATAATAATGAAAATTTTTATTTGCAATCTCATTCAGAGAAAGAGCTAACAAGCAATTTGCCTGAGTGTGGGCTGCAGATTATAAAATTCCATTTACACACAAATGATAAATATGTTGCCATGGAGAAGAACTGGTCACAACAGGAGTGTTCTGGCTCATTAGAAATGTATCAAAGCAGCTATTATCTGAAAGAAAGGAGGCAACTTCATCCTGCAGCCCACCGGTTTCCTGGGAAAATTGTACAAGATAAATGAAAACCAAATGTGCTAAGTCATTCTTTATCAAGCATGCAAGCTGATGCCATTTAGGAAAAATATTGGCACCTGGGTCCCTTTTCCAGAGCCCCTGGCTTGTTCGTTCTATGTGAGATGTGCTCTGAGAAGTAGATTGCTAGGGCTCCCCAAGGTGATTCGGTTCTCAAATGGGAGAGGATTGTTGGAGATGCTCATACATGCTTCTGCCCAAAGATGGAAGCAACAGTGAAGCTTTAAATAAAAATTATTATGTGTATGTGCAAGCATGCATGCACATAGGCATGTGCCCAAAGAGACCAGAAGAGGGCAGCAGACTCCCTGGAGCTGGGATAACAGGTTCTGTAAGTGCCCCGTATGGTTCCTAGGAACCAAACTTAGATCCTCTACAAAAGTAGCAAGCACTCTACGCTTCTGAGCCACTTCTCAAGCTCCAGCAATAACGCTTTTAGTCACAGGATTGTAATGCAACATTTACAAGGGCTTTATTAAAGAGAATTGAATTAGTGTGTCTAAAGAAGTAAAAAATCAAAATAGAGGAAAAAAGTACAGACGGAGTCTAGAAATAGAATGTTAACATAAAAATAATATAGCATGCCATCTGTTAACATAAAAAGTCCTATAATTATATATTCCATAGCATCTTTTAGCATAGTATGTTAATGTAATAATAGGAATATGAAAGAATTATTTAGCAAACAGAATCCAAATGTTTACAAAGATTGCATTTAAATAAACAATCAGAATTGTAGCAGTACAATGAAAAATAAGTTTTGTCTTTGGAGAAAATTCAGTATTTGGATGTTTAGAAGACCATATGCTCTCCCCTGTCAAGTCAGGCTGTGATGAGTAGGTAACACATATGGTGCTGTTAACCAATGAAATCAGCAGATTTGGTTTTCATTCAACTTGAATTATTCAGCTCCACTGCAGTTCATGAAATCAAACTATTAATCAGGTGGTGGCAAAGAATCCTGGATGAACAGAACGAGGTCAAGCTGGGCTACTATGCACTGGGCCTAAAGGAAGGTTTTATGAAATTCTCAAAGAACAGAATACTTGTAAGCTAGTTATAGGAAGTCCCTGATCCTCACCTCTGAGGCGGCCACATCACTATCCTAGCTGCCCCCCACCCAAACTGCCTGTGTTTCCCCACTGACCAATAACCAGGAGGCCACCCCTGACATGGACCCACATCTGTCTGATTGTTACATGTTTGGTACATCCTCTCTGATGATAAAAAGGACTCACATCAGGACTTGGAGCGGTTCATAGTTAACCTCAAATGTCTTGACATAAACTTTGGATTTATTCATTAAAAGACAAAAGAATGTTCACTACAGATTTTTTTTTTTTAGTGGACAAGTAATGTGATCAGAGGTCTGTGTAGAAAGACAATTATGACAGCAGCTAATTTAGCTAATTTAATATGAAGAGAGAGTGAACAGGAGCAAGGATTAAGTGATATTTGTAAATTAATAACACGTTACTGAAGCAGCAGGGAGGCCTCTCATAATTAGTTAATACAGTTATTAAGATACAAGAAGTGTTTCTGACAAACTTGATGAGACCTGACCTTATTACCTGATCCTAATTATCACCATCTCTAGCTGAAGTTGCTACTACAGTGCCTGTATGAATAGGTATATCTTCATGGATATCCTGGTTCCTGGATGCTAGCCTGATATCCCAGGCTATCGGAGCATCACTGGCTAACACTCACAGCTGCTGGATATATCGCTATAAGAGCAAACTTTCACTTATGCTGTTACTTTAGAGGATTATCTAGGATTTATCTTTCCTTATCTCTACTGCTCTAAATACATAAACATACACATGCCTGCATGCACTCAAAGCAGGTGCACACATATGGATGTGCATACACACATGCACACAGGAAAACATATGCACAAACGGGTGCATGCTTTAACACATAAACAAGTGTGGACCTGTGGTCAGTGTATACCCATGTTACAAACATGAGTGTGCACACTGGTGTCTGTAAGGGGATTCTTAACTTTGTCTGCAGTGCCATGAAGACACCCTAGTTATTCCATCTGTATCAGATCCATACTCCAGACATTGTCTTTTTTTCTGGTTTTAGACTGTTCACTTTGAGTTCAGCAATAAAGGCCAGATCATAGTTACTACAGCAGTGCACAGTAGTTCCCATTAGGGTCAAATTCTTCTCACCCAGACTGGTTCTTCCCATGAGCCCCTCCCGCTCACACTCTTGAGATTGACAGGTTTTCCACCCCTCCCTCCCATTTGGACCTCTACCTTATTTGGACCCCATCTCCAATCTCATCCAATTCCACGTGTCCCACATGCCAGAACTTCAATCTCCATGGATTTGGGAGGCACACCACATCCCTAAGCATATGGATACATACACTAACATGGAAGCCTTCCAGACTCTATAATTTAATGTTTATGAAGGTTCCAGTACACAGCCGCGACTGCTTGGATCATTAGCTAAGAGCCGTTAGCTCAGTTTCCAGCCCTCTCTTCTCCCAGGAGGTCTGAGTTAAATCTTCTAATCATGCCTTGGACAGGGTCTCATTAGAATAAAAGACATTCCTATCTCAAAGGATAGTCAAAGGGATTTGAGAGTTTTGTGTCAGGAATTGGACACAAAGACTAAATATATATTTAGCCAGCTTTCTCTTTCTAACATCAATTAGTGCAGAATAATTTTCCTCCTTTAACATTTATCAGTGTTTTCACATAATAAACATATATTTTCATTATATATATAATGAACAAATTCGGAGTCTAAATATAGTAGTACAGTAGTCTTTAAGACGGAGTGAAGGAAATCACAAATTACTGACAGACTTGAATCAGGTACCTGTTTAGCAGATGTGCGAAGGCTAAGACAACACAGATGAGAAGCAGCTGCATGCCCTAGGCCTGAAGAGACAAAACTGAAGAAGAGCAAAATGCACAGGTAAGGGAAGTGTTTGATAGAATTTTGCTTAGACTGAACAGTGCCCATATTTCTAAGGAGGACCCCCGGCACGGTTGATATGATGAACACGTAAAGGACAGACGGCAAGCAGCGGGTTCTGGAAGAACTGACAGAAGCAGGGAGCTGGCATGTGTAGCTGCACGAATGTCAAATGAGAGTAAGGAACAAAAAGGGTCCCGTGGAGCCCCATTTGGTGACATGTTACTATGTAATAGGACATCAGAGTGGAAGAGAGGCCATGACATCAGTTCAGACAATGTAACCTCAAGCACCACACTACCCACTGTTGTAGAAGGTTTCCCGGGCCCTTTTGGGCCCGAGGTTTGGAACCTGACACGTGGCGGCTTTTGTCCCCCAAAGAAATGAATCAGACACTTATATTAACTTAATACTGTTTGGCCCATGTCTCAAGCACATTACTAGCTAGCTCTTTCATCTTAAATCAACTCATTTCTATTAATCTACCTGCCACATGGCCCAGCCCGTGGCTCACCTGGATTTCTTACATGTCTGTTCTTCTTGGGGGTCAGATGGTGACTGACTAACTCCACACTCCTTCTACCTGTCTGTCCTCTGATTCTTTACCCACTTCTATGGCACTCTACATAGGCCAAAACAGCTCCTTTATTTACAGCATACAGAGAACATTTCCACCACAACCCACTTCACACATGGGGGCTCACTCGGGATGATGAGATTGACTGGCCAGATTACAGACACAGGTTTATTCAGAATATGGTCTCCTGTTTTTGTTTTCAGTTGTAGTATCATAATTTTCTACCAGAAGCAGAAGCCAATTTCTTCGTTTAGTTTTATTCTTGATTTTCTTTGGCTTGTTTATAAAAAGTGTCCACTCTATCCCAGACTGACCTCAAACTTACTACATAGCCTAAGATGTTATTGAACCTCTGATCTTCCTGAACCTACCTCCCAAGTGCTGGGATGACAAGGGTGCACTACCAAACCTGTCCTTGAGCCCACAATTTAAAACATCCTTGTTAATGATGCTAATATAAAATTATTTTAGCCTTGAAATTAAACATCTCATTTTTGCAAAACTGAATATATTTGGGGACAATATGTTAGTTACTATAATAAAACATCAGGAGCAATGCTATTTCTGGTCCACTCAGTTTCCTAAGTGTGTGAATTTTTCATCAACAGAACTTAGCTTCCAAGACCATTCTGATTACAGACTTGGAAGTATATGAAAATCCACAATAAGCCCACATTCATTCTTCCCAGAGAGCTTCTTTTTCTGACTAAAAACAATGCAAAACAGATGGCAAGTGTTTACCCAAACTGGAGAAAGAAAAAGGCCAGCCCTCAGAGCCCTAAGTCAGCTTGCTTTTGCTTTGATTCATTGGATAAAACAGATGTCTCAAAACTGCTCCATATCCAATGTCTGAATCTCATGGAAAATTACTCAGTCTTAAAATGACAGGTCAGGGGCTGGAGAGATGGCTCAGCGGTTAAGAGCACCGTCTGCTCTTCCAGAGGACCCGGGTTCGATTCCCAGCACCCACATGGCAGCTAACAACTGTCTGTAGTTCCAGTTCCAGGCAAACATCAAGGCAAATAAATAAATAAATAATAAATAAATAAAGTTTTTTTAAAAAAATGACAGGTCATAGGTCAGGGCATAGCTCAGTCATGAGAATATGAGTTTGATCCCCAGACTCAGATTTTAAAAAGCTTGAAATCCCAGCACCCTAGGAAGGCAGAGGCAAGTGGATCTCTGGAACTTCCTGATTGGCCAGTTTACACTACTTGGTGCATACCAGGCCAGGGAGAGATGCTGCCTTAAATAAAATGACGATAACACCTCAGGACACACACAGGTTGTCCTCTGCCCTCCACATGCATATGATCACATCTGTACACACAATATGCACCCATGTATTAGATGCACACACACACAGCCCAGTTTAAGCAATTACATCTTAACCATGTTTCTGTCATTAAACACCATGTATACAGTGTAGTATCTTATCTTATTTTGTATCAGGTAACTTTTAGGTGTTTCCAATATTTAATAACTATTTTGAAAGATATATTATCCCACCAATAATGTCCATTACAGGTTCACAAAGAGTAAAGGCAATTGCCACCAAGCCTGATAATATGAGTTCAGTCTCTAGAACATACATGGTAGGAGGAGGGAACCAAATGCAAGTTGTTCTCTGGTTTTGCACGCACACACACACAAAACTAAATTATTTAAAAGAATGTTCCCTAAAGTAAGTTTATTTGCCTATAATAATTCCAAAACAAAATTCCAAGATATTTCACATCGTGGATGTAATTCATATGTTGAGTCCTAATATTTGTGTATTAAAAGAAAAAAGCCATTATATGTGTTCATGTTCTGGTAATTTTTTTAATACAGAAAACTGGTTATGTAAGCCAGGAGGACTTTTAGGAGTGTGAGCGTTCTGAAATACTGCCTGTTCAGGAGACGTAGGAAAGAGGATTTCAAGTTCTAGCCTTGCCTGGGATAATTTGAAAAATTCCATCTTAAAACCAAAAGTATAAAATGAGTGTGGATATAGCTCTGCCAAAGAGTACTTGTCTAGATTGTGTGAGGCCCTGGCTTCAATCTTCAGTACTAGAAAAAAGAGAAAAAAATCACAAGCTTCATGTGTTACAAGGGTAGGGGCTAAACTGGAGGCAAGAGAGTGGAGATTAGATTAAATCCAAACATTATATGTATGTATGGTTACTATATAAAACATCCTAAATTGTACATGTTATGTTGTGGGTATGTTTTTAGGAGGCAAACATTCCAACAACCTCTTTAGAGTTTTGCCTTCAGTACTTAAATACATTCTCATTTAACCTTCCTGTCAGAATGTATCATCAATAATTTTATCATATCCTCCTCAAGATTCATAATGAATAATACTTATGAACTTTTTAAAATGTGTTATTATTAATTGTATACAGTGATACAATCAAAGAGAGGAATGGAGCAATTTCTCAGCAAACCTAGTGTCCAAAAAGAAACCAGTAGACTGGCTGAAGGAAACGCATTCACAAATGTATATTGAACAGTGACAGCATAATATTTCAGCCTTTTGAATGACTTAGTCATAACAAAATACAGTAGAAGACAGGCCTGAAATAACAAAAATTAATTTTCTAACAGTTCTGGGGCTGCAAAATGTAAGATCAAGGTCCAGACAAGCATGGCTTCCACTGGGGCTTTCTTTCTTGGCTTTGGGAATGGGTAGAGTGTAGTAAGAAGCTTCTGGCCCAGTCTAGCCTAATCAGGACCTGCCTGCAGCTGCTTAGCTATGCCTTACCCTGAGGTCCAGATCAAGAGTCCCAAAGTCCCAAAGAAACACATAGAAGCTTATATTAATTACATGGCGTTTGGCTTATGGCTCAAACTTACTGCTAGCTAGCTCAACCATCTTAACTTATTTCTCCTAATCTGTCTTGCCACATGGCCTGTGACTTAATTGTACTCCATTACTAATCATTTCTTGGGCATCTGGATTGCTTCTCCATCTGAATCCTTTCCCTTTTATCTATGCTTGGATTTCTCACTGGTTTCTAAGATGCCTTGCCATAGGCCAAAACAGTTCTTTTATTATTCAATGATAATTCATAGTGTACAGAAAGACATCCCACATCAATAAAGAACACTGGTCCTGGTGCCTCTTCCTCTTGTTATGGGTGCTCTAGCCATAGAGGTCAGAACCCCACCCTTATGGTTTCATTTAATCTACACCATCTCATCCCTGGTCCACCCACAGTCTGCTGCTGCATAAGGACATTTTGTCCGACACATTGTATATATAGTAATCACATAAGAGAATGCCACCAAGTGTGTTCATTACTTTTCATCTTCATGTGGCCCAATACCTGATAAGAAGCAGCTTAAGCAAAAAAGGATTTGTTGCAATCAAGATCTGAAAAGATACCGTCAGTCCATTATGGTGGAGAAGGCACATCTGTGAGGACAGGGTTTGAAACTAGTGGTAGGAGCATGAGCCTGCTTCTCTACACCTCAGCAGAGCAGGAAGCCAAAAATAACAGCATTTCATTTTTTTCTTATTATTTAGTCAGGACCCTAAGAACATAGGGTGGATGCCACCCATATTGAAGGTAAGTCTGCCTTCCCAGTTGAACCTCTGTTAAGACATGTCAGAGGTATGCCTCCTAGGTGACTCCCAATCTAGATGACAATGAAGATTAGCCATCATACCTAGTGACATCATTTTAGTCTGTGTAGTTAGCTGTGTGACATGCACACAGTGGTGGGGTCTCCTATGAGGCCCTCTTCAGATGGTGACATATGGAAGTTAGAATTCCAGCATATGGGTTGGAGGGGCACAGATATTACAACCATAATCCTCATCCTTTTGCATATTATAGTCTTTTTCACTGTGGTCAAGACACTGGTAAAGGTCAGCAAAGTCAAAGGGGACCACAAGACATTATAGCCCACTTATTAGACAAAAGTCAGCACAGAAACCAGAGTTTACCAAAAAATTAGAAAACAGATGTAGCTATGAAGAACTGGAAATGGGGCTGGAAAGACAGAGACAAGGGATCCTCAATATCTGTGAGCTCTAGTTTTGGTTGAGAGACCCCCCCAATTCAATAACAGAAGAGTAATATAATATATGTAATGAAATTATATTGTTACATTGTAAATAATTGTCCCACCTACTGGTTTAATAAAAACCCTGATTGACTGAAGGCAGACAGGAAGTGTGGGTGGGGCTACCAGACTAAGAAAACTCCAGAAACAGGAAGAACAAAGCAGAGATACCAGAAAGACACCACCAGAGACATCAGCAAACACAAAGGAAAAACAACAGCCTTGCTGCTCTTAGAAAAGGTACTAAGCCACATGGCTAAACAGATTAATGGAAATAGATGGAGTTAAGATGAATGAACTAGCTATCAATATGCCTGAGCCATAGGCCAATCATTGTCATTCAGACCCCTTGTCCCCGGGAATGACTCTTAATTTTATATCTGTAATACTATTATTATATTCCAAACTTTAAATCCACTTTTGGAAATAACAAAAGCCACTCTGGGACACCTGGCTCCCTCCAGATCCTCTGAAAATATAATTTAAACCTTCCTGCCCCTCTCCCTCCCCAGACAACCACAGAGACAACTGGTCTCTGTTAGTTTACTTTCTTTGAACTTTTCTTGTGTGACTCTTGGCAGTCAGTAGTACCCGTTCAGCAAACTCTACATGTACCACAGTCATTTGCCTGAATATGGCATGGAATGAGACATCAGCCAGGATCTGCCATAGAATTGAATGATGCAAGAATTGGAGGGGTCCATCAGAAGACAACTCTCTGGTGGCTATGTCAACAGCAGCTTGAAGTGACATTTCATTTCCAGTGGCCATGGCAACACTCAGCTTGGCCTGGCAGAAGCTGCAGAGATATGGTGTCTCTTTCTGAGATAAGTTGTAGGTACTGGCTCCCTGGTTCCCTTTGGCTATTGTTTGAATTATGTTCTTTTCAGTCCTCCTTTCTCAGAGTTACAATCTCTGTCTGTGACTTTAATTGACAACCAGACACTTGAGCTGGCCTATGGATATGTCTCTAGGAAATTGTCTTCATAAGTTAATTGATGAGGGAGGGCCTAGCCTGGAAGGGCCCAGCCCAGTGTGGGCGGCACCATTCCTTAGGCAGAAATCCTTAACTATAATAAGAGTTGAGAAATCAAACTGAGCACAAGAAAGCAAGCAGTCAAGTGAGTGTGCACGTGTTCCTTTTTTCTGCTCCTGGCTTTGGTTGTGATGTAACTAGCTGTTCCGAATTCCTGCAGCCTCGACTTTTCTGCAAAGATGGACTGACTGTAACCTGAAACTACAAGCCCAAACACACCCTCTATTCTCTCATGTTGCTTTCTGCCAGGGTATTTTACTGGAGCAACAAAAACGAAACTAAAGAAGCCTCTGTGAGAGCTGGATGTGGGTATCTAAACAAGGGGGAAGAAAATTGGAGGTGGACAGGAGTAAAGTCATTGACTTGGGCCAGTTCAATGCACATTGATCTACAAGCTGCTTTCTTTTGTTTTGACCTGAAGCTCATGAGATCTTTTCAATCAGTTCTCAAAGCAGACTTAAAATGCTCCCTGGACTGGAGTTTTCCTGACTAAGAAAGGAGTGTCTCTTTGATTTACCGAGCTAGCTCTTGGAGTCAACTCAGACAACTTTTAAAACTGCTACAGACCGTGTCTAGATGTAAAACTTTGCCAAGTTTTGAGAAGCAATTTATTCTCTGCCTAGTGTGTTCCAGCAATAGAAACCCAAGGGTCCCTTTCTTAACCAGCATGTCTGGCACAAATGGGATTTGGTGGATTCCGAAAAGAAAAGCTATTTCGGGAACAATTTTTAGGGGAACATTTGGAACTTCCTAGCATCCCCAGGCCTAGTTTGTAAGTGCACTAAATTTCAGCAATCTGAATTGTAAGAATTCTACAACACCTGCTGGTGATGCCATCCAACTTCTGCTGACTGAATTAATAAGCAGATAGGAGACCTACCGTGCTGAGAATTGGGTAATTGGAAAATTTAGGAGGAAAAAAAAAATCACTGCTCTTTTTCTCAGAAATAAACCCACACAAAACAGCATGCACATTTTCACACCAACTAATTAAAATTTCTTAAATCTTAACCTCATTAGACTGATTTAATCCTAGCTAAACATATGCAAAGACTCCTATTGTCAACACAATTAAAATAATACAGGATGTAAGGCTACTGCTTAGGAAAAGGCCTTCTCTCTCTTTTTTTTTTTCCTACAAGATATTAACGTATGCTGTTTGAACACATTCATGTATTTTCCAATGAAAGGATCAGATCCATGGTAAATTTTAAAAGAATTATGGAGCCTGAAGAGTGATTAAGAGCACTGGCTACTCTGCAGAGAACTCAGGTTTGATTCCCAGAATCCACCGAGCAGCTCACACCTGTCTGCAACTCAAGATCCAGGAGATCCCACGATCTCTTCTAACCTCCTCAGGCACCAGACATAAATGCAGATAAAACACCCCTACACATAAAACAAACAAAAATTAATACTAATTAGAAAAATAAAATAAGCTTAAAAACAATTGCATTGCAAACAGAGATCTAATCACAACAGATTAATTGATGCTAACTACTTTGATTATAAATTGAAATGATTAATTCTGACTTCTTCCAAATACTCAGGCTTTCATGGTTTTCCTTTTTATGTGGTTCTGCTTTTAATTTATGTAACAGCAATTAAAAATGAGTAAGCTTCCCATGGAACTATCTGGAAGCCTATATGAGATTAGATATTTGATATCTGAAATGTGACATTAGCCAACTTTTTTTGGTATTTCTCTTCTACTTCCTTCCTTCCTTTGTCTAATGCCTAAAGAAATCTAAGGAAAATAGCAGTTCTTAGGTACTGCTTTTCAGTTTGACTTTGTTCTGGACTCTGCCTTCTGGGTGGGCATTTGCCACACACAGCCAGAAACCTCTAAGATTCTAGACAAATCTGTGCTTTAGAATCAGCATGCCCTTGGTGCCCAGCAGAATTCACCCACACTAGTGAGTAGAATACATGGTACCCAGTGTGAGCAGTTTTAATGGAACACTAGCCAGGCGAGGAGGGCAGGAGCAGGAACATTTCATACCAGTGAACCTGCCAAGCAGGGCTACAGGGCTACTCCTGACCAAAGCCAAAAGTAGAGCTAACCAGCCAGAGGTTGGAAGTGGGATGGAATAGGGAGAGCGCAGTTTTGGAAATGAAAAACAGAACCTGTAAAAATGAGTCCAGGACATTGGAAGAACTGTCTATGAGTTCAAGGCTAGCCCTGTCTACATAGGACCACATAGAGACTTTGTCTTTAAAAAAAAAAAAAAAAAAAAAAAATACGGGGCTGGAGAGATGGCTCAGTGGTTAAGAGCACCCTCTGCTCTTCCAGAGGACCCGGGTTCGATTCCCAGCACCCACATGGCAGCTAACAACTGTCTGTAGTTCCAGTTCCAGGCAAACACCAAGGCAAATAAATAATAAATAAAGTTTAAAAAAAATACAAAAGAACAAAAAAAAAGAATTGTCTACAAGTCAATGGGAAATGAGGTCAGATTATGGCTTTAGCATGACTAGAAGAGACCACGAAGAACCACTTTTTCTCTGCTTGTGGGAACAACACAAAGTTGGCCTCCATCTCTCATACCAACCACCCCTCATACCACAGGGAAGACCCAACGCTAGGCACTCCATCCTATAGGACCTTCAATGACTGGGACTCAACAGAAGTTATGCCAGAAAAATAAAAGATTCTGAACCATGGCAGCTCCATTGAAGACTCAGATCTCAGCCCAAAAGGAAGAAGAAAATGTTCTCAGCAAACAGAAGTCCTGGCTGCACCTAAACAGGTATGGATGCTGTTTAGCTGAAGATAGTGTATGCCATGTTCACCCATCCTGCTCAATTGCAGAGCGCCACAGTGTGTTGACACTGATGACTGAATGGTTAATTGGATGTTGCTGTCTCTACCCAGCAACACCAGACAGAATGAGGATAATATTACATATGAGCAGGTCTGGGAAATATTAAAATTGAAATTTCCAAAGGTAGCTTCTCCTGAGTGACTATCGTTTTCCACACTTTCCCAAAGTTAAAAAAAAAACTCAAATCAAACCAGTTTTGATGGAAAGCTGTCTGTACAAGGTTTTTTGGATGCATTTGCTTAATTGTTTTCTTTATATTTTTGCTTCCTGGGACACAGCAATGCATCCAATAGGAATCTACGTTGCAAGCAACAGAAATCAAATCTAGTTGACTTAAGCAGGAAGAATAATTGATTAATATGGATATGAGAATAGAGAGGGGCTACAAAGATGATTCAATAAAATGCTTACCATGAAAGTATGAGGATCTGAGCCCCCTCCCCCGCACCTTCAAAAAGAAAGCCAAATATAGCAGCTTAAGCCTACAATCTATGATAAGACATGGAAACAGGCATCACCTGGCCTGCTGTTCAACTAGTCTACCCAAAGAGGTAAGCTATAAGTGCAAGAAAAGGATGTTTAAAAAAAGGATAGAGATGCCAAGGTGGTTGCCCACACCTTTAATCCCAGCACTCGGAAGGCAGAGATGGGTGGATGTCTGTGAGTTCGGGGCCAGCCTGGCCTACAAGTCTGGGGATAGCCAGAAAAACCCTGTCTCAAAACAAACAAACAAACAAAACAAAACAAAAAAACCCAAAAACATGTGGAGGACTGTAAGTACAGAAGCAGGTGAATCTCTGTGAGTCTAGTTTACATAGTGAGTTCCAGGCCAACCAGAAACACACATTAAGACCTTGTTTCTAAACAAACAACAAAAACAAACTGAAAATAAAACAGAGCGAAGTGCTATTGAGGAAGACATCTAGTATTGAGCTGTGGCCTCCACACTCACTTACAGGTATGTACCTCACACATGTATGGGAGGTGCACACACACTCACTTATGCCCACACATACAATAATAATAAATAAAATTCTTAAAATTTAAGATGCAATTGGTATATTTATATCTCATACAAAGCAAAATTGGCTTGAAGCTTTCTTTTTTCTTATTGTCCTTGAATTATTTATTGACATAGTTATAGGATGCTTGATAGAAGACTAGAATTACCTTCTCCTTGTATATGAATATTGCTGGTAAGTCTAGCTGATTCTCTCTCTTTCTTTCTCTCTCTCTTTCTCTCTCTCTCTCTCTCTCTCATTTTTCTTCTTCTTTGTTTTTTGAGACAGGGTTTCTCTCTGTAACAGTCCTGGCTGTCCTAGACCTCACTATGTAGACTAGGCTGTCCTCAGTCTCACAAAGATCTACAGGCCTCTGCCTCTGCCTCTCAAGTGCTAGGATTAAAGGCATTAAGCTACCACCATGGAGAGTGTCTGCCTGATCTTGGTGCTAATGTGTTTTCATTTATTTAGTAGTTCTACATCTCCTGATATTTTCTGACTGTTTGCCTGAATTTGGTAAGTGATTTTTTTTTTCTAAATGTATACTATTTTTTTCAGATTTCAAAAATAAACCTTTTTAGTTCTAGTCTCTCTGAAATAAAATAACCTCAGAAAAGAACTGTTAAGTAGTGTCAGAATTCATGGTTAAAGTTTTTAACATGTCAGATATCAGGTAAGAAAGAAACAAGACCACCCAGAGATGGAAAGCAAACAAGATGAAAACTATGAGAAATGCAGTGGGGCCTTGAGAAAACTTCCAGGCTGAAGCACAAGGTGGGAAATCCTACAAGGTGATTGTTCAGCTCCCAGAATTTTGAAGAGGGTGGTAGGGGCATATGCCTGTAATCCCAGAATTTGAAAAACAGAAGATGGTGGATCTTTGTAAATTTGAGGCTAGCCTGGCCTTGAGGACACCTGGAGCTACACAGAAAAACCCTGTCTTGAGAAAAAGAAGAGAGGGAAGGAGGAAAGGAAGGAGGGAGAAATGAAGAGAGAGAGAGAGGAGAAAGAGAGAGAGAGGAAGGAAGGAAGGAAGGAAGGAAGGAAGGAAGGAAGGAAGGAAGAAAAAAGGAGAGTTGAATCCAGGGAGAATAAAATAGCCAGAGTTTATGAGCAGGGTACCAGAAAGAAGGTAGCAGGAATACATAGAAAGAATGTTTCAGAGATCTGTGAAGCATCAGATAGCAGCGTATAGATCAGCATAAGTATGTGGGGAAACTACCCCTATTCCAAGGGGGAAATACAGTCTGAGATGAATAAAGGAAGCCGTGTGTAGAACTCATGTGCGGCTAGAGAAGGCACACAGGAAAACCTCGTAATTCACAGTGCATTAGGCAGAGCACAGGGGAATGGTTGGCTCTACATTGCTCTGGTCTTACCTAATAAATCTTACAAGTAAAAAAACAAAAGTATCAAGCCGTTTCCATGGAGCATAGTTGTATACTATAACAAACTGGGAGAGAGGGGGTTACAACAGGGAAATATATCCCAGAAGTCACAAGGTAAAATTCACAACATTTAGTATCCAGTCAAATCTTACCAAGGTGACATGTGAACCAAGAAAATGACCCATGATGAGAAGAACTGGGGAAATGTTGGAGCTGCAGACAAGGTGTAAGAGGAGTCATTGTCACCGTTTCCGTCTGGGAGGAAAATTAGAGCAAAGAATCACACTAAGTCAAAATGTGTCAGACAAAAATAAAACAACAAAAAAAGATTCAAATAATAGGGTCAAAAAGCAATGCTTTTAGAAACAAAAAGTCAATAAAAGTGATAAACCTCTTCCCTCCAGGGGCAGCTGTGCTTTCTATTAGCAATCTGAAGTGTTACTTCCAGACCCCGGAATGGTGCTGGGCTCTAGTGGGTTAAGCCCAAGAATGCTGCCAACAGTACTAGCCACATACAGGGAAGCCCCATAAAAAGAATTAGCCAGTTCAAATACGCCCACAAGACAAAACTCTGAACACAGATCAGGACAATAAAAAAAGAGGCATGAGAGAAGGCAGGAATCTCCATGATCGGATAGAAAGGCAACATCAATATATCCTAAAAATGCAATAAGCCAAACTTATGGAAAGTCATATAATAAACAAGAAGTTTTAAAAATTTAGACAAAGTTGATAAAAGACAGAAGTTATAAAAGCTAACTGAAAAAAACTAGATTATCCACGAAATGCACACATATATACACACAATGTGGACTTTGCACACTCATGCTGCCCTGGGGTGAACATTTACTTTCTATTCTATGGACTTCCTCCTTTAGGGTCTCACATACATATAAACATTCACTCTACCGTCTTTGTAACTAGTCTTTTTTCACATGTTGTTTTCCAGGGTTTATACATGATGTGGCATTTGTGACTACTTTGCTACAATTTTTGTAGATAGAGATGTTGTGAGATGAATCTATCACACATTGTTACTCATTCATCAGTCAGAGAACATTTTTATTGTTTCAACTTTGGGTCTGTTATAAACAACATGTTCAATTTTTGTGTTTTGTGTGGATATATGTTTGCTTTTCTTAGAAGTAATTTTGGTTCCGTGGGTAAATGTACACTGGAAATCCTGCAAGATGGTCACTATTTTCCGAAATGGCCACATCATTTTATAAATCCACCAATGCAGCAAGTGGGTTCCAGTTTCTCCACAACATCTTTGTTATTGCTCTTTATTATTACCATCTTTATTAGATGTCTTCTGAGTGTAAAGTCTTGCACCAGGATGGGATTTACATTTCTCTGGCAGCTAATGAGGGTGAATATCTAGTTATGTGTTTATTGGCCAGCTCACCTTTAGGGAAAACTAGTCATTTATCTAGTTTTTTTTTTCTTTTTGTTTTTATTTTTGTTTTTTACATATTTATTATTTGATGATTTTATTTATCTAGTTTTTAATTGAGTTTGTTTGGTTTTCTTGTTTGCTTGTAGATGTCTACATGCTTGTGTGACCAGGTGCCTTCAGAGGCCAGCAGAGGGCAGTGGATCCCCTGAAACTGGAGTTGCTCATAGTTCTTTTTTGTTTGTTACATTGGTTGTTTAGTTGCTTGATTTGGCTTCATATAGTACTGAGCAGAGAAACTATAGAGGAAACATGGGAATGATTTGGATGCAGGCTGGATGCAGGCTGCCTTCGGCAGGAAAGTTATAGCTCCTACTGATGTTCTGAGAGGTTAGATAAGACCTAGTGCTGTCATAGCCAAACACCCCAAACAGGTGTCTCCCAACAGTCATGGATCATATTGAAGTTCTGGAGGCTGGAATTTCAGGTTCCAGGTATTGGTGGGGTGGATTTCTCTTGGAGGATTTTGACTACAGTCCCCCCTTTCTGGTTAGGGGGAGACAAGACAAGGTCTCACTGAATAGCCCTGTCTGGTTTGGAACTGTCTATGGAGATCAGGCTGGACTCAAATGCACAGTGATTTTCCTGGATGTTTGGGTTATAGGCATGAGCCACCTGACCAGTGAAAGTCACCTTGCTGCTTCTTTACATGATCATTCCTCCATGTGCTGTCCCCATGTCTCTACTTCTTGCTAGGGACACTAGGACATTTGGCCTCAGTCACCTCCTTAAATATCCTGTCCTCAAATATAGTCATATTTTATTCTTGAACGTAAGAAACTGGGGGCAGATTAATATTAATTAATAGTGACTGTGTCATCAAGTTTCTTATGAGTTTGCAAATAGTTTCTCTTCATGTGTGTGTGTGCATGTACACACACACAAGACATTCACAAATCATATAAGACATTATATAAAGAACATATATGCATTTGTAGACCACATATGTATGTGCATGTGTGTGTATATATATTCCTCTGCATGCCATTTGTGAGTCTGTGCTATACTGCTAAATTTTTTAAGAGTTAAGATCATGATCAGTTTCAAGAAGAGAGATTTAAAAGTGCATGGATTTAAAAGTTTTGAGAATATGGCTGCATCCCAATTATTTTTTTTTATCTAAGCAATAGTTACATAGACATGGGTGAAATTGGGACTACAATGCATATCTATTACTTTTGCTCTTCTGTGTATGACTTACTTAAATAATGCAAGCTATTTTAAAAAATAGAAAGCAAGCACAGGAGAGTCCTCTTAGCCACTACTACAACTTACCTTCTTTTTAATTTTTTTGTTTTAGGAAATACTGCATTTTAGTATCCCCTGTGTCAAGGGAGAAATACATAATTCCATCTTCGATTTAGAAAGAGTCCAGATGCTGTTACATTATTTAGTTGGCGCTGTGTGGAAGTATTGCTTAAAGAATGGTTCTCGGTGCCAGAAATTCCCTTGCAATATATCACGTTAGACAGTGATGATTTGTGTTTTAAATGTTGCCTAATGCTTTATGTAGGATTTGAATTCTTATTGTAGGCCATGAAAGCTATCTTCGGGGAATCCAGGCCTTTCCTGTTTCTCATTTCCTTCATTTTTGGAGATAACATCACAGTATATATAGAGAGAATCTAGTTATTTCCAAGTCCATACATTCACTGGAGCTGGTCGATGTCAGATCAGCACCTGAATAAATAAAACATGAGACCATTAGTGCACACTCATGTGACCTGTCAGCATCATTAACTCTGCTGTGCAGGAAGCCAGCTGGGATCAGGGCTTTCATAATGATGGTGTCTCTCGGGAAAGTCCAACAAATCCAGGCTTTGCTTTTTGAATAAGCATCCTGGTGTTTACTTTCCAAGGCTAGGTCTCACTTCTTCAGGTTGCTGTAATTCAAGCCGTGGGCTCCCCGCAGACCTCCAACCCTGTGTGAATGGACTTACCCAGCTAGATTTCACAGAATCTAAAAACAGGAATTCTTTAATCAACATAACACACACAATGACCAAGCAGAAGCAGTACACTTACTGTTTTTACTGCCCTGTTATTGCTAATGTCTGCAAACACACCCTGTGCATGCCCTGTTTGCTAGGACAATCTTGCTAACTTTCAATGCAAGTTCCTGTAGATGCTGGGGTTGAACTCAGGGTTTCTAACATACTAGGCAAGTGCTCAATGAGCTAAATGTTTAGCCTTATGTTAATATTCAAGAATCTATAGGAACATCTACTGAGACACAAAGTACCTAGGTTCAAATCTCAGCCTTACACAGTGCCAGCTGTACAAAATGTGGCCAAGTTAGTAAACTTTCTAGACCTGAATCCACTTCTCCATACATGGGGACCATGTAAGCAACCATCACACAGGGTTTATATGACAGTTAAATGGTATTATAATAGAGAAGTAACTCAAGTCACAGTGTGTGATGGTTCATCTTCACTCTTAACTCAACTTGAAATCACCTAGGAGACACACTTCATGGTCTGTCTTTAATAGTGTTCCAAGAGAGGTTTAACTGAGAGGGGAAAATCTATACTAAATGTGCCTGGCATCATTCCATGGGCTGGGGCCCTGGACTAGATTATAAAGAAAGAAAAAAGGGAGGTAGGCAGCAAAGGAGGGAAGGAGGGAAGGAGGGAGACAGGAAGGAAGGGAGGGAGGGAAGAAGCCTGCCTGAGGCTAAGCACCAACATTCATCTCTTGTTTCCTGACATTGGATGCCAAGTGACTGGCCATCTCGCACAGTTGCCACTATGCTTTCTCCAGAAGATGGACTGTACCCACAAACCGGGAGTCAAAATAAACCTTTCCACCTTTGGCTGTTCTGGTGTTTTGTCACAGCAGCAACAAAATCATTAACCCCAAAGCAAATAGTGTAAATCACCTGCCTCATAGCTCCCCATGGAATGATGTAACTGAATATGAGAGGGTCATGGGAAAAAAATGGCAATAAAGGTTTGGAATGCACAGTCTCAATTGAAATTTATATGTAATGAATCTGGGGTGTTTATGGAACCATCTGTCTGTATAGCATCTTGCAATTTGACTGTAGTTTTGATCCACTTTGCCCTAGGCATCCTTCCTGAAGCATGCTGAAACATGCATGAAACATCTCATCCTAGCCTTGACATTAATGTTACACCCTGCAGTGTGTACTGTACACACAAAGCTCTCCATTCATCTGGAAAGATAATGGTTAATTTAAGGCAATAAAGTGAGCTTGTATTTTCTTCTATCATTCATTCTTCAGCATTAAAGTATCCAGTTTTATTTTCTATGAACAGAAGTAACAGAAACAGTATCGACTTTATAATGTTACTGCATATTGAGCTATTTCTGTCTTTGTACACTCTTTATTTGCATAAGACATGGATTTTCATCATTGACAATTATAAAATCAACATATCTGTCAATTTTGAGAAAAGATGTTCAATATCCTATAGTATCAAAAATTCAACCAAGATTTAATTGTTTATAGCAAAATAAACAGATACATTTTCTCATTACTATGACAACTTCTTTTTGTATTGAACAAATGGTAAAATTATGTGTGCAAGAGACTTGCTTTAAAATATATTTTTTTCATAATTTATAATAAATAAATGAATTATTTGTATAACTATTTTGTAATACATATATGTATGTACATGTGCTCACATAATTTCTTAGGTAAAGAATTTACAAATGGGATTACATAAAATTAAAATTTTCAGTCAGTAAATGGAATACCTTTTTTTTTTTAGTTTCTTGAGACAGAGTCTCACTGTGTATTCCAGGCTGGCTTGAAACTCGGAGATCTGCCTGTCTCTGCCTCCCACGTGCTGGGATTAAAAATGTGTGCCACCAATCCCTGACTTCAGAAATTGCTTTTTGTTATGTGTTTTATCACAGCAAAAGAAAAGCCTAGATGTCCATCAACACATAAGTAGATGAAGAAAATGTATACTCAGTGATATTTTATTCAGCCACAAAGAAAAATAAAATGATGGCATGTGCCAAAAATTGGTAAGACTGAAAATTATTATGTTAAGCAAAATAAGTGAGACTCAGATAGACACATACTGCATATTTCCTTCCAGATGTAGATTTTGAGAGAGGAGAAAAAGAGCAGAAACAAAAGCAACTGAGCAAGAGAGACAGAGAAAACACACACGGGTGTGTGTATATAAGTCAGGAAATTAGAAAGGGAGCCATGGGAGGTGGGAAAGAAATATTAAAGAATAGAGAAATAAAAAAAGAAAGTAATAGAATAAAAAAATGCAAGTGATATTAGAGAATAAGATATCTGCTGGGGTGCAGCATGGAGCAGGAGACAAGGAGAAGGGGGTACAGAAATAAGAACAGAGTGTGTGCACAGAAGTGCCATGGAGAAGCTACTTTCTTAATAGCAAGATTTAAACATAAATTACTGCAAAATTCTTGGATAATTGGAGGGTCACAATTGGAAAATGTTTCAGATGCCCTGCTTTAATTCTGTTCTGATTTTTGTTGTGGTTGTATGAGCAACAATATCACAAGTACCTGAGCAGTGTTTTCATTTCATTGTTCATAAAGCAGAAGTAACAAGAAAGTGTCTCCTGTTGTCCTGAATGAGTATTTTATATATAATAGGCAGGGCATTGTGGTGCCCGTGGTGAGCGCCTAGTGTGTGAGCAATTATGTGAGGGTGGGAAGTTCAGCTTAATGTAGTCTGCACAGTGTTTTCCAATTTTTAGGTGGGAAAATGTCATTGCTCCTTAATTCATATGTTGCATTTTTCAGGTTATAGCAGAAATACATCTCAATATTTGAATAAGAAAAATACAAAATAAGAGAAAATAATTTCATTATCTCACTATAAAACTCTATTTGTTTTACATATTTTATGGCTTTAACATTAGTCTCCTTTTTAATTGAATGTCTGATCCTGATCTCATTTTAGAAGAAGACTAGATTGCTGTGTCAGCCATGTTTCTGTTGCTATGACAACATATCTGAACAAACAACTTAAAGAAAGTGAAGGGAATTTTGGCTCCCTGTCTTAGAGCTGTCAGCGCTGGTCAGCTGCTTCCATTGCTTCCGCCTGTGAAGAGGCAGAACCTGATGGCAGCAAAAGGTGAAACACTGGAGGCCGAGCCAAGTGACAGGAAGAAGCCAGCAATCAGATACACCCTGCCATGTCACAGCCACAGGGATCTGTCCTCTCCACCTGGCCCTCCCCTCTAAAGCCCATTCAATATGAATTAACTAATGGATTATTTCTCCATTGAAGGTAGCAGTCTCACAATCCAGTCGCCTCTCAAATATCTTTGGAGACCATACCCTTTGCAAATGTGCAAACAAACACTCTGGGGAAGCACTCTATATCCGACTCACAATGCTCCTTTTAGCAACCATCCTAACTAATATTGCTTACATGGTTAATGAGATGGACAGCCCAGGAACAAAAGTCAAGGACACAAAAAAGTAGACAGAACAGCAGAGGGAGGGCTTCAAATAGAAGTAGATGAGTGGGGGTCTGTGATCAGAAAACCTATATTACCAGGTAATTCACTGACTCCACTTCTGGAGTTTACCCAAAACAGCAACCTGACCTCAGTGAGGTGTGTACACTTTCAAGTTCCTATTTATTGCAGGATTACTCACAACTGTCTCTCTGTGGAAACAGCCCTCACCTCCATCTTTAGGGGAACACATAAAAAAATATGCATAGACAAAAGAATCTTATTCAGCTTTATAAAAGAAGAGTTTATTATTTGTGACAGTGCAATGGACCGAGAAGAAACTTTGTCAACTGAAATCAATCAAACAATGGAGAACACATATTTCATGTTTCTGTTTATATAAAGAAGCTAAAACTATAACCTTATAATAGTCAGTGGAGTGACGGTTGCTAGGAGATGGAGGCAGAGAAGGGTAAGAGCTGTGTACCCTATAAAGCTTAGGCCCCCAATTTTTTACTTCCTGTAACTAGGTCCCACCTCCCACTTTGCACCACATCCTAGCAATGCAGTCTTAATATAAGTCTATCTGGACTAATGCATTGATTCAGTTAGTTAATATCTCCAGAATCCAGTCACTTCCCTAAAGCCTATTTGTGGGCAATGACATCCCCATTATATAAACCTATGGAGGACATTTCTCATTCAGACCACCACACATACCGAACTGCATCTTTGGAACAGTGTGGTATTAGAAACGTGACAAATCTGGGCATTACAGAAACTAATTATTCCCCCATGAACTGTGACCATAATAACTGTACTCCTAGAATTCTGGCTGAGTGCAAAGCTGCAAGCCTACACTTCCTACCCTCAAACTCAGGCATGGGCTTTGGGGACAATAAGAGAGGAAAACATCTCTGAACATAACGTTTTATTTTTTTTAATTTTTGAGAGAGTTAATTTTGCACTGAGTGTTCTATATTTAGCCAAACTCTCAAATGACTTTTAAGTAAGTAAAGACCCAGAAATTTACTCTTCATTGCTTAGTTTCTGGGAAAAAAATACTTACAGAATTATTCAAGAATAATGGCAAAAGACTTCAGGAAAAATGCACACATAACATGAAGACATTTTTAAAAGTGGACTTAAAAACAACAGGAAAAAAAGAAAAAAGTGGACTTTATTCAGAGGAAGTTTTGAATAAAAAAAAAAGAATACACCTTCAAGAGCTAATATTGATATTATTCTAATCATCATATGGAAACTCCCATTATTTCTGCTCAGCCTCATAATCAATCTAAAGATCATTGGTCTTCAACCTATGGGTCACAACACTTTTCCTCTGTGGAAACATGTCTGTGTGCTTTTGTTAGAGAGATTATTAATTTTATATATAAAAGACTGGTTTTCTGTAACTACAAAGAAACTGTGTGTTTGGTATATAGCGGTTTCTCAATCTTCCTAATGCAGCTGTTGGGGGTGCTTGAATTACAGCTGTAGAGAGTGCAGATGTGGCAGCTGTTGGGGTGCTGGAATTGCAGCTGTAGAGGGTGCAGGTGTGGCAGCTGTTGGTGGTGCTGGAGTCACAGGAGCATGCTACTGTGCTCAGCTTTTATGTGGGTTCTGGAGACTCGAACATGGGTCCTCTCACTTTCTCAGCAAGAGCTCTAACCACTGAGCACTCTAGTCTGCCCAATTTAAAAAAAAAAAAAAAAAACAACCAGAGTAAACACTGCAGGGCACATGCTTCAGTGAACACACAACAATTATGAGAACATACACAAACCTCAGGCAAGCCCTAGGCAGACCAAATCCCAGCATGGAGAGGGGAGGTATGTACCAACTCCCATCCCTAGCTAAGAAGGCATTGGCAATTGATAGCCGTGGGAAAGGGGCAGTCAGTTTCCTTGAAGTGTGTTACCCAAAGCAGGCTGCCCAAGCTCCCATGGAAGGCCACACAGCCAAGAACATAGGGACACAGAAACTGGACTGATGGGGGAAGTGGCTGAGATGACCCAAAGGGTAAAAGTGCTTATTAACAAAGCCCAGTTACCTGAGCTGAATCTTCAGGAACCAAGGGCAGGAGAGAACTGATTTCAGCAAGCTGTCTTCTGACCTCCCATGCTGGCACCACAACATGCATGACCACCCCACAGACCCACATAAATAAGTAATGTAATAAAAAAGTGTTTTGTTTGTCTTTCTGTCCAGAGGCATATTATGCAAACTTAATAATAAAAAACATGCCATCTCATGGCAAAGCATGGACTGGCTTTCCAGGACATTATGTTAAGTCAGGTGCGTGGCTTTGATACCACTGGAAGCTTCCTGTCCCTGAGTAGATGGGCCCCATTGTCACATTCATTCTGCAACGGGACTCGGCAGCTGGGTGTTTCAACTGACCACAACAGGGCTAAATTACTGTACTACCAAGGCCACATCTGCTGAGATAAAGAAAGGGACAGGTGAGCTGAAATAATTTGGGAGAATCACATACCACATGCAGCATCTTGCCATAGTTCCTGGTGACTACCTTGCTCTCAGAGATGTCCTAAGAGCAAACACATACTGCCATGGAATCCTGACCCCTTGCCTCTAATTTCCTGGACTTTAGGTCACCAGCTTCCTGGAATGCACATAGGGGCATCCTGAGGCTGCGGTAACTGGCTACCAGCTCCGCTTCCCAGACCATACTGCCCCTGGCTATAGGGACCTGCTGTCCTGCTAACCTGTTTCCAATTTGTTCTCTCTTCCCTGCTGACCCCACCATTGCTGTAACTGCTCCATGCCCTCTCTGTTTCTCTTTCCAAAGCTTGATATGAAATAGAACTATACTTAGCACTACCCATCGGGATCTCTTAGAAGTAGGAGGCGTTAGCATCTATATTCCATAATTAACAAAAGTTTGGCAACAAGCCATGTACACAGAGGCAGGTCCTATAGGCCCTTTGTGTCCCACCTGGACAATGACAGGGAAGAGCTGATCCAAACAGTATCCCTGAGTCCACCTACCTGTTCCCTTCCCAACATCCTCTCCCTACCACATACAGGGCCATGTTGTTTTCCTTCAACTAAAAAAAACTACCTAGCAGCTGAGTAACTGCAATTCATATTTACAACACAAGGTGGCACTAGCACCATGTCTATCTAGTACTACATTGAGCCTGGCTCTTTTTTTCTTTCCTTTTTTTTTTTTTTCTTTTAAATTATGAATCCTGTGAACTGTATCTCTTTTCCAAGAATAACAACGTTTCCTCCTTGATCTGTTGACTTTTGTTATTCCTCCATAACAGCATGCTATTCCTTCATACTCTCATAAGCTATTTTCAGTAATATATAATGAATTACTGCTATTCAAAAACCACAGGCACAAATTGCTGTGGACTGATTTCCTGAAATTTACAAACCTCTTTGGAAGCTTATTTCTCTCTGAGTGTAACTTGTTCTCCAAATTTGACAGTCTTTTTACATGCCAAAGAGACAAGAATATTCCATACCCATGGTCTTTTCTAATCCTAAGAAAGGTCATGCAACACCTTGTAAGACGTTACAAGACACATGTTCATTAGAAAGTTTATATGGGGGGCTGGAGAGATGTCTCAGAAGTTAAGAGCAGTGGCTGTTCTTCCAGAGGTCCTGAGTTCAATTCCCAGCAACCACATGCTGGCTCACAACCATATATAATGACATCTGATACCCTCTTCTGTATACTGTATACATAATAAATAAATCTTAAAAAAAAAAGAAAGAAAGAAAGTTCATATGGTGCTGACTGAGATCATCCCCATGTTGCTTGATGTCCAGGCTCCTAGGTCATTTAGCAATTATATTTTTTCCTTAGATGTTTCATGCTCTCCTAAGTATCCTCCTGTATTTAGCTTCCTATGCTTCTGCCTCTACAACTAACATCAGCTCCTTTGACACTCTGCCTGGGAAGCCACAGGTGACCTCTCACACTGAAGTCCCTCTTACAGTGGATTTGAGCACCAAGTCAGCAAGACTAAGGTGCTCCATGAGATTCCATGCTAGGAAAACTCCTTGCAAAATCTATTATGCAACCACTATGGTCTCACTTGTGACCAGACTTCCGTGGCTTATGTATAAAAGAAGATGATGATACAGATCACCATAGCACCTCAACCACAGGGGCAGGGCCATCAGCTCACACGGGGTGAGAAGGTGAAGGCTGAGGCCCCATGAATGCCTTATATGGAGGTCATGGCATCAGCTTTGCTGGAAGAATTCAAAATGACACCTCACATCACTGCAAGGCTCACTTCCACCCTGGGGAGTTCCCATTGACACACAAAAGACAAACAATCTGGCTCAGTCTGCTTGGACCTGTCTGTCACAGATCAAGCCTTTGGCAGTCACATTCTCTTTGGCATTTGTTTGTAAACATTTGAGGAGGAAAGAAACAGTAAATGAAAGATCAGATATTTCAGCACAGTAGTAGATCTCATGAAAGGGCTGGGGTGTGTGTGTGTGTGTGTTGGTACACATGAGAGGGAGTGTGTTAAAATGTTCTTTATTTCTTTTTTGGCTCATATAACACTCGTGGTATTTTATAAAGAAAAGAAAGGTATTTCTCATAGCTCTGTGAAGTTCAAGTGTACAAGGCCAGCCCCTGGCAAGGAAATCCATGCTGTGTCATGAAGCGAAGGGAGGAAATCCAGCAAAGAGCCAAACAGAAGAAACTCTTATCCTTTGAAGAAACTGCTCTTTATCATGCTATCGATGCATCCTTAAATGCAGAGCCATTAAAATTTCACTTGAATCTTGGAAGAGATTCTCAAACCAGGACTTTCATGTGGTTTTGATTCATTCAGAGATGTTGCTGACTCAGTTACCTCTGTCGTCAATAAGTAAGGACAATTTGGTCTACTCCAGTTCATGGAATTCTGTATTTTACTTTCTTGTTGGATATACATCTCGGATCCCCAATCTCATTCTCTCTCCATTTCTATTTGGGAAGTGGTTGAGACAGGCCTGGTCTCAAATTTACCTTGTTGCAAAGTGTCTTCTTTACTTATTTGTTTGTTTGTTTATATGCTTGATTTTTTGAGACAGGGTTTTGTTTATTTGTGCAAGGTTGGTTGCCCTGGAACACATGTAGATCAGGCTGGCCTTGAACTCAGAGATCTGCCTGTCTATGCTTCCTGAGTGCCAGGATTAAAGGCGTGTGTCAGCACTGTCCAGCTCTAGTCAAGGAACTTTTTCTGCTTTTCCAATGTAGCCAAAGCTACATAAAGAGCCTCCTGCCTCAACACCTGTGATCTACAGGTGTGTGGGATTTACAGTTCCTGGGATCACAGATGTGTACCACCATCTTTTATTAATATGTGGTCGTGTTAGCCAATTTTGTTGTTGCTGCTGGTTTTTTTGTTTGGTCACAGTGACAATACCTGAGGGAAATAATTTCAAGCAAGGGAAGATTTAGTCTAGCTCCCAGCTGCCCTTGGTCAGCTGGCTTCCTTGTTCCTGGCCTGCGGGGAGGCAGATTATCATGGTATAGATCGAATGAGCTCGCTCATGGCTGAGAGCAAATAGAGACAGACAGAGAAGGCCACGGGAACTAGATGGCTATGTCAGAGTGACTACAGTCATCTACTTCCTTCAAGCACCCCCACCTCCTCTTTTTAACCATCATCCCCATGAGAGTATGACTACAATGTGACCAGTCCTATGAGGTGAACAGATTTCACAGGAACAAGAGACAATAGCCAACTTGCCACAATATTCTTAGAAAATAGGCTCAGGACCTTGCCATCCCAATCCCCAACTGACCCTCCATCTTAAAGGTCCCACTACCCTCCAGTAGAATTGAGCTGAGGACAAACTCTTAGCACATGGCCCTTTGTGGAACATCCTGGAAAACACACTTAATGTCTTTTACATGTCTCTTAGCTGATTCTTGGACTTGTCTCTATTGATTTTCTGATAAGATATTCTGTTGACAAAGTTCTTGCAACTCTACTATTAGAATAAAACCCATTCATTCTACATTGCTCTTCCCACACACAGATTGATGAGATTCACGAATGTTTTATTCTAGATCTCTGCTATAGTGCTTTTTCTGGCGTATATACATTTCTATGCCGTGTATTCTAACAAGTTTTGCTGGTAGGATCCTGGGAAGCGAAGACCGTAAGGGACTGTTGATGTTTAAGTAACATGAAGCTGAGATGCAAATCTGGTATGAGTTTATTAAAATATGACTGACACTGGACATCTAGGGGGTGCTGTGAGTCAACACTGCATGTTTAGGGAACCCCAAATATAAACAGTGATGTAATCTGTTATATAACCATTTTTGGCAGAACGTTCCTTTTGTGTGGGTTCTGTATAAATATAGCCTCAAAGTTGGAGGCTAGGACTTGAGCCTTTGCCTTCACCGGCCTCTGTCTGTCTGTCTGTCTGTAGGCCTGTGTGTCCGTTTGCTGTATGCATGTTTACTAGTGTTTGCCTGGATCCCTGCCAATGTCTGGCATTATCGGTCATCACCCAGAGTGAACAAAGTATGGCTCTTCAGTCTACAGTTTCTTAAATATTTCACCTTTCAGCCTTTCATGACCCTCCTTTCCTGGCCTCAGAGCATAGGCCTCACATAGGGTTTCAAAAGAGAAGCTAAGAGATTTCTCTTCTTTTCCTATGGGATAGTGCGGTGGTTTGAATGAGCACTGCCCGCCCCCCAGGCTGAGGTATTTGCACACTTCCTTCCCAGCTGGTGGCAAAGATTCAGGTGGTGCAGCCTGCCTGCCTTGATGGGGGGTGGAGCTCTGAGAGTCTATAGCCTCACCTACCCCTAGCTCTCTCTCTCTCCACCCTCCATCTCTGCTTCAAGCTCCTGTTTGAGCTGTGATGTCTCTGCTTCCTCTGCTTTCACCAGGCCTCTCAGCCATGATGGACTCCTACCCTTCTGGAACCACCAGAGAACAAACCCTTCCTTCCATGAGTTGCTTTTAATCATTGTGTTTTATCATAGCAACAGGAAATTTAGTGATACAGATAGTGAGCATCAGGTTTAACTGATTTATTTTTCAAGTATACAAAAGTATTTGCTGTCTGGTTAGGCGTATTCTTTAGAAGTAATATTTTTACTCCAATTTCTTCAATGCTGTTTAGTTAGCTCGGGTTGGGTTTTTCCATCTTTTTGGCTCAGTTTTTTTTAAAAGATTTATTTATTTATTATGTATACAGTATAGAGAAAAGGGCACCAAATGTCACCACAGATGGTTGTGAGCCACCATGTGGATGCTGGGAATCGAATCTGGGTCCTCTGGGAGAACAGTCCGTGCTCTTAACCTCTGAGTCATCTCTCCAGCCCCTGGCTCAGTTTTCTTTGCCCAGGGAATTTGTGACTTTTACAACTTATTATGTAAACCCTGTACATGCCGGTCTTCTGCACTCTGAATTCTCTGCACCTCGATCCTTCTTAGTTCTATGTGTGCTTGTGTTTTCCTTTCATTCTCTTTTCTCTTCCTCCTCTTCTTCTTCCTCCTTTTCCTCTTTTTCCTCCCCTTTCTCCTCTCCATTTTCTCTATCTTTCTCCTTTTCCTCCTCCTCCCCCCTCTCTCCTTCCCTCTCCTTCCTTTTCTTCTTGTCTTCCACGGGGTCTCTCATGTAGCGCTACCTATCCTGAAACCCATAGGATCCTCCTGCCTCTGCCTCCCAAGTGCAGGGATTAAAGGCACCACCATGCCCAGCCTCTTCCCTTTTATTCTTGAATATATTCCCTAAACTGTTCATCCTGTTACTATGCTTCTATTTCAAACAGGTTGTAGAAGGTTGAGCTAACTAAGTAGCCATTTGCACAATGGGAGTTCCTCTTCTCAAGGTTGTGTACCATGTTAAAAAAAATTGCAGCCTATGCACTGAGGGAGGCAAAGCATTACAAGTGTAATCTGCAAATTAGCAGACTAAGACTCAGACCTGTTTGGCAAATCAAAGGAAAAATAAAAACCACTTCCCAGTGCCAGGGTCTGCCTGGCACTTGGGTGTGCCAAGACCACATTTAATAAGGGCAGGCAGGCATTAACAAATAGATCACTTCTAAGTGGAGTTTGCATCCAGGAGGAACTGAGGTGAGTTAATCCTCCTCCTCAGGCGCTCTCTGCAAATGTGTGAGGGAACAAACCCCCGAGGTGTAATATACTGGGAGGGAAGGGCCTGTTTAAGTAAGAACATTATACCACAGTAAGATGACTAAGAAATGACAGAAGTAATGAACTTCAGGACTGCCTGCCAGAAATTGCTCCGCTGAGTAAGGTGATTGCTGCAAAATACTTAAAAGACAGTTGGTTACCTTGGAAGAAACGGGTTCAGAAGTCCTGCCCAAATATGAGCAAGGCACTTGGAAGAAGCTACATCCTGAGAATGGAGTGGGCAGAGGCGCATTCCATTCCAGCATGAGAGCTCCTACTTTGCCTTCCAAGCCCCTTCAAGTATTTCTTTTTTCTTTTTTTTTTTTTTTTTTTGATTTATTTATTTATTATGCATACAGTTTTACAGAAGAGGGCGCCAGACCTCATCATAGATGGTTGTGAGCCACCATGTGGTTTTGCTGGGAATTGAACTCAGGACCTCTGGAAGAACAGTCAGTGCTCTTAAGCTCTGAGCCATCTCTCCAGCCACCACTTCAAGTATTTCTGGAAAACCCCAAGCCAGTCTTCTCAGGGTTTACAAAGCATTCTGGGTATTTGATTTTTTCTTCTGCCTTATCCTTAACCACGTGATATCAACACCATCCATCTGACCCTTCCAGTCTCTACGGGAGTATTGGGACATTGCCTCCAAGCACCAGTCTCTTATTCAGAGTGGTGTTGGGGGCAGAGCTTCTACTGAGATGCTCCTTCCTCCTCTGGAGATGTCTGCTGTGGTTCCTAAAGTGCTTTTGTGTGTACCACTGTCTCACAGAGGTTTGAGGATTGATCTACAGCTCATTCAGTAGAGACACCAAAGGGGCTTAGTCAGACAACAATAAAAACAAACAAAAAATGGTTTCTCACTATTCTTAGAAATGTCACATTTTCTGCCCAGTCCAGCCCCACCACACTACCTTCTCTCATTGAAAAAGAGTTTTGTTACAGAGCTCAGGTTACCCTGGAACCTGCAATTCTGCTGCCTCTACCTCCCAAATTCTGGGATTACATATGCATCACTTTCTCCAGAACTCCTGCCGGGTGATTTCTAAGTCAATGGTTACTACTCAGGATCTTCTCCCCAGATCCTCAGGCAAATACTTCCAATGAGAAAGTTCCAGCACAAGCCTCCTTTGTCACCCTATTCCTGGATATTCTAGCCCTCCCACCCACTAAAAGGTGGCAATCTTGGTTTGTTTTAGGGCACGATTGTGGAAGTTGACAAACTAAGGCCAGAGGCCAGGTGATTTAGCTGTTGCCTTTTTTTTTTTTTTTTTTTTAATTTTAGAAGGTTTTTTTTTTTTTTTTCCAATCTACCACTGTTCCTCCTCCCAGTCCCTCCCAGTCCTCCCTCAGCCTCTCCCCCCACCCCACCCCCATTCATTCCCCAAGGAGAGCAAGGAGTCCCAAGATGGGTCAGTTCAATCTGGCATATCCAGTTGAGGTAGGTCTCACATTCCAGTATTAAGGCTGGGTTAGGTGTTCCTACAGAATGGGCTTCGAGATGTCAGTTCATGCACCAGGAACATATTGCTTTTTTTTTTTTTTTTTTTTAAATTTTTTTTTAAACTTTATTTATTTATTTGCCTTGGTGTTTGCCTGGAACTGGAACTACAGACAGTTGTTAGCTGCCATGTGGGTGCTGGGAATCGAACCCGAGTCCTCTGGAAGAGAAGACGGTGCTCTTAACCGCTGAGCCATCTCTCCAGCCCCACATATTGCTTTTTATACAACCTGGAGTTATACAGATGGCCTTCACTTTCTTAAATGACCGAGAATAAAAATTCAAAGAAGAATAGTTCATGCATATGAAAATTATGTGAAGTTCAGGTACAAATAAGGTTTTATTGAAACATAGCTGTTTTCATTCATTTACATATTTATTGTGGCTGCTTTCCTGTTGTAACTGCACAATCCAGTCACTGCACCAAAGTTCCAGGTGATATAGGTGGTGGCTCACGCCTTTAATCCCAGCGTCTAGGAGTCAGAGGAAAATCAAGGTGAGTTGGAGGTTAGCCTGTACTACAGAGCAAGTTCCAGGATAGCCAGGGCTACACAGAGAAACCTTGTCTTAAAACAAAATAACAACAACAAAAAGTCTCCATGGTCAACAAAGATTTCTCTCTCTGTCTCTCTGTCTCTCTGTCTCTCTCTCTCACACACACACACACACACACACACACACACACACGCACCTTTTCAGAAAAAGGCAATGATCTCTGATTTCCAGCAGGGCCCTGGAAACAGACTCTTTGGTCTGGATTTATTTCTGACACTAACTATGCAGGCAATTTCTTACATCTTCTAAGCCACCATGTCCACATTTGTAAGCTGACAATGACAAGAGTCATATTCACCTCACAGGACGGCACTGGGTGTAATGAAGCCAGGTATATGCTTGGCCACACACTCTCCTTATTGCTCTATAACTGGTAAGGATAGGAACTGAAATTGTTCTGGTACAGAATAAAAATTTAATACCAAGCTTTTGTTTTCTTGTCAGAGTGACAGAAAGAAAAATCTGTTGAATGTGACAATCATGGAGACAATATAGTCCAAATGTCACTGGGACCGAGAACTGCTGGCCTTGACTCGTACCTATAAAGGTCAAGTTCAAGCAGACAATTTCTAGCTTGTGCTCTTAGCCCAGGAGTTTTCCATATTATGTCCAAATTTTCATCATTATTTTATTTTGAACAGCTTTATTGTTTTAAAGCACTTATTTATTTTTATGTTATGTGTTTGTGGGTTTGAGTATATGTGCACCACATGCATTCAGGAACCCACAGAGATAAGAAAAGGATGTCAGATGCCCTGAAACTGAAGTTACATGTGATTGTGTGGCTAGGAAAAGAACCTTGGTCCTCTGTAAGAGCAGTCAGTGCTCTTAATCTGTAGATCAGGCCTAGAACTCACAGAGAGTTGCTGTCTCTGCCTTCCGAGTGCTGGGATGAAAGGTGTGCACCATCCCTAAGGCCCCCACCCTTGCTCCAATAATCACTTGTATTCCTTAGTATTTTGTGTAGTTCTAGCAGCAACTCAGTTCCTTATTTAGAAAAACAAAACAGTTTCCATAAAAATGTCCTTATATAAGTATCTGTAATGTCCTATAAGAAAGTTGTACCAAGCAGACTTGGTAAAATAAACCTGATCAATGAGGAGCGTGGAGCCCAGACCAGCTGTCTGGGTGACTTATATTAGGTACTGTCGGGATAACTCCAGAATTCAGGCCAATCAAGTTAGCCTAGAAATTCATTCTCCTCATCTCTTTCTCTGGAGCTCCTGTAAACACAGATGCAAGCATTCTTGTGTGTATGAGGAGCTGGTATTCTCATGGGCTGTGGAATCTAAATATCTATAATAATTCTGGAACATATTTCTTTGTTTTCTTTTCTCTTCTTTACTTTCTTTCTTTCATCCCTTCTTTCTTTCTTTTGTTCTCTGAAAAGGCACCAGAGGAAAACGGAAGAAATTATTCTGGGAAACAGGCTGTTATTCCACCTACCCATCTGGTCAACTCTCTAATTTTAAACCTCATTTTAATAACAAGGCTTTGAATAACTGTGCTTTTATGATTTAAATGGATTCTCAAACTGGGATACAACCATCTGATATAACAAAGTGGGTGAACTTCAGTCTGCAGAGAGGAAAAGAATAAACACACTGGAAACTGTAATGAAAGTTTTCCATTTGCTTCCAACTATTTTCAAAGCAATCATTGCCAGCCTTAAAATCTCCAGAGTCCAAATTCAAATCTAGAGTTTTGGAAAGAGCTTATGACTACAAAGACTGAGCCAATTGAAATGGCTTTGGTTGAAAGGATTAGCACTCTAGTGTGTATTAAGTGTAGACATACATTTTCAGTGAAAGACCAAAGACCGTCAATTTCTCTGCATACAGGTAACTGAGGTAACTCTGGGAAGCCTCTGCTCCGCAGCAGCCCAGACCTATTTTCTAGACCAAGGTTGACAGCTGCTAAAGACCCAGAGCAAGCAGTAGGCTGTGTGGTGGATGAGGAAGTAAATCCTAGGAAGTATTCAAAGGTAGGAAGTAAACTTTGGTCCAAAACAGAGGATATAAACAAGGCAGATAACACAGAAGATAAACAATAAAAATGGCAGCTGTGTTCATTGTTGTTCAAGCCCCGAAGTTCTTCATTTTTCCCTGACCTTGTCTATCATACCCTAAAGCCAAGGTTCATAGAACCTAAGTGTATATACACAGTGTGAGGAAAATAACAAAAACCACAGACAATGAAACATAAGCGAATCTTTTCTTCACACTCCAGAGACACAGGTAGTAAAGCAAGGGGCTAATAAGCCTCTTGGAGAGTCCTTCTTTGCTCATACTGTTCTCTTGACACTTCCTTTAGTTTGTGTCCAGAATCCAAGCCCTTTTCACAGCTGCCTACCAGCCCCAGCTGTCTTCATTAACCAGCAGGCATCCTTAGTCCTTGTAGATACAGTTGGACTGTGTCTGGTATCCTCACCGACCCAAGTCCAAAACCTACAGAATTTGTAATAACATGGGAAGTCCTCATCCTGATCATGACCCTCCTCCATCCCTCTACCTTAGCCTCTTGAGACAGGTTTCCTCTGTTTTACTCAGGTCACCCAAGATTCTTTGCCAGTTTGGAGCCTGTTAGACCTGCTCGGTAGCCTTTGCAGTTGCCGTGCAGGCTGTCCAGAACACTTCTCCCTTTATCGTGGGTCATCCTCACTTCCTGTAATTCTGTCCTTGAATCTCCTCTTATCTCAGAGGCCTTTCCAGATGTCCCCTTGTAAATCCGTGGCACTCACATTCCCCATGGTCCTTTAGGGTTTCTCTCTGCAGGCCTAGCCTCCTGTTGCATGCATCAATTTCTTCTGGTCTTCCTCCAGCAGCCGTATAAAGGTAGAGGATCTTATTTATCTCACTACTGAACCTCCATTCCAGGAACAGTGCCCAACATATATTAGGCCTCTTATAGAGGAAGGAAGAAGAAATAACCTCCCATGGTGGTTAAGTTGATTGTGATGTCACTGACCAAGAAGTTATTTTGGGGAGATGGTGGGGATTTTTTTGGGTGTCAGGCCTACTACAGTGATGAAAATATGTCTTACTGTGTATTAAGAATAATTCCTATTGGAACTTTTTTTCCTTTCTTTCTTTTTTTTTTTTGAGTGTTTGTTACCCATTTTTATTTCTTCTTTTGTTTTTATTATAATAGCTCAGTTTGTAATTTGGCTGTTTTCCTGTTGTTTAGATTCTCTGGTAAGTATATATTTTTTAAACATTCAGTAAGTACATAATAAAATGCATTTTAAAATTAAAAAGGTAATAAATGACACTTTATGTAATCGTGTTTAACTTTGAAGTTTTTCCCCTGTGAAGGATAAAAATTGACATTTAAAAACGAGATGGGACTGAACCACTTTAAGAAAGAAAGGACGATCAATAATTACATTTTTCTCATTCTGGACTCCAAGTTTGGAACTTAATTTCTTTTTTCTTTTTTTTTTTCTTTTTTAAACTTTATTTATATATTTATTTTCCTTGGTGTTTGCCTGGAACTGGAACTACAGACAGTTGTGAGCTGCCATGTGGGTGCTGGGAATTGAACCCCGGTCCTCTGGAAGAGCAGTCAGTGCTCTTAATCATTGAGCCATCTCTCCATCTCCGGGACTTAATTTCTAAAGAAGAAAACCAGGATTAAAAAGCTATTCGGGCATGGTTTGCAAATAGTGACCAGAGCTCACTTCTCTCTAATCAAGCATTACTGTCTTTTACTGTTTGTTTTAATTTCATGTTCTATTCTCGTCAGCTTCCAAACCGGCCAGAAGGTCTCCACAGACTCCAAGAACAACACAATTTCTCACAAGAGGTATTTTCTTCAGATGGCGAAGCTAACCGGCCATTTGGTCTAAAATTTTACTACTAAGTAAATTCTACCTCATTCTGATGGTCTCTTCTGGGGGAAGCGCATCTCCCCGCAGAGGGCGCCACGTGCATCCCTGTGCACTTGAACGCACAGCCGCCTTTAGGAGCCCTTAGTGTGAGTCTGGAGAAAGACCAGGGATGGACATTCCTCAGTCCTCACCACAGGGGTGCCTTCTGGGCAGGGGGCCAGTTGGATAGGGGACCCCTTGGAGCAGACATCTTGTCTCAGTGTGAAACTGCAACTGGGGAGAAACAAGTTCCTGAGTTTGGGATTTCCAAATTAGAGCTTTGTCAACAGTTTCCTAACGGAAGGTCCCCTGGATTGGATACTTTTGAAGCGCCCGTGTCCCTTGCACTAGTTCCCTGAGGGCCTTGAAATCCGGCTTCCGGCTCTCGGGGATTCTGCAGACGCTCCCATAGGCGAAGGCGGTAGCTAGCCGCTCATTCATTCAACAAATATTTACTGAGCGTCAGGAGGCGACCGGTGACTCTCACCAGCTCCTCCTCCACGCGCCGCAGCGCAGCCCCGGAGCGCCGGGGACAGCAGAGCGGACTCTGGGAGGACCAGCAGGGCAGCGATCGTCCGCAGCTTGGACTGGGCGAGGCGGAGTCGGCGGGGGAGGCGGCCGGCCGGCCGGGGCGCAGAGGGCGCGGCCAGCGGGAGGAGTCGGGGCGGCGCCGGGGAGGGCGCGCGGGGTGCGCGGCCGCCAGCCCCAGCAGGTGACCGCGGGCGGGAGGCGCGGTCGTGCGCGGGGCTCCGGGCTCGAACGAGGCGGGACTGCGCTGCGTAGACGCGGCTGGCGCGCCAAAGTCGCCCAAGTTTTGCCGGAACATGGCGGAAGAGTCCGAGAGGCGCAGCAGCGTTCGGAGCACGAGTAGCTATAGCCGCTAGCGCCGCGGGGCGAGGTCGTCGCCATGGCCCGCTGGATCCCGACCAAGAGGCAGAAGTATGGGGTTGGTGAGTGATTGCCCCGCCCCACCACGACCCGAGCGCCACCGAGTCCGCGGGCTTTGGCCCCGCCAAGCTGGCGCACACTCGGTCACCGGGTTCCCTGGTGCTGCAGCTCCGGGAGTGCAGCCCTCCCAGATTGCTAAAAGTGCTGCTAGGTTTGGGGACTCAGATCCCCCATCGGAACGCCAACTCCTGCCCCGTGCACTTTGGGAGCGCGTCGGGTCCCCTCTGCCGTAGGTGGCCAGCTAGGGCTGCACGTGGGATGGTGCGCTTTGCGCCTGCCCTTTCCCAGATCCTCCTCTGAAGCCCTAAAGTCCCTTTCCCTTCTTGAGACTGCAGTCCGGACCGCAGTCACAGATAGAATGAGAAGTCGAAGTTGCGAGTGGAGGTGATGGAAGAGGCAGGAAGTGTGTGACGTGGAAGGAGGGCAAGGGGTCCTGGGGCTGTGTTAGGACACCATCCGACCTACTGGCGTGAATGGAGTGGTGTGACACAGCTTCCTCATGGGGCAAGAAGGGGATGGGTCCCGGCGCTGGAGCGTGGCATTCGTCACCGCAGTATCCTAGAGCCCTGTGGTTGAGTTGTTTGACCTCTTGGTTTGGATACGAAACCGTGGTTTTGCGGGTTTGGACCCAAGGTGGAAAAACTTTCCACTTTCACTTTTGATTGAACGAGGTCAGGTAGGAAGCACTCACCTTTAGCCAGACGGTTGCCATGACAGTTAGACTTTAAAGGGAGCCAGCCTCTAGGATAAACGTGTGTGTTGTGTGAGAATTTTGTCACTTTTTCTCAGGTTCGTTCACTTGATACGTTTGAAATGTAATCCCTTCAACTCCCTCCAGCTTGCCTCTTTTTCTTCACCTCCAGGGCCTGCAGAAACACTGCCTGAAGTAGTAGTTAGTCTATTGTGACATCTTTCAGACACTAAGTCCTATGTACCTCCGTAACTGTGACTCAGGTTTTCCCCATCGTATCTAGTATATTATTAATTTGATGCAGGTTGAAAGCCTGCACATATATACATTTGTACATACGTATCTATGTATATACTCCCAAAGCTTTTATTTTTTTTTTTTTTTATTAATTTGGCTTTACTTTTAGAATGTTTGCTCCCCAGCATGATTTCATGTCACACAGATAGGTGAGATTTCTTTAGTCGCAGACCACCAGTTTTGACTTAACCCCCAAACTTCTGATAGAACTGTTGGCTTGCTAGTAAGTAGCTTGTTGTGTAAGTGAAACGCTGTAAAATTAGTGAAGAGTTGGGTGTGTCAATCATATAACATGTCCAAAGCCCTGGGTTCCATCTCCTCCACCAAAAGAGGGAATTTATTTGAGCAGTACAAAGTACTAATTAATAAATAAAAGTATGATTAGGAGTAACTAACCACCAACTAGAAAGGGGTCATTTCTAATTTTACCTAGGTAAAAAGTTCCCAACAAGTGTGTTCCCAACAGTGTGCTATATGTAGTCAAAGGTACAAGAGTAAGATTGTTTCCAGTATTTCTCTGCTTTGGAGTCAGGGTTTTGGTTATTTATCAGAGGTCATCGAAAGTCTTTTGATAGTGTTTCTAGGGGACAGATCTTAGCAAAGTTGTCCCAGGGTGTAATTCACTAGACACAGCCGATTCAGGTTTATGTGGATGCTGAAGCACTGGGCTCAAGGGGTGAGTCTTCACCGGGGGTATCTGTGCTCCTGTGTTTGGAAGCCTCCCCTGGCTGCAGCAGTCCCTCCTATGAACTCTCCACTGTAGACAGTCCTCTAATCTCTGTGGTTGAGTATTCCACGGAGAAACAGTCCATGGGGCTTTTTCTCCCCTGTGCTGGGAACCCCATCTACAGGACCTTCTCAGCGCTCATTCCCCTCTAGCCTTTCCCTTTGGGAGAAATCTGCCTACTGCTTCCTTCAGATTTACTTCTGCAGCTCTTCACCAAGTCTTCCCTTACCTTCTTGCCTTAACCCTCTCCACCCCAGATGTATCATACAGAATACAAAATAACTGTGACCCTCTGCTGGCATCCAGATCAGACTTACTGACTATTGATGTAGGAGGGGTTGATTTCTCTTCTAGGATCCCAGCCCTCCAACATCTGGCTAGGTGTTTGTGACAGAGTTTTTTTTGTTTTTTTGTTTTTTTTTTTTTTGTAGCCCTGGCTTCTTTGGAACTTCACTTTGTGGATCAGATTAGCCTTGAGCTAACAGAGATACACCTGCCTCTACTCCTGAGTGCTGGGATTAAAGGCATGTGCCACCATGCCCAGAATGAATGACTAGTTGTATTATATCTGCCCCAATTGCACATACACAGAGGATACAAGGGTACTGAAAGGGGAAGTCTGTCATCTATGCTAGGGGAAGACTTTCTGGTGCCAAGACTGCTTTGGGGTCACCCCTTTTCTCATGCTCTGTAAGTAAGCTCTACAAACTCATTGGTTCCCCAGGTTGTATTTTGATGGAATCATACCTTGGTTTGTCATTAGTGTTCTATAAAAAGAGGGTAGATGTTTGTTTGTGTCTCTCCAGGGAAAGAATTCTAGGAACTAAAAGTTATGCTTTTTTTATTTCTGCCAATCAGAAGAAATTTGCCAGGTAAAACTGTAGTCTTTCTTACAGTCTCATTCTCTGCTGTTGTTGTTGTTCTTTACCTTTGGGGCCTGCCACCCAGCTCCCAGATAAATCACACATGGAGGCTTATTTTTATTTATAAATGCCTGGCCTTGGCTTGGCTTGCTTGTTTCTTGCCAGCTTTCCTTAACTTAATAAATTATCTCGTGTACCCTTTTCCTCTGGGTTTTCCCTTTCTCTTACTTCTGTATATCTTACTCTTACTTTGTGGCTAGCTCCTCCTTCCCTGGCTCCTTCTTCTCCTCTCAGATTCTCTCCTTCTATTTATTCTCTCTGCCTGCCAGCCCCACCTATTTCTCTCCCCTGTCTCACTATTGGCAGTTCAGCTTTTTATTACATCATCAGGTGTTTTAGACAGACAAGAAACACAGCATTGCTGAGTTAAACAAATGCAACACATCTTCGCATCATGAAACAAATGTTCCACAGCATAAACAATAATATTAAATATAATATAAATAAATAATTGTAGCGGGGAATCAGAAGTTACCCAGGTAAACTCTGATGACATCAAGCAACCGGATCCAGTCAGGGCATGGCCAGCTGGGAAGAACCCAGGACGAAGAGATAACTCAGTCCCTTTTGACCCTTAGTGTGCTTAGGGAAGAAGCTCTGTGGCATTCCCCTGCACGCTACCTCCTCTTTTTCTTGCCCTCCGAATCTCCTTTGTACCGTAAGTGTTTTTGGGATAATAAATATTGCCAGATTATATACATATAGCGGCTTTGTATCATCTGCAATAAATAATGATATAATACTAATTAAATAATATTAAAACAATATTCTACAACACTCTGGAGTTACATAAGTTATCAATAGTCAGTTGAGGTTCAAATATGAAATGGAATCTGAGAGAGAGAATGAGAACACATTCATATAGCTTTTTTTGGTGTATTATAACCTTTTACTATATGTTATTGTTTATTTCTTACAGTGTCTAACTTATAAATTGAACTATCATAAGCTTATATGTAGAATGTGTACAGGATTTCAAGATCCACTGGAGTTGTAGGACATGGTTGCTATGGGCAAAGGGGGCCGTCTCTATAAGTGTATCCAGTAGTATGCACCCTTGATGTTGGTATCCTTGTAAAGCAGGCTAACATAACTTTTTTACAGTTTTTTTCCAGTTAAATGTTGACATCTCACTTGTCCCAATATGGGTTCTATTGGAAGAAGTAAAGGGTTCCCACGTTTTTTGAGGAAGTAAGGAAGCATTCCTGGGGTTGTTTGAATGTCATTGGGTGTAATGCTGTGGCTGTACTGCCCTGAGGTGCTGTCACTTCTGAAGACAGATGATGAAGGAAGCTGTCCCTTAGCCATCCTGAGGCTTTTGGTGCCTCACTGCTGCCCAGCCATGGCTATATGGTGCTGAGGAGGCTGTCCTCAGGGAAGGTTTGCTGCCTGGGTGGTCTGTGATCTGCATTTGAATTGTGCTTGGGAAAGGTAACAGTTGCACTCTTTGGTTCCTTCTTGGTTGTTTTTCAATAGGGACTGAAATGTCTGGGAATTGTTAGTTCTTGAATAGAGTACTAGTTCAGGAGCTAGTATTAGGTGTATTTACATGGTCATTGTGTACCTCTGTGTTATCCAGAGAGAGGATTGATAGACTTAATTCTTTAGAGTAAGTACATTTGTACTCCACAACAAGGTACTTAGAGCTGAGTGCCAAATAAGTATTGCTATTCTCCAAAGCTAGGCAACTTTATATTTTCTTTCATTTTTCTTTTTCTTTTCTTTTTTTTTTTTTTTTTTTAAACTTTATTTATTTGCCTTGATGTTTGCCTGGAACTGGAACTACAGACAGTTGTTAGCTGCCATGTGGGTGCTGGGAATCGAACCCAGGTCCTCTGGAAGAGCAGATGGTGCTCTTAACCGCTGAGCCATCTCTCCAGCCCCTTCACTTTTCTTTTTTGATGTTATTTATTTGCAGTACTGGTGACTGAACATAGGGCCTTGTGCGTATTAGACAACAAGTGCTATACTGCAGATCTGTATTCCCAGACTGCTTTTTATTATTATTACCGAGTTTTTCTAGGTTGTTCAAGTCTGGTCTTGAATTTCCTTGTTAGCTCAGGCAGGCCTTGAACTTGGAATCATCTTGCCTCAACTTCCTGATTAACTGAGCTTTAGACATATATAGCCAGGCCTGTGACTCTTCCTTTTAGGTATTTGAGTGTATGGAGTTGTAAAATACTAATATTTAAATTTTAAGCACATATCCATAATAATTATGCTCCTCACTCAGTCACTCTCAATCTGTTCCTCTCAGTCAGGGTCTTCCTGTTGTAACCCAGACAAGTCTGGAACTCTTTATTCCCTTGCCTTAGCCCCTAGAGAGCAAGAATTAACTAGCATGCATCACAACACTCAGCCTAAGTATATTTTTAAGTCAGCTTCTACACAAGCCGGTTATGTCAAGAACAAAGATTATATTCTTTGCTGCCTGTTTGCAAAGCAGTTCACTGATGCATGTTGGGATTTCCGGAATCTATAGCTATAGTGTGATAGGTCTTCGGAGGGAAACACTGGCTTCTCCCAGTTAGCCTCAAGCATCAGGCTTTGTAGAGCAGATCTGCAAATTTAAGACCTAAGAGAGATACTGGGTCATTCCTATTGCATTCCTGAGGCTCGGGTGTGACATCAGGGAGGAGATTTCATAGAGACTGGTCTAGTTTGTTTTCTAAAAGTATACACTTTTATTATTTGTAATCATGTTTGTATGTGTGTGGGTGGGTATATGTATGAATGCAGGTGTTCATGCAAGTCAGAAGTATTGGATCCCATAAGCTGGAGTTACAGGTGGTTGTAAACTGCCCGATGTGGGTACTGGGAATTGAGTTCTGATCCTCTGCAAGAACTGTGTATTTAATTCTTGAGCCCCCTCTCCACCCCAACTCTTTCTTAAATTTTGAGATAAGTGGCCCTGGATGACTTTAGGATCCTCTTACTTGAATGATAAGATTATAGGTGAACACCACCAAATTCAGATCTAATTTCCTTTTTTGAGACAAGTCTCTTGTAACTCAGTCTAACCTTGAACTCCTGATTCTTTACACTCTTGTGCTAGGATTCTAGGCATGCTGTGACACCTGGTACGTACACTGGGGATTAAATCCAAGGATTGGTGCAGTTTAGGAAACCACTCTGAGCTATACCCCAGGGGCCGCAGGTTTCTTATAGAGAGGAAGCTGATACCTAGAGAGGGAAAGTTATTTGCTTCCCTCCAGGGGTTCTTGGCTTCAGGATTACAAGGGTCTTTGGCAGTCTGGTGGCATCCTTTCCACAGGATGAAATTTCTGAGTACATCAAATAAAATACAGAGGATTGGAAATGAGACTCATTGTATTGAAATATTTGTCAATTTGCTCCTCATTTTTGATACCATATTCTTTATGAATGTACTAAGTAACAACAGCAATAGTTATAATAATTTTGACTTAATGATAAATGCATGTCATTTTTGTATATATTGGTAGTTTCTGAATAGGATCTGAAAGTGCCCGTTGGTGGAAAAACCACGAGTTCTGCCATTTCAACCATGGTTTAGATCCTAATTCTAGTTGAAGTCAACTCAGAGTGTCACTTACAAAATTCAGAGGTAAACTCTTTCTTTAAGTCTACCAGTCTTCTGGATTTGAACTCAGGTTGAGTCCACAGCTAAGGCTCATCATAGTTGATTAATTGTAGAACCATCTGAGTGACACAAAACCATGATAACCGTGTCACTCCCTGTGATGGTGTTAGATATTACACAGTAACATTCACTTCAGGAAGTACCCATCCTTAATGTGTTCATGTTTTAACCATGAGAAGATGGGCCAGAGAATTAATATGCCTCAGAACTTGAGGGGTGCTGTTTCACTCTTTTTCCAAAGACGTGCTGTTCCGAACACCATTTCAGTATGGTCCAGGACATCAAGGGATCTAGAGAGAGGTTTTCAGAGGCTTGTAAAATGCAAAAGCTTTTCATAGTGATACTGAAAATTCCTTGTCCCTTTTCCATGCTCATGTTCTTGTGGGTGTATGTATGAAGGAGATTGCCCAGAGGTTAGGTTGACATGGCAGTGGATCAGCAGGAACACAGGCCCTTATGAGACTCCAGCTGCCTTCTGTGAAGCCAGACATTAAGGGGATGCACAAGGGGCCTAGACAGATGGACAAATGGCTTAGAGTACTTATGGCTCTAAGAGAGGACCAGCGTTTGGTTCCTACCCACGTGGTGGCTCACCATCATTTGCAACCCCAGTTCTAGCAGATCTAAGCCCACTTCTCACTGCTATGAGCACCAGACATACGTGCGATGTACACACATACATGCAGGCAAACACGACATGTACAATAAATATAAAAAATAAAGTTCCATAAATACAGCAAATGCATGTTTCTAAGTGTTTTAGTTTGAGAAGAATATGTATTGATGTTCCCATGTAGTGTGCTCCATATAGTGATTTTAAATTTATTTTTTTTAAAAACACGGCAGTTTGGATTTCTGACGTGAATAGCCATAGAGGTGGCCCAGGGAGGCAGGAGCTCTTTGAAAAGGTTCTGAGCCAAGACAACACTCCTGCAATAGTATCATGAAATCACCTGCTAGAGCAGAGCCTGGAGACACTGTTGCCTTTTCAGGAAGCAAACAGGCACAGGTCTCCTCTGAGCCCCTCTAGTTCCTAAAACCAACTTCCTTACTCATTTCCTCTCCCAAATTTTCCTGTCTCAGACTCCAGTTGCTTATGCCCTTGACTCTTGTCATGCTGGAGACCACTACCTGTAGGGTACTGTTATGGCCAATCATGTTGGAGGCCACTGACTGTGGGGTACCGTTATTGCTAGAGCTGTACCAGCTTGCCAGCACATATTTTTTTAATGTGATATTTTCTTTCTTTGCCTGGCTGTTTTCTTTTTTCTTTTTTTAACTTAACAGTCATTGACGAATTTATTCCTCCTTCTCATTGTTTGCCACACAAAAGAGGCAGTGACAGAATTAGGGAATGGAAATGAAGGAGCAGAGCGAGCGGCATTCTGGCTGGACACTGTTACCTGTTTCTTAGTAAAGAAGAGCAGGTAGGCTGGTCCCTGGCTGAATCTCACTGTTTGCAATTTTTCCAGTCTCCTTTTTCATGGTGGTTGTGTTCAGTAATGTTGTAGGAAACACTGAATCAGAAAATACAGTGTTCTCCACAGTCTGCATTATCTGTGATCACTAACATAGAAAGTGAACATTCAAAAACAAGTACTTTATACATATATATATTATATATACATATATATTTTACATTGCATGCTGTTCTGAGTAGCATGGTGACTCCCCCCACATCTTAAACTGTCCCCCAGGACATTGAGCATTCTTTTGTCTCCAGTATCCATGTATAATACCACCCATCTGTTAGTTACTAAGGAGCCATGGCAGATTTCAGATTGACTGTGTGGTTTGGTAGTGCTGTGTTCTTGTGACTTTTATTTTGCTTATTAATGGCCTCAAAGCCCAAGAGTAATAATAATCTTGGCAGTTTTACTCAAGTACGTGGTTATGGTTGTTCTATTTTATTATAGTTGTTATATGCTTATGTTATATGTATATAACTTACACATGAAACTTTATCTTAACTTTGAATGTATAGGAAATGCATAGTATGCTATATGTTGACTTTGTTACTTTCTGAAGCATCAGGGATCCACTGAGGGGTTTGAAGTGCAAAGGGCAAAGTGTCACCCTTTTTGGTCATGCTTGAGACTTGGGCACCATTGTCACTGCTCTGCAAAAGTTTGTGGCAATGTCAGCAGAGTTGGTCAAGGATTACTGATGAAATATAAAGAATAGAGGCTGGATGCTGAAGATAGCTGTGGGTAGGTAGAGACAGTTGGAAATAGGTATCTTTTGTCTGTGTGGCTTTTGTTCTGTTTTGTATTGACAGATTTAACACAGTTGTGCCTACCCACCCCCATTTTGAGACAGGGTACCATGTAACCCACAGGCTGGCCACAATGAAACTCTGAGGATGATGACCTTAAAATTTAGGTCCTCCCACTTCTGTTACCTGAGTGTTGAGATCACAGATATTCACCACCATGTGTTGGAACTTGAACCTTGTGCATACCAGGAACATTCTGAGCCCCCAGGAGACTCCTGGGGGTTTTCTTCTCCTTTCTCCCATGGTTCCATCTTAGTCCTCCCTGCCCACTGCTTTGTCAGATCTCTGTGGCTTCTTTACCTGCCTGATACCAGTGATCTCATTTTATCTCTTTGGATATGCATCTCTTTATCTCCAAATGAACCCTGCAGGCCTCTTCCTGTCATGTCTGTATCCCATCCCACGTATAGCAGGCAGCTCTCTTAGGCATTGGGATAGACAATTCCTGCTTAACTGGACAACTCCCATACCCGCACCTTCCCCAGTTCCTATCATCTCCGTGCTAGGCTCAGACCTAACACCAAGAGGGCCCCCTCCCCTCCCGCCTGGTTTGTTCTGTTACCATGTTTTGCCCTTTCTCCATGGATTGTCTTCAGACCACCACTTCCTGATGCTTTTTCCCCATGAGCTTGCCTGGTGGCCTTCCAACTCCTTGCTCTTTTCCCTCTGAGTCCTTCCTTACACGGCCACGGCTCCTCCATCATGAGATGTGGTTAGTGACATAGGATCTCTTGATCATAGCTTAACAGGCTCTGTACATTGAGATCCTGTTCTTTCTATCCTTTTGCTTTCCCTGCCCTCCAGCCATGCTAACGTCATTTCTGTTTTTTGAACTCTGCAAGCTCAGTTTGATTCTTGGCCGCAGCACTTGCACCTCCCTCTTGTGGAATGTGCTTCCTGGACATTAAAATAAATAAATAAATAAATCCAATTCTCTTTGCTTCTCCCATTCTTCAGATGACTCTTTCTCAGACAGTCCCTTCTGAGGTCCCTAATGTATAAGCACCCCCATCATGGCTCATAGCTCTGCATGTTAAGCACTTTATTTGTTGAGACTTACTGTCTTCTTTTTTTTTTTAAGAGAAAAAAAACTTTATTTATTTTTATTTTTAATTATTTGCCTTGGTGTTTGCCTGAAACTGAAACTACAGACAGTTGTGAGCAGCCATGTGGGTGCTGGGAATCGAACCCGGGTCCTCTGGAAGAGCAGTCGGTGCTCTTAACCGCTGAGCCATCTCTCCAGCCTGACTTACTGTCTTCTCATACACTAAAATATGATGCTATGAGGTCAGCAGTTCTCATTTTTTTTAGCAGCATATTTTGGCCCCAGGAATGGTACCTAGCTTGCAGTTAGCACCCAGTGAATATGCAAAGGCACAGCTGACTTCATTCTCCTGTCTCAGCCCTTCCACTGTCAACGAGCTAAGACATGCCACTTGTCAGTGCTCATTTTATTTACCTTGTTGCCTACAATCTGTTCCTTTTTCTCTAAAGATACTCATTGTACAGTATCTCTATTCTGAGATAACACTGTACAGTATTGTCTAACTGGTCTACCCACTCCTCAGAGAATATGCATAAAAATGCTTCTCACAAGATATATGACAGTGGGAAAAAGGTTATCCATCAATAAAGTAGGGCTAATGATCTTAATAATCACAGGACTATGTGAATATGGATGTAGGAGTGGAACCAAAATCATCAATATTGCATTTATTAACAGGGAAAAGAAATGGAGGATTTTCTCATTGTTTATGGACGTACATGGCTGGATTGGCTAAGTGGAAAGAAGAAACTGGTGACATTGAATAGACTTGTGGGAGGTTGGTCTGAGTCATTGGATGGGTGTTGTGTTGAGCAGGAGTTCTCAAAGAAAGAAGGTCTATGGGGAGAAAGGAGATGTAAAAAATCCTTTGCCTCTGGTACCACAAAAGGAGTTGTATTGCTTTCCTCATAGAATAGAGATACTGTACAATGGGTATCTTCAGAGAAGAGGGAAGTGATTTTAGGAACAAGGTAAAGAAAATGGACACTGACAAGTAGCATCTCTTAGCTTGTCGGTAGTGGAAGAGCTGAGGCAGGAGAATGGTGCAGTGAAGGCCAGCCTGGAAGATAGGGTGAGGATCTTTCCCTCAGAAATTTACCAGAACTTCTCATAGGGTCCTAAGTGTAATACTGTCACCAGAGTAGCTGAGATTTTTAATGAACTTGTCATTTCTCATGATAGATTTGGAGATACAAACCAAATGAGTTAAGGATAATAAATTCATTCTCTCGGTATCCCAACTTTTAGCTTGTTTTCAGAAATACTCAATTTAATAGCATAACAACGATAGCTCTTTACTTATAAAGGATTTTTAGTACTTTCAAGGAATGAAAGAAAGCTGGATGTGGTTAGCAGATATTCCTAGCACTAGGAGGCAGAGACAGGAAGATCATGAGTTCAAGACCTTACCTGGACTTCAAAAAAAAAAAAAAAAAAAAAAAAAAGATAGGCAAGTAGATAAAGTGTGACTCAGTACTTTGAAATTACTTTGAGTGAACTTGACCCTTGTCCTGTATTTTTGAGGCCAAGAAGTACTTGGTTTTTCACTGGAGTGTTGGCTATACTAATATACCTGTAATTTCATTCCTCAAGAAGCTGAAGCAGAGGGATTGCTTCTAGTTGGAAGCCAGCCTGATTTACTCAGCAAGAGACCTTGTCTCAGAAAAATCGAACAAACATCCCCACCCCCACCATTTCGCTCCCTTCCTCCCACCCCCATGGAGGAAAATGTCCATTTCCCCTTATAACAGAGGTAAAAACTACCTACAGTGTACATTCTCCCTGTGGGCCTTAAAGCATATGGAGGGCTCTTTAGAGATGCTTCATCCTTGGTTTATAATCAGCTCCAATTTGCTTTGGTGTTAGTGGGTTTTGCTAGGAAGCCTTATGAAGTGCTTTGGTGAAGTGGTTTGTAGGCATAAATGGAAAGAGGGAAGCAGCTGGTAAGGGCATGAATTCATTGTGTTTTTCCAAGTGATGTCCAGCGTCCTTCCCCCAGCCCAGGCTGACAGGCCCTATCCAGTGACTGAATTGCTGGCAGCCAGGATTCTAGCAAGAGACAAGTGGGCTTTGTATCTCTGCTTTTGGGCTTCATACAGCCCCTCCCTGCTGTTCAAATGGTGTCACAATTGTTTTCCAACTTTTGCTGGTTGGGCCATCTTCTCTACCATTTTTGAACCTGTTCTAACTCTGATTGTTCACATCAGGGGACAGTTGTACCCCGGGTCACCTCCTCTGAGGAACTTAGGCTCTCTGTTCTTGCAGACAACGAGGGAAGGAGATTGCAACAGAGGTGCATTCTGTCTGGAAGTCAGGTTGTTGCTGACTCAGTCAAGATGAGGAAGAGCATACCCTGTGGTAGCTTCGTCACCTGGGTACTCTGTGTTCTATGACCCTAGAACCATTCATCCTAGACTGAATGAGAAATGTCATCTCTGAATTCAAGGCCAGCCTAGTCTACAGAATGAGCTTCAGGATAGCCAGGGCCTCAAAGAGAAACCCTGTCTCAAAAAACAGGGTTTGTAAAGAAAAAGAAAAAAAAAAGAAAAAAAAAAAAAAACCCAGGTTTTGTGTGTGAGAGTAGGGAGGGAGAATGTCCCCTATAGTCTTGGACATTTACATACTTGGCCCCCAGTTGGTGGTGCTATTTAGGTAGGACTAGAAGGTATGGCATTGCTGGAGAAAGTATGTCACTGGGGGTGGGCTTTGAGGTTTCTTTTTTTTTTTTTTTTTTAATTTTATTTTTATTTATTTGCCTTGGTGTTTGCCTGGAACTGGGAACTGGAACTATAAACAGTTGTGAGCTGCCATGTGGGTGCTGGGAATTGAACCTGGGTCCTCTGGAAGAGCAGTCAGTGCCCTTCACCACTAAGCCGTCTCTCCAGCCCGGCTTTGAGGTTTCAAAGCATTGTCACATTCCTTGTTTTCTCTCTCTACTTCCTGCTTTTGGGGTTCAAGATCTAGCACTCAGCTTCTGCTCTCAGCATCCTTTCTTGCTGCCATGACCTCACTCCGCCATCATGGACCCTTAAGCACACATACACTCCAGCTCTGTAAGTTACCTTGGTTATGGTGTCTTTTCCCATCAGTAGCAAAGACACCAGCTGTTACTGTCAGAGACCAGCTGTGAAGTCAAGTCCTAAGGATGTTATCAAACCTCATAATTCTGCCTCCTTGTGTATGAGACATTAAGTCCTAAGAAGTAGATCCTGGTAGTACCACTTCCTGGGCAGCACCGTCATGTTATGGAGGAAAGCAAGTTCAGAAGCATTAAGAGACGCTTCCAGAGTCACACTGCTGATGACTGACAGTAGCTGACTTTCATATATGTTAAATAATAAAATTAAGGATTAACCTTTTGAGAATTTAATGCAGTGAATTTTGAGCACATTCACTGCCGTCCGCTCTTCTCCTTCGTCCTTCTTAGCTGTCGCCTCCCTTCCCATGTACCCTGAGGTTACCTCTTTTCTTCTTTCTCCATGGTGGACCGTTCTTGCCTTTCTAGCCTTGAGATTGAGGCCTGTCCTGACATGCGATCAGTCTTCTCCCAGCAACTACTGAATGCTAATAGCTCCTTAGCTGGTAGTGAGATCTACACGTTTACCACCCCCCCCCTCCATTGCGCACGCAGGTCTTGTACATTCTGTCATCGTCTCTGTGAGTTCATATGTACGCATGCCCTGTTGTGTCCGCAAAACACTATTTCATTGGAATTATCTGTCATTCTTAAAATCTTCTCTCTCCTTTGGCTCTTTTATTCTTTCTGCCCTCTCTGCTTCAAAGATCATTGAGCCTTGGGGTGAGGTGTGGTTTCAACTTGTTTCCCAACTACTTTTCTCCCCCAAGGATAGAGCAAACTTCTTTATCAGATCTACATTCCAAGAAGAACATACCCGTTCTGCTTTGCTTATTTTTCAGGTAATATTTTTGTTATGAATAAGGTGTGTGAATACACACACCTGTCATCCTGGCATTCAGGAGGTAGAGGCAGGAGAATTGGAAGTTCAAAGCCAGCCATGGCTACATGCTAAGTTTGAGGCTAGCCTGGGCTACATGAGACCCTGCTTTAAGGAACAAACAAACAATACAATACAATACAATAGAAAGACACAGGAGTTGGGCTTGTTGCTCAGTGGCAGAACATTTGTCTGATGGGTGTTAAATCCTGTGTTCTACCTCAACCCTGCAAAAATTAAAGGCATCCATTGACCAATAAAAGCCCTACTACTAAAGTTTCTTCCTACTAAAACAGGAAGGTACTACAAAATGGCTTCTTGTTTCAGAATTTCTAGGAGAAAGTGTTTTTGAGCCTGCAAAGTGGATGACTATGGCTTCCATGGCTTGGATGGTGACTTCTCACTTGGTGTCAGGCCTCAACCCTGGGGTCCTGGGTTTGTGGTTCAAAGATGCTGTCCATCACAAAATTAATAAGTTGGGCCACTTCTCACCACGCCACTAGCAGGCTTGAGAACTGCTGTCACTGTGTTTGACAAAGCATTGAGGGATGAATGGAGAGCAAATTATTAATGGAGGACCAGGAGAATGCTGTGGAAGTTGGAAAAGGGTAGTTTTGTTAGAAATGGATTTGAGCATCATGAGAATGCCACGTTTTGAAGCTTTCAAGTGTGAGGTTGGCATCTCATTCTCCCACGAATCGGCTTCTCCTGTTCCATTCTCTCTGGTGGGGAATGGATTGCTTGACACTGAAGAAATGCAGCCTTATTTCATACAGGTGCTGATGCTGTTCTTCTGTGTCAAGCTTCTCTTGAAGTAGGTACATTTGTCGGCCTGGTTTCAGAGGCTCTACTGTAGAGCCTTGGCTTCCTTCAGAGCCGGAGTGAAGAGTGTATTGCCTTCGCTCTGTGCCCTAGTGAGCAAAGAACTGCTTGTCAGGTCTTGACAGCCTGGGTCATAGTAAGTTTTTCTTTTCCAGCTTGCTGGATTCAGGAGTAGGTTCTGTGAACTTCATGGCTACATAATTTGCCAAGATCCATCAGATAGAGGAGATTGGTGGACTTGAGAGTGTAGTATATTTGCTAAATATCTTTTAAAGTCATAGTGGTTAACAATCAAGTTATTGACATGAGTTCCAAGAAGGGATGATTAAGATTAAAAAATGCGCATAGCCTTTGACTCTTCAACTCCATTTAAAAGTGTTTATCTTCCTGATAGGTGGGGAAAGATGAAAAGGTCAGAGATTGCAAATATTACTTATTGTGAAAATGTGGAAAAGAAAATGTCAATTGGCTGGGCTGCATAATTTATGACATGTGCACATAGTGGAAAATTATGTAGCCATTTAAAGGCAGGCCTAAGAATGTACCAATGGCCAGTGGCTGATAAAGATGACTTAGTGTGAAGATGCTATCAAGCGAAGGGCATATTGTTCATGCTTTCTCTGTTTCTTAAGCTGAGCACTGGATAGGTAACTTCTCACTTTGTGAAAATTAAGTGACATATACATATATGGTAGATGGTTTTTTTCTGCACATATATCAAACCTAAATAAACTTTTTAGGCAAAGAGCAAAGCACTTTGAGCTAATAAATGCATTGCTCTTGGCTTTCCTGGGAGATATATATATGCATATATATATGAGTAACAGAACGATGAATAAAGTGCACAGTGTTGATTGCATCTATTAAACAAGTACTTGTGTATCACCAGCTACATGTCAGACACATTTTTAGGCCCTGGACATAAAAGGAAATTTATATCCTTTTATTTATCCATGTTCTCAGCTGCTGAAAGATTAGAAAAGTAATTGTCCACAGTTGGTTCCCAAAGACAACTGCATTGTTGTTTTACATTTTTCTTTGATGTGCATGTATGTGTATATGTTAGTGTGCTTATACTTGCCATGGTGCATGTGGAGGTCAGAGGTCACCTTATAGGAATCAGTTCTCTCTTTCCATCATGTGAGTCCCAGGGACAAAACTCAGGTAATCAGGCACAGTGGCAAACATTTACCTACTGAGGTAACTCACCAGCCTCAAAACATTTGTAGAATCTTTTGGTGCCTCTTAAAGTCTGTATGTTGTGAATGGATTACAGATTCAAGCAAATAAATTAAATAGGCCTGCTATTACTAATGGTATTTGTGACCCAAGGAAGCCATTGCAGTCACCTCTGCTTTGGAGGTCCAACACCTAAAACACAATATTTCGAAGTTTGCTCCAAACCATACAGGATATTTTAGGTGGGTTTGGTGTGAAGATTTCTTTTTCTTTTTTTTTTCCAGTTTTTTTTATTTAAAAAGTTTTTTTTTCCATATCTACCACCACACCCCTTCCCTTCCCTCCTTCTAGTTCCTCCTCGGCCCCACCCCCACCCCAGCCTCCTATCCATTCCCCAAGGAGGGCAAGGAGTCTCAAGATGGGTCAGTTCAGGCTGGCATATCCAGTTGAGGTATGTCCAATTCCCTCATCCAAGTATTAAGGCTGGGTTAGGTGTTCCTCTGTAGGGAATGGGCTTTGAGATGTCAGTTCATGCACAGGAACATAGTGTGATCCTACTGCAAGAGGCTCCACAAACTGTCTACAGCATTTGACAGTCATCTACCTTTGGAGGGTTTAGTTCCTTTCCATGAAGTTTCCTCAGTGATTATTTCAGAGTCAGTGACTCCCGATAGCTGGAGTCAGCCATCTCTGTGGGTCTCTTCCTCATGATCCTGATCTCTTTGCTCATATACTCTCTCCTGCCTCTCTTCAACTCAACCAGGAGCTCAACGTGGTGCTTAGCTGTGGATTTCTGCTTCTGTCTCTATCCATTGCTAGATGAAGTTTCTGTAATGACAATTAGGGTGGTCATTCATTTTATTATAGGGGAAGTCCTGTTTAGGCACCCTCTCTACTATTGCTTAGAGTCCTAACCAGGGGCATCTTGTGGGTTCTTGGAGGTTTTCTTAGCACCTGATTTCTTCTCAACCCCATTGTGGCTCCCACTATTAAGATATATATTTCTTTGTTTTCCCTCTCCGTTGCTCCCCTCACTCAACCATCTCCTCTCATGGTTTGTTCCCACCTCTCCTTGCTTGCTCTCCAGTATGATCTCAATTTACTCAGGAGGTCTTCTCTATTTCCCCTTCCCAGGGGGATCTGTTATCTAGCTGTTTGGAGGTTGTTGTCTGCAGTCTGGGTATTCTTTGCTTTATATCTAAAATCCACTTATGAGTGAGTACATACCATGTCTATCTTTCTTGGCCTGTGTTACTTCACTCAGAATGATACTCTCCAAATCCATTCACTTGCCTTCAACTTTTAGGATATTATTTTTTTTTCTGCTGAGTACTACTCCATTGTATAAATGTACCACAATTTTTTAATCCATTCTTTAGTTTAGGGACATCTAGGTTGTTTCCAGGTTCTGAATGTTATTAATAATGCTGCTATGAACATAGGTGAGCTAATGCCCTTGGAGTAAGAATGTGCATCCTTGGAGTGTATGCCCAATAGTGGTATTGCTGGATCATTGGGGAGATTGACTTCCAGTTTTCTAAAAAACCACCATATTTATTTCCAAAGTGACTGTTCAAATTTACACTCCCACGAACAATGGAGGAGTGTTTCCCTGGCTCCACATCCCCTCCACCATAGGCTGTCATTTGTATTTTTGATCTTAGTCATTCTGACAGGTGTAAGATGGTATCTCAGAGTTGTTTTGATTTGCATTTCTCTGTTGGCTAAGGATGTTGAGCAATTTATTTGTCTTTCAGCCATTTGAAATTCTTCTGTTGAGAATTTCCTTTTTAGCTCTGAACCCTATTTTTAATTTGGTTATTTGGTTATTTGGCCTTTAGTTTCTTGAGTTCTCTATATATTTTAGAGATCAGTCCTCTGTCAGATGTAGAGTTGGTGAAGATCTTTTCCCATTGTGTAGGCTGTCGTTTTTGTCTTATTGACTGTGTCCTTTGCCTTTCAGAAGCTTGGTATGAAGGTTTTCTGTGCTGTCTCCTAATGGTGACTTGTACATTCTAGTGAAAGAAAATGTAACTTTTTAAATTATATATAACCATGAAGAATTCCAGGAACTCTTAATATACATCCCTTTTCCCACTCAGTTGATTGCTTATGTGCTCTCTATCTCTTCATTATAATCAAAAAAGAAAGCTCCAAGATTTTGATTCCGACAAAGAAAAATGGAATTTGCAATATTACTCTCACCCATTTACAATCCTAAAACATAAAACTTACAGTCACATCTCATTAATTTGAGTTTTTAATTTGTTGGCGTTTTTGAAGCTCTGGATAGCTATTTCATATTGGATAGAGCATTATTCTCAGGCTTTCACTCCTTCCAACTTAAAGGTAATTAAATTTGACATAATTACTTTATTTTGCATTACATAAAATAAAACATTTCAACAATGAAACAATATCTATTTGCAGTTATTCTGTAATCCAGCATTTTCAATGCATGCCTTTTAGATAAAGTATGTCTGAGTTACTGAGGAAGATTGAGACATGGGTAGTTTTACCCAGTGGCACATGCTAAGCCAGCTGGAGAACCATGGCTGCCCCTGTTAGTTCTGCCAACTATGTGCCCTGCAGCCAGGCCATGCTTGAAGTCAAAATTGTCAAGGTCAGCACTTAAGAGCCTTTGCTGCAGAGTGATGCTGGAGAGTAGCTGCTTCAGGCTGGGATTTAAGTCTACTAACTTTTATTGCTCTTTGCATTTCTGTTGTCATAAAAGGCTTTAAGCCAAGTGAAAAGGTGGATATAAGATTCTGTACACACTAACAGTACACTTTGGGTCACTATCTGAGATATAAAAGGTACAACTGTTTGGTCATATGCTGGCCTGTCAATAGACTTCTGTGGTGATGGGGTTCTTATATTTACAGGACATGGTTGATGACTAGGTATAGTTAATTGTGCTTAGCTTTGATCCCTCTTTACAGTTCACTGGTACAGATCAAATTCTAATAGTTTTCCAATCCTTTATATCTTTTTTTTTTTTTTTTTTTTTAAAACTTTATTTATTTACTTATTTATTTGCCTTGGTGTTTGCCTGGAACTGGAACTACAGACAGTTGTTAGCTGCCATGTGGGTGCTGGGAATCGAACCCGGGTCCTCTGGAAGAGCAGACGGTGCTCTCAACCGCTGAGCCATCTCTCCAGCCCCCCAATCCTTTATATCTTGAAGTAGACTAATCTTACAAGAATTTTCCTGGAAATTTTTTTCATTCCTCTCAGAGGTGACATGAAGTTTCTTGTCTGGTTAGAGAGGAACAGTTGCTATCTGGTCTAGAAGAGGCTGGCATTCTAAAAGGAATGAATGAATGAGTGTGTTGATTCACCCACAGTGAACTCACGTGGCTGTTCTGAGTCATGCTAATTTGAGCTGGAATCCCATGCACTGACCACTAGCTTCCCTTAGGGCTCAGAAGCAGGCCACATTAGCTGGGTTCTGCTTATGTGCAGCAGCTTGCTAGATGGGCAAACTTATCAAGAATGTATAAAGTCTGAGTTTTGGTCTTTCTGAGAGAGAGAGAGAGAGAGAGAGAGAGAGAGAGAGAATGTGTAAACACATAGAGAATAGACAGGCACATGGCTTATTTCTCTTTCTTTTTTTATTTTATGTGAATTGGTATTTTACCTGCATATATAACTGTGTAAGGGTGCCATCTTGGAATTACAGACAGTTGTTAGCTGCCATGTGGTTGCTGGGAATCGAACTCGGGTCCTCCAGAAGAACAGTTAGTGCTCTTAACCGCTGAGCCATCTCTCCAGCCCGGCTTCTTTTTCATTTACTGAAGGGCCATGAATAAATTTCCAAACTCGAGAATTTGTATACTTTGTGACCAGGGGTCTAGGACATGTTTATGTCTAAACTACCTGAATCTCTAACACCCAGGGGCAGAACTATGTCTGTCTCAAGTCTACTTAAGCCAAAGAGTCGTCTGAATCTGGAATTGCCTGGAATCACTTCTCAAAAGATTGGGACATGTCTGGGAGAGTTTAGGATCCGGTTTGTCCTTGGCAGTTGGTAGGGTGTCTGCTCGGTGATCATTTTTCAATTGCTCCATGGCTTTGGGAGGTCTTTCCTGTAAGCTCAGAAATTCAGAAAGACTCCAGCCTGTGGAAGAATTCGTTTCATGCTTGAGCCCTGGCCTAAGCCAAGTACTTTGGAAATCTTGAATTGTCTGTTACATTGGTTGCTTCCTAAGTTCCGATTTTGACAATGTGACTTATTTAAAAAACAAATGGCTTACTTCTGGGAGCAAATGGCAGCCCATCATGTTCCCTTTTGGTAGCATTTAGAGTGTGACTTTGGAAGACTGTTTCAGACCAGGGAAAGAAAGAGCCAATCTTACTGTTTCAAACAATAAAAATGTAAAGACCAGGGAGGGTACAGGGACCTACTAATCCCCATGGTTTCTCCCTAGAACGACTGCTGTCAAGAAGTAGCAGGGCTGGGGAGATGACTCAGTCCATACAGTGCTATCTTGCTAACTGAGGATCCGAGTTAGATCCCAGCACCCGTGTAAAAAGGCTAGATGTGGTGGCGTGAACTTTTATCCCAGCACAGATGAGTTCCCAGGAATCACTAGATATACAGCCTAGATGAATCAGTGATCTCTAGGGTCCCAGTGAGAGTCTGTCTCAAAGGAGGTGGGTGGCTATTGAAGAATAACACCAGGTCTGTCCTGTGGCCTACACATGTTTCCACACACATAAAGTCATTAAAAACCAAAAAAGAAAACAGAGATGGAGAGATTGTAAAGTAACATGTGTTTTGTGTTCTGCTCTTCACATAAGCATTTATCTTCTTGAATGCGTCAGCAGCCTTGAGTGACAAGTTTTATTCTTTTGGAAGATGACCGTCTGTCTTTCTTTTTTTATTTTTCTGAAATAGTCATAACCATAAGATTCTTCGAATTTCTTGGTAGCTCCCCCACCTGCTGATGTTTCAGCTAGGGTGCCCAGTGAGCTCCTGCAGTAGACCTTTCTGCCCACCCCTACCCCGCACTAGAATTACAGATGGGCATTGCCACACTAACTTTTATGTGAGGGCTAAAGATCTGAAGTCTGTATGCACTCTACTCACTGAGCCATCTCTGCAGCCTTTGTCCAACTCCCTTTAGGTTTGTGTCTGTGTGTGTGTGGGGAGGGCTGCGACTGTGCAAATGAAACAGAGAGACGCCATATTTTTAATCCCAGTACACAAGAGGCAGAGGCAGGCTGATCTCTCTCAGTTTTGGGCCAGCCTAGTCTACGTAGGGAGTTCCAGGACAGCCAGAGCCAGACAACTTTATATCAATAAAATAAAAAATTTGAGAGAATATTTTCTTACTACTTCTAGATTCTCAGAGTGTAGAGAACTTTCAGTTTTTGAAAGTTTCTTTCTTTTTTCTTCAAGGTGTTATTCTGTTACCCATTCCGGCCTCATGCCCAGTAAAATCACCTAGCCTCAGCTTCCCAAGGGGCACTCAGATACTTTTGTGTTTCTTCAATTAAGCAGTACCAGAGAGGCATGTTATTGGCCCCATGATGTCATGTTTAAAGTTGACATGAACTGCTAAAGCTTTATTTAGAAGAAGCTTTGGTGCAAATAAGCCACCCGATGACATCATGGCCAGGGTTTCTTCACATGACAGCTATCATATGATTTTTAAATATTTTACTTGTATGAAATATAAATTTATATCAAATATTATTTATATGAAAGCTACTGCTTTCATATACTGTCTGATAGGTAAGGTGACTCCGGACATGAAGAACTCCTTCTTTTCTCACTTGACACTGAAGTTATGAGTTTGTTCATATGATTTCTGCCCTGGCTGATTTTGTGTGTCAGCTTGACACAAACCGGAGTCATCAGAGAGGAAGGAGCCTTGGTCGAGGAAATGGAGACGACGCAGTAGTAAGGCATTTTCTCAGTTAGTGATCAATGGAGAAGGGCCCTACCCATTGTGGGCGGTGCCATTCCTGTGCCGGTGGTCCTGCGTTCTGGAAGAAAGCAGGCTGTGCAAGCCAGGAGGAGCAAGGCAGGAAGCAGTATCCATCCATGGCCTCTGCATCACCTCCTGCCCGCAGGTTCCTATTCTGACTTCCTTCAGTGATGAACAACCCTGCTGAAGTGTAACCTGATTAAACCCTTTCCTCCTCAACTTTTGCTCACGATGTTATGTTGTCTCAACAGAAGCACTAAGACAGTTTCCAAAACTGGTTCCCAGAGCTCCATGTGATCTCCCTTAAACCATGTAAGAGGAGATTAATTTTACTGGGTGCTGAGGTCTGAGTTATGTCCCACTCTTCCCATTCATATGTTGAAATTCTAACACCCAAGCATGATGGTATTTGAGGTGGAGTCTCTGGAAGGTGGGAGCACTTCATGACGTCAAGAGATGGGACCCTTATGGTTGATTAGTGTTTTTATCAGAAAAGATCAGAGAGCTTGCTGTGTGTTACAATGGGACACAGACTGATGGGGACCACCTCTAGCCCAGATGAGTGCAGCTCCAGAAACCATTCATACTGGCCTCCGATCTCATACTTCCAGACCCAGTACTTCAGGAAAATAAAAGTCTCCTGCCTAAACCACTAGTCCATTGCATTTTGTCCTGGAAGGCTGAACTGCCTGAGACATGGGAGGATTTCCATGGAATTATGAATCCACTGTTCCCGGATCAACGTTTAATCTCTGTTGTTTAATTCCTGGTTTCCCCCACTTACAGGCATAATTCACACATGTGTCAGGCCCAGACCTTCTGTAGCCTTCTGGCCTGGAATCTTGTGACTGATTTGGTTATCAAGGCCCAGATGGGTTGGGGACCTTTTGAGCTAGCAGTTGGGATCCTAAGTGCAGGAAGGGGAAGGAGATGTTCTGATAGGGACCTGTAGAAATGTAATTTCTGAATCTGTTTATCCTTAACCTCCAGCTTTGCCCCAAGAACAGCCAGGTTTCTGCATAGCACTTGGAAGGTTTGGAGAAGCAAACAGAGAAGCTGTTGGTGTGAGCTTTATAAACTCTACCACCAACACCAACCCTAGTGGAAGAAAGATTGAACATAAACCAGGCATCTGAGAATTGTGGTGGTTAAAGAAACAGTTCATTTTAGTGGAGGAGACTTCAGAGATCTTGAACTTGACCTGAGCAGCTGGTCCAGTATGGCAAGCACTGGTCTCAGTACCAAGTGGACAGGGAGGTAGTTGTCCACTTTGATGGGAGCAGAAAAGGTAGAGGGAGGTGGTATAGATTGTGTCAAATCAGGGGAGACTCCTATTATGTTGTTCTCTGCTTTGAGATTTTGTTTTGTGTCCTCCAAACCCAAGCAGCTTGGGGTGCTAGAAAGCTTGCTCTCCAGGAGGGGTTACACAAAGCAGCCTAAATCCGTAGCATGCGCCAACATCAGTAGTGCAAATAAACCCTCTGTGGCCAACTTCAGAGAAGCAGGGGATTAGATGGGTACTCACAACATTCCTCAGCATTTAACAGTTGACTATAAGAGCAGTGCAGGCCTACTCCAGCAAGAAATTCTAGAGGCTGTTAGTTCCTGTGTGAACAGTGACTACCTGCCAGCCTAAAGCTTCAAGGAGACCTAAGTACCCTCTGTGAGACACCTTCTGCCATGGTTGGCTGTTCTGTGAGTGCATGTCCTTCAGGAATGCCATAACAAACAAACAAAAAAAATGAGTAACTCCTCAGATTCCAGCTCCTGGGATTGATGAGGATATCTCAAGTACAGTTTTGTTACAGAGACAAAAGATTAATGGATAGCTCTGAGTCCAGGCAACAAGTTGAGATCACTTGATACCCAGAGTTAAGAAAGAAAAGCTGTGAAGAAGCAGAAGCTGAATGACAGACAGAAAAGTGCTGATGTGGAAAGAGACCGTATAGCCTACAAAATGGGCTCTGGGCCTAATGGTGTCCCTGAGGTAATTTGTAATCTAATGCCTGACTAGACAAGGTTACCTGGTTCCTTGGAGTACCTTGGATAACTTTCCTTAGATGTAGTCCTGCCTGTAGCCTTAAGGGATTTGTTCCAATATCCCTAGGGAGTACCTATTAGATCATACCCAGCCCTGCCTGGACTACCCTGTACCATGTAATGATAACAAAGTGCAATATGTAAATTAGGCACACCAGGAGGTTAGCAACAACTGGTAATACAGAAGAGTTATTACAGCATACTGTGATAAAGGTTATTCAGAACTTACCTCCCGGGGATATAGCTCCATGGTAGAACACTTGCTTAGTGTGTTTGGGACTGATTCTCATTACCTGGGAAAAGGAAGGTTATGAATGGCTTATTTCTGCAATTTCCTTTTTAATATTTGCAGCCCATAGTTGACAACTTAGCTGGTTAAGGACGGTGTGGGCCAGATGCGGCCTAGTATATTCCTGCAGCTGAGGCAGGTTGATCTCTATGAGTCTGAGGCTAGCCTGGTCTACATAGTGAGTTTCAAGCCATCTAAAGATATATACCAAGACCAAAGACATTGCAACACCTTGCTACAAGTTCCTAAGGACAGGGGAGGAATGATGTAACTCTGACTCCAGATCAGAAAAGCTCCATCTTTATTTTGATGTTCGATGTCTTCTCTTTGTGCTCTATTGAGAGGCTGTGAATATTTCCTTCCTTTTCATCCCAGCATAGCTAATTTGGAATCCACAAACTGAGAGAATTGCCCATAGAGTGTGGTGGCACTGACTGCTGGAGAACACTGAGACAATTGGAACCATTGCTTCAGGAAGGAGAGAGAGAGAGTTAGTTCTTTTTCTGCTGAGGGCATCTGGTGAGGCGGGTCTAAAGATGCCCTGCGCAGACTGCACTGGTATGCAGAGGCATTTGAAAGAGGCTTCGGGCAAATGGAGGCCTTTTTTCTCTGCCTGATGCCCTCATCACATGCATAGTTGTGAATAATCTACTTGTTAGGAAGGAGAAAGTTGCCCTTAGCTGTTTGGGGCCCAGAGCTTAGTCATACACAGTGGCATAACCTAGTGCAGTTGATGAGGATGGCAGAGTGGACCAGGGAGTGAAGGCCTTTCAGTTTTAATACGAGTTCCTTGTGGACCCGTGAAATGGAACAGTTGGTAAAAGAGCCTGAGTTCAGGTGTCTAACACATACATCCAAAACAATTGTTGCAGTGGCCCAAGCCTGTCACCCCTGTACTGGAGGGAGTGAGGACAAGGGGATCCCTGGACTTGCTGTTCAGACAGTATGGGTGAATCAGTGAGCTCCAGGTTCACTGAGAAGACCCTCCCCCTCAAAAAATAAGGTGGGAAGTAACTGAAGATGTCCAGTGTCAACATCTGGCACACTCCCCCTCTTCCCTCTCTCTCTTGATGAAGATGTCTGATATCAAACTCTGGCATACACACACACACACACACACACACACACACACACACACACCATTGTGAGGGTCAGAGGGAAGAGGAAGTGTGGATTTACTTTCAAGTTTTTCATGTATCTGATACATGACCTTACTCTTCTTTTGGGAATGTGATTTCGGAATCTTCAATGAAGAATTTTGCCACTAGGCTTTAACTCTTTGAGAGATAGAGCACCTGTTGATTCTCCAATGAAAGGTATGGATTCCTCCTACAGAGAATGGCTCATCTGCAAAGAGCTGACCTTTTGCATATGGCCTGAAGAAGTTTCCAAATGAATTTGTTGATGTCTATGCTCTTTATGTTCTTCTACCATTGTAACGTTCTAAGACAGGATCCTGGAAGTTACCTGGACAGTCAGGGAGCCGTCCTTCCCCGTTTCTTTCTTTACAAGAGACAAGTGGGCTCTTCCAGCACCATAGATGGGCAGCAGACAGAGAAGGTTTGCCTATCTCTCCACAGAATATACAAACAGTTGAAGGTGAATTCTAAGTAGGGAGAAGCAAACAGCCAGCACCTAGTACACACTGATAATCCCAGCATACAGAGGCAGGCAGATCTCTGTGAGTTCACAGCTTGGTTCACATAGTGAAACTTGGTCTTCATTGCGTGCTGGTAGTGGTGACATGAGCTATGACTACAATAATGCTAAGGTGGGTGATAGGGTACAAGGAAGGTTTGGCCAGTTATGAAACAGTGGGAAGGCCAGCATATCTGGGGCCGAATGAAGGGACAGAGAGGCTGGCAGGGACGGGGGTTGGGGTGCTGTGTTCACTGGAACCCAATTGTCTCGGCTTGCATAACATCTAATAATAGTGATTCATTAAACCGGCATTCACTCACTGTATAAGCTTGATTTTTACCAATAGCAAGGTTCTGGAGCTAGCCAAATAATAACGTGGTAAGCAAATTTGATTGTATGCAAGGCAGCAACTGGGAAACCTGAAGAGAAAGGCTTTGAACTCCCACCAAGACCTTGGTCTCCTGGCTGTAAACCCCACACTTCTGTCTGCTGTGTTTTGTTTTAGAAACTCTCTAGGAGATTCTGCTGTGAGGACAGTGAAAACTTTCTGCACCCTGATAAGCCCCTCTGGCAATGCAACAATCCAGATCAGACCAAATGAGACCAAATTAGAAAAGCCCAAGTTTACTAGGCACAGAACAAAGCAATCCTGGGTGACCCTTGTAAAGGCAGGGGGGGATTCGCATGGCAAATATGGCTACTGGTCCTTAAGTAACCTGAAGGTGTGATCTTCAGCATCCTTAAGGGGGGGCTTACTTTTGGCATCTCCCTCAGAGGCTGGGGTATGGAGGGTAGCTCTGGGGGAGGGCCCACTGCTTGTGGGGCTTTGTAGGGGTGGAGTCTGGGGGAGAGAGAGGTTGTCACTTCCACCCAATCAGGCAAGATCTGTGTGATGGCTAGTTTTTCTTGTCTACTTGGCACAACCTGGCATTACTTGGGAAAGGTTTCAGAGAGGGATTGTCTAAATCAGGTTGGCCCATGGGCATGTCAGATGAGAGACTATTTTGATTGACTTCATTGACACGAGAAGACTCCAGCAGAAGGTGGAAAACATCATTCCCTCCCAGGATCTGGGTCCTGAACTGTTTTTTTTTTTTTTTTTTTTTTTGGTGCAGTGAACTTTATTGATGGCATTCAAGAGAGTAGGGCTCCTTAAGCCCCTCCTGTTATTCCAGGGTCTGGGATGGAAACTGGGGAGATGTTCAGTGTTGGCTGAGTTGGGACAGGGACTGCTCAGCAACTGAGGGCCTCTCTCTTGCTCTCATCCTTGCTGGGGTGGGTGGTCCAGGGTGGGCTTTTTACTCCTTGGAAGCCATGTAGACCATGAGATCCACCACCCTGTTGCTGTAGCCGAATTCATTGTCATACCAGGAGACGAGCTTTACAAAGTGGTCATTGAGAGCGATGCCAGCCCCAGCATCAAAGGTGGAGGAGTGGGGGTCGCTGTTAAAGTCGCAGGAGACAACCTGGTCCTCAGTGTAGCCCAGGATGCCCTTT